>JARHVA010008813.1:0-260000 GCA_037957365.1 Torreya grandis
GAATTATTTAACTCAACATAATAAATTTGTTTGAGGAAGGACATAAATATTAGTGTGGGGTAATGTTGAACCCAAAATTTTGGCTAAGTATGGATGTGTTTAGGAATAACAAAGAGAGAATGTGCATAATAGGTTAATTATGTTAGAGCATGTAGGAGGTTAATTATGTCAAATCATGCAATAGGTGAATTATGTCATAGTTATAATAGGAACATGTGAGGAGGGGCACCCCAAGTTTTGACTAAGTGTGAGATCATATAAGTACATGAAGATGGGAAGGCACAGATTGGTTAAAGTATCTATGAGTGAAACTACATAGCATGATAATCAAGAATAAAATTACATATACTATGGGTTTTGAAATGTGGATATCATGGCCAGCCCAACAAGGATGAATTGGCCAAAAATGTAATGACTAAACTAGCTATGAGAATATAGTGTGTGATGGCAAAGATCTAGCATTTTGTATTAGTCAACATTAAATTTTTTGTAGTAAGGGATTATAATTATATTCAAATAGTTACGCCATGCATGGTAACTTATTTATTTTTTATAATATTAAATGTGTGGTATGGGCATGTATAAATTCCCCCTTCATTAGATAAACAAATGTGATTGCCATTATTGTTGTTTTTGGTTTTTGCTATTATTGTTATTGTTGATGGTAGTGTTGTTGTTAATATTATTACCACTTAGTAAACAGAATTTTGGTGAGAATAATGTCATACTTCTAGAATGATTTTACACTGCTACTTCTCTAATAAATAATTTTACAATTTTTTTGTGCGCTCATCCTTATACATCTAAAAAATGTCATCTTTGAAAATATATCCAATAAAAAAATATTAAATTACTCCCCTTATATGATCTTGGTAATCTAAACATAAAACCCATGCTAATGTCATTCCATGGTTTCTTCATAATAGGCCATTATTGGTGCAACCTTACATTTTGACTCTTCCCCTTTGCTAAATAAAAAACAATGGAATCCTACACATACCTACACACATTTACAACAATCCTTATCCAAAACACTATGCTAAACCTATATTTTACTTCACCTTTATTAGATTATCATTCATTGATCATATGGTATGCATAATTTCACTTCTTTGAATAACATTATTCTAAAATAAAATAATTAAGCTATGGAATCATATCCATGTTCATTGTTTTTTGCATGCTCTCTAAGCATTCCAAAATAATTCATCTTCCAAATATAATTCCTTTATATAATTTAATCCTATGACATCCACTAGAATTTCATTCAATAAGATAATTATCCTACTCATTGCATCAATAATCTTGTTTGATTTTCCACTTATGTGTTTCAATAGAAATGAGTAACTTTGTATAAACTCAACCAACATCATATGTCATTGATTAAAATTTACTTGGATAATTATTAATTATATAACTTAATGATCTATGTACAATACAAAATATTTTAGAAGTAAATAATACCTCCACTTATTGAGTGTCTATGTTGACCCTAAAGTTTGGCTAAGTAGAAACAATTATAGGATCACACACATGATAGATGAAGGTAGAGACATGAACCATTAGTCCAAGGGAATAGAGAGTGGCACATGAAAACTTGACCATTCCATACACATGTCACCAATATGTATTTCCAAAAAGATAGGCACAAACAAAAAAAAATCAAGTACACATGTGTATATGAAAAAACAACAAGATTAAGACATGCAAATACCACATGTATCTAGGAATCACAATGAAGAAATCAGAGGATAAACAGTGAGATTTATAACTGATGGATTGATTCTAAGAGGTAATTAATAAGTGGAATAATATGGTATCATATCTAACTTGGAGTAGATCACTACATTAACTACCAAGTATATGATAAGGGTATTAACTATTGATCGATGATAGTTGAGATATCAAGTGATATGCAAGGTTGTGGAATGCTTATATAAGGCAAAGATTTGGGAATGAATAGGAGCTAAAAAATGGATTATGAAGTGTTGTTAAATTGTAGAGGAATTGATAAAATAAGTAAGTAATGATAGCAGAATGCTAATAGAGTTTTAAAAGAGAAATATTTATATAACCTAAGATAGATTTAAGTGCCTTTGACCACCATTGTGAACCTTTTAATAATGGACTATTAATAAATGAATGATGTTGATGTTATTATTTCAATGTTTGTCATGGTTTAAGAATGTTTTTAGGTGTTTTTATAGTACTTAACATTTTGATGCTTATTAAATGAATAGATACTTAGTCATATTAGTGTGGTTGTGATTTAATTCACATGAGCACATACTTGCCTCATTCATTGTTAGGATAGTGTAGAGAAGGATCCAAGTAACCTCATGTGCATGAGGTGTGCACATGAATATGTGAATGGGACCATTACCAACTAACCTTGGCCCTTCTTGGTTTCCCTCTTTATGTCTTGTGTGAATGCACAAGGAAACTTTTGTGATGTGTCACCAAATAAAATTATAAAGGTTAATTGTTGAGATGCATGAAATAACTAGCATGCAAGTGATCTCTAGTCTAGATAACATTTTGGTTCTATTTTTGGGACCTAGTCAAGTTTTTTTACTTCAATGGTTATTAGAGATGATGTACCATATTTTATTGGAAACTATTGAGTATTTGTTGGAGAAACTAGAATAAAAGTTTACAAAGAATCACCCTAGTTGTAGTGGTCAAGAAACAAGAAAATGGGTGTAAGATAACTATTATAATAAGCTTTATGAGGTGTTATTTTACAAGCTACCAACACATATGCATGCATGTATTTTAGTGTATGTTATGAATAATATTATAAAATATGGGTGGAGACACCCTTTGACTTAATATAATTTATACCAATTCAGGTACCTGGACATAGTGTGGACTAGAGCCATTAATGTTTTATGATGTGGGGTATTAAATAGATATGTACTAGAGTTTCCTATATCCACATATTATTGTCTAAATGAGGTTGATTACAGTATTTTCCATGAGCTTGAATGGCTCATATTTGAATTAGTTGTCATTGGAGATCAAAAAACTAATAATAGATAGTAGGATATATATCTTGCCAATGGTTTGCTAAGTCCTAACATGTTATTTATTTTTACCTTATAGAGGGAATGGTCTCTGTAAATTAATAATAAATAACATGTTTATCATGGAATGACCAAGTGAGCATGATCTCTAAAGGTGAAAATATGATGAAATTAAATGGAAAGTGATGGATAAAAATTATCCTAGGCAGAGAGGAATGTCTAACACAAGATATGCAATGAAGATCCATAGATAATGGAAACAACAGGAGGAAGACTCTCACATAGAAGATATGTGTTCCATTGAAAAGGAACTACATGCCAATGAGAAAAAGTTATATTTTTAATGAGAATATAACTTACCCCAAGAATAATACATACAAGGAGATACTACCATAGAGATGCATAATTCCCATCTACCTAAATTGCATGTTCAAGCAATTCACATTAAACTAGAAAAAAAATAACCAAGGTGGTGACTATTTCTTAGGCATAGGATATTTTATAGAATAATAAGGGGAAATAAGTGTGATAAAATACAGTATTCCCTACAAACCACTCAACCTGGTGGTTTCATAACCCACATAAACTTCAGGACTAATGATGTTTGTAATAACACTATCAAGATGTGGTCCCACCCCTCAAATAAGTAGTAAAACATAGAGTGGGTGGTAGGATATTTTAGTCATGTTGGTTTTTAGGAGTCAGTAGTAGTTTTTAGATCCTTGGTGGATTTGAATTAGGCTCATATAAGCCTTTTCCCACCAAAAACTTGTGTATGAATTTTTGAAATTTGCATGTTGAGTTTAGAGACCTTCATTTTTGTGTTAAGAGGTCTCAAGTATTTATTAGGTATTTAGGTGAAAATATGGGGTAATAACACTAACATGACTCACATAATGAGTCACCATAGTGACTAAGTTTGTAGGTTAGACAATTTTGCAATAAACAAGTTAGTTATAGGATTTGAAGTCTTTGAAATAGATGTTTTTGGTTTGGTACCGAGTGATGGAAGGTAAGTTTTTAAGAGGGAAAGGGTTGGATTAAAATTGAATAGAATATGAACCACAATAAAATGTATGATTAAATCTCCATATTTAAATATAAGACTATTTTCAAAAGCCTAAGTTTTATGTGAGTTGTTATGTAGTTGAATGGGATAAAGGCAAAATATGATCAAAGAACTATAATTAAGACAAGTTTTGACCTTATTATATATTGGTAAGGTAATAATATTTGCATTCAAAGAGTTATTTACATTCAATCAAGATTGGTTTCATGTGTTTGGGTGAGAGAAGTTAATATGGATTTGTAACTTTATTTTGTGAAAAAACAATGTTTAATCACTAAGCATGCATGTTTGAGAATGGCACCATATATGGACTAAGTATACGTTTAAAATTTATGTATTGGTGTAAGGTTGAATTATTTTGAAAATTATCTTGTTTTATTCAAAGAATCCAATACCTATTAGTTTTCATAATAATATTCCAGATTGTGTTCCCAAAAACATTTACACAGTCAACCTGAGTTTATGTTAAAAGATGAAGCAAGACATATAAGAGAGGTTCCACACCTATAAAATGTAATAATATAGTTATTTTAATATTTTTAAATTAAAAAAAAAAATTAAACCCTTCATGATGTTTGTTGCATTTATCTTGTTTCGATTCATACTATCTTATAACTGTTTGATAAAACATACACAATTTAGTTGAGATCTTTGTAGAAAGTAGTGTCAGAGGTGTTGAATGGATAAATAATGGTTGGAAGAGGTGTGTAGAATATAGATATATGTAAAAAATATTTCACAATAACTTGAAAACCCCTAAAATACATGTTAATAAATTATTTCTAGTCTCGATTAACTACAGATTGTAGGTGCCTAGAATTTATAACAGAGTCTTTATAAAATTTTGTTGAAATAAGAAACACGAGTGATATAAAGCACAAGTGTCTATTGTAAATAGTGTATTAGATTATTACTAAAATTTTTCTACTTGTGAGAAGGTTTGAAACCCATTTAGAAGCGTGAGAGAATAAAATTACAGCCTATTGTAGACTAAGTAAACCCTATTTTTAAGGTTTTGATTATTGAGATAGTTTCAACCACTATAAATTCATGAAATTTGATATATATCTTGGGTACAACATATTAAAATATATTTCTAATTTTTTAGGACAATTTATTACATTATTATATGTTTAGAGGGTATTATGTGCAAATAGGGTCTTATTAGACCTAAAAGGGCTAAACAAAGAATAAGATAGGATTGGAAAAGTGTTGTGCCAAAAAAGGTTAGGCCTTATAAATTCATGGAGAGATTTAACTTGGAAAATTATATTTTAAAATTATAACTAGACTTTCATAATTTCTTTGTTTAATTCCATACAAGAAGGAAAACATAAAAAAGGGATACTAGAGTTAAGCATCAAGAAGGCAAAATTATGTATACAAGAAATTATTGTTTAAGGAGGATAAAAGTGGTTGGAGATGTCCAATAGGACCATTAATATAATGACTAATATATCTATAATCATAAACCAAACCAATGAACTCAGTAACCAATAAGTTGTATAGTGGCCAATGAGTCATTGACAAGGAAAGTTGATGAAGTTTGATTGCAAGAAATTATAAGCTATAGGTAACAAAGCTTGGATTAGGCAGAGTATGAGATTAATGATCTAAATCACATCCATCCATAACACCAATGACTATATATTCATTAATTATTTACATGAGGTAAGATACTAAGGTGCATGGGAAATTATCATTGACACATCTGATAAAATGCATGGTGTATACAGGTAGCAATAAGGATATTAAGGTCATGGAAGACACAGGGATGGAAGCTTCCCTCACACACTTATTAAAATTGTAGATCACCTAACCAATATTAACATGATTTCTTTACATACCCCATATGTAGGTATTGTATAGGTAGGCATAAGGTAGAGGAGTGCCTTGACCTATATGCAAAGCTCACACATAAGTGTAAGCTCAAGAAGTTTGAGAGGATCATCTGATGTGCACAACACTTAGACCAATGGGCTCTCAAGGCACAAGATAAAAATAATACTATCCCTAAGGTGAAGATAATAACTCATAGTAACCTATACATAACCAGTAGAACCTACATAAAAGGCTAGACCTAATTTTGAACTAAGAAGATTATAAGCCAAAGTAACATGGTCATAACAAATTATGGCACCATATCTAGATAGGATGAGGTATTATATGAGGACATGGATTTTATCTAATATTTATAGGGAGAGATTCAACTCAACTCAGACTTGGAAGAAAGGGTGAGGTCATTACACAAGACCCAAGGGTGTGAGTAGGGAGATGACCTTAAGGACATATTGGCTCTCCTTTTCACACTAAAGGAATAATCTCAATGCTCAATAATCTATTAGATAAATATGTAGGAAAATGGACAACTAAATTTATTACACTAGATATAGCATGAGGGCATGAATTAAATATAACCTAGAATGTAGGCTATGAACAATAACTTATTATTGATATAAATATCAAGGGAAGGTCAGTATGTGACATTCTAGTATACATGGGCACTAAAGTCAAAATACTCATAGGAGATTATTGATGCAAGATGGGTAACCCTATCTTATGACCCTCACACATGTTTTGTTTAAGAAAAATAAAACACAAGATTAACCCATGGGGATTCTTTACAAAATTGGTTTCTATATAATGTGTTTAAGGTTCTACATGTAATTGTAGGTAATCAATCTCATGAAATAAAATAACCACCCAACCTTGTTTCATAGGTCATGATGTTACACCAATAATGTTGATGTGCACTTCAATAAGTGTTATATGAGCATTAAGAATGGAAAAAAGCTTTTAGTAATTAAATTTTAAAACAATAAAGGCCCCCTTTATGTTGATATTGTTGATCTAGATGATTAAATCAACAACAACTACAACATTACTACCTAAGGGGTAGAGAACTTGGAGCCAAGTGTGAATGGCATCTTGACCTATGATGAGACACATTCAGTTTTTGACACTATGACCATTTAATTTTATCAATGGGTGATAGATTCATATGAGTTTTCTAATAAAAAAATTTGCATAGTAAGGACAAGACCCCAATATTTTCATGCAAGAAAGGCCTTGTATGCCAGCATAAATACTGATTCAAATGGCAGGTAGATATGGGTGCCCTACACACCCACCCTATCAAAGGTTAAGAGAGTTATTTGCATTATAAAATGTAATATTTTTTTCTCCTAGATATAATGGTTCAACAAATGTTTCCCCATGTTTCCATGACTTAGATGCATGTGTCTTTAAATAGAAATATCACATGAGTGGTCTACTATACACATTAAAGAGTACTATTATGCACTAGTGAGCTACACACAAGCCTACTATTCTAACCTAGACTGAGGTCAAGGGTATTATATGATATTGATTTAAGCATATAAATTATTAAAAGGGGATGACCACATAAAAATGTGACACAGACCCATGGGTGCATGTTTTTGAATGTGAAGATGGTTGGACAAGGGACACATCTTATATTCTAGTGGATCTATGTGTTCATGTTTTCTACTTAATCCTTAAGACTTGTGCCCATGCAGGGTATATTGTTAATGATACATGATTGGAGATCATAAATTGAAAAAATCTAAAGGACAAGTTCACACATACATTTTCTTTCTATTCATCAAATTTGGAGGTCATTGAGCCCCTACAATACATTCATCACACGATCTTAGAAGATGAATACGTATAATAGAAGAGTGGGTAAGGTAGATGTTTGATGATAAATTACTCACCATAACTAATTTATTCAATGACTATGAATTGAATAATAATTTTATCAAGGATGATGATGTAGTATGGAGAGTGCACAATTAGCAGGTCATTCCTAGAAAGTAAAAGTTGGTGCACAATGTGGAAGAAGAGTCTCAAGAGGTTGAGCCAATCCACTTATACATTAAATATTATCATGGAGGTATAAAATTATTAGACACATAAGATGATAAATAAAATTTCTAATAGGAACCTTTGAAAACTACTAAAGTAAATATTGGCTTGCAAGAAGAACCCAAGATCACCACTATTAGAGATTATTGGTCTGATGCATAATTGGAGTGCATTATAGAGATAATCTAAGAGTTATAAGACATCTTCCACATAAGTTATAAATATATGAAGTGAGTGCATCCTTCATTAGGGAATATTAAGATCAACTTGTTTTAATGCTCAAGGCCCATGATTAATTAGCCATTTAGGATGAATCCTAACACGTGTGCCAAGGTAAATATGGAGATTGACAATGTGTTAGTTGTATCTAGATAATTGAAGAGTTTTAATGGGTGACCCCAATGGTCAAGAAGGATGGTCATATCTACATATGTATTTAATATCATTCTGTCAGTGCCATAAGCATCACTATCCCTTTTCCTACCCTCTTCACTAAAGAAATCCTTGATGGAGTATCAGGTTACAAGGTTTACATTTTAACTGATGGATTCTTAGGCTATCACTAAGAGAATATTTGTGATAAATACAAAACCAAAACTACCTTCACAACTAAATGAGGGTCATTTACTTATAATTTCATGTCTTATGGTCTAAATAATGTGCCTATTATATTCTCAATCATAATCTCACCAACCTTTATATACTTTGTCCTTCATTTTCTTCAATTGTATCTAGATGATTGGACAATCTATGGGATGGTGAAGGACCACCATGAGAACTTGTGCCTCATGTTTAAATGTTTTTAATAACCTTAGATATCTTTCAATATGAATAAATTTATTTTTGAGACACCTTCTAGCATATTACACCACCATGTGATTTGTAAAAATATCCCTCTTGTTGACCCTGCTAAGTATCCACCATTATTTCATTAGTTGTACCCACCACTCAGTATGGAGTGCATGTGTTATTACGGCATATGGGTAATTAATAAAAGTTGATCCATCACTATTCCAAGATTTTCATGCCAATAGAATACCTCATGTATAATAATGATATATTCATATATGGAGAGGCATAATAAGAGGCATACAATACATTAAAGAAGAAACTGTCCAACCTACCAATATTATAGTTTCCATACTAGAAGCCTTCGTTCTATATGCATGTTGATACTTTGGTAACAAATATTTGTGTCATTCTATCTCATTTGATCATGAAAAAAATTGACCATCTTATCTACTTCTTGAGCAGAACATAACTACACCACTACTGAGTGTGAGGCCCTGACAATGATCTATGTACTTTATAAGTTTTGATAGTACTTGTTGGCCACTCTCTTTATGTTATTCACAAATCATGAAGCTTTTATGTACTTGGTGAACCAATAACTCCAGATCGTCCTCTTTCAATAATTCCAATTTTCTATGGTCATGAAACTGGGAAAGAAAAACTTGGGCCAAGACCACTTTTCATGCCTTAACACTAGGGAGGATACACACTTGATTGAAGAAGATATTCTAGACACTCAATTTTATAAGGTGTAGGACATCCTCGATTACTTAGTCAATATTATTAGATTTCTCACCTCTAAAATCACACCAAAAAACTACTACACTAAGGAAAAGAAGCAATTATATATTCACATTATTCCTTATCAATAGAGAGTTATACAAGTTAAGGCATGATTAGATCTTATGTTATTCTTTTATAGCATTAGTGTGATGATTTGTTAAATGAATCACAAAAAGGCATATCTAGTGGCCATTTCACTAATGAAGCCACTACTCAAAATATCTTACTCTCTCACTTCCAGTGGCCTACTTTATTTAAAGATGTAAAAGAGTACACACAAAAAATGTGACATGTGCAAAAGTATTGAGAGGCTGAATCACAAAAATAAGATGCCCCTAATTCTTATTCTTTCACAAGCATACTTTTAAAAGTGGTACATAGACTTTATGGTACCATTCTCCCCAACTTCATGTAGGACCAAAGTGTACTACATTATTACAATAATTAGCTATTATAAAAGGTGTGTTGAAATTGTGCCAAACAAAAATTGTATTGCAATAACAATGGTGCACTTATTGTTGGAGAACATTAGTTGATAAAGATGCCCTTTAATATTTACCAATGATTGGGGCATACATTTCATAAATGAGATAATGTGCATTTTATTATCTGAGTTCATGGTCTTGTACCAAAAAATAACACCATACCATCCATAGGTGAATGTGACTCTAGAAGCCTTCAATAAGATAATAGTAAATTTCATCATTAATATTTATGATGTTGGGCACAAAGATTGGTATGACTATGTTTTGATAATTTTATGTCCTACAGGACTATCTACAAATGCTTAAATAATTCTGAACCTTTCCAACTAATGTTTGCGACCAAGATTAAGCTACCAATGTAGTTCCTAGTTCCATCTCTACATATTACCCACATAGGTCAAATTAATGATAAAAATTCATTAAATGCATTATTGGAAGACCTATTAAAGCTATATGAATGGTGTGACATTATTTGATGGATCCAAACTATGGAGAAGGCCTGATAAAAGGTGTGGCATGACCTAAATATAAATGGACAGATCTTGGTAGAAGGGGCCTATATTATTATTTGTTAATCAAGTTATTTGAAGTATCTAGTGAATCTTCAAATCTATTGGATAGGGCCTTAAATCACTCTTGACATTTTGGATATTGGTGCATTAAATCTATGTGCATAATATGGCTAAATGATCCCTAGGAATTTCAATGGCATCTAGCTAGGGCCATATCATGCTTGACATGCTTGAGACATATTTTAATTAGACATATGTCATTTTCATTATTTAGTGTGTCTGGTAAGTTAGAGTAGCTTAGGTTAACTTTGACACACTAGTTGTGCATCATCAATTGTAATGTGTGTGTGTGTGTGTGTGTGTGTGTGTGTGTGTGTGTGTGTGTGTGTGTGTGTGTGTGTGTGTGTGTGTGTGTGTGTGTGTGTGTGTGTGTGTGTGTGTGTGTCTGTGTGTGTGTGTGTGACCTCATAAGTCTAGTTAGGTGATTTTAGCAATGGATTTATTTTCAAGTCTTATGTCAGAAATTTAATTTTATGGGTGAGTGTTGTTGCACATTTTTCTAGACTATCATCTCTCAATAACTGAAAAATTAATGGATAAGGCATTTATAAGAGTGCACAATGCTAAAAATTTTGAAGATTTATTTGTGCACCAGTGACCATTAAAATGATAAAACTAAAGATATTTAAGAGTTTGATGTTTGTTTCCTCCAACTTTTCCTCACACAACTGCTCACTTGTCAAAGGCACATTAATACCAAATACATTGGAGGACTACATGTAGTAATTAGTGTGGATTATAGGATACAAAGTGGTAAAGAATATAATGACAAGTTTAGATGAACATGACATGGGATGAAAATGAGTCACATGGAGAGATGCGCAGTTTAAAGTGACTTGAGAAACTACATGAAACTAAAGTGCATGATTAGAAGAGAAGTGTAATGCCCAAGAATGTAAAAGGAAAATATGTATAAGGTATTATGGGGTAAGAAAGTGATCTAAATGGAGTATCATGTCTAAGAACACAAATATCCAAATAAATGAAGAGAACATATAGGGAAAGAAAGGGCACTATAGATCACTATGCCTAGGAATGCATAAAGGAGACCTATGAAGCAAGGAAACAAGAAAAAGGAAGGGAGGTGTAGTACCCAAGTACATAGTAAAGGGGATTAATGCAAACATTGTGCCAATATGGAAACAATGTAGAAAAAATTCACTCCTAAAAATTAAAAAATTGAAATGCTTGTGGGTAACAATTGGTAAGCACTAATAGTTAATGCAAAGGCAACAATATTAATTCCTCAAATGTGTAAGGGCCAATCATTGTTGCATGTATGATTGGTGATAGAAAATAAAGTTTGAAAAAATAGCCAAGGAAATTAAAAGGGATAAATATGTGTTATTTTACCACTTGGCATTCGATAACCTTGAGAAACCCCAAGAGCCCAAGCAAACTAGAGCAACAAAAAATCATGAACTTGAGCCAAGAGCAATGATTTTTGGAAATTTAAAAAAAAAATCAAGACCTTTGCAAGATTGAAACTTGATTTCACTATTTTTTTAGGAATTTTAGTGTACAATAAGTAGGAATACACTATGTTTTAGGTTTTATGAGCCACAAGATACCATTGGGGCTTTGCAAAGCTGAGAACCAAGCCCTATAGAACATAATCCATAGTAAACCCATGCTTATCAAAATTTAAAGGTTTATAAAAGTAAGAAAGTTGAGAGTGAACTATAGGGGTTTTATATTATGAGACCAAAGGCCAAGGCATAAAATAACAAAACCTTTATCATTGATGTGAGGGCATGTGCTCTAACATTCATCATAGAATAAGTAGCAACTAGCGCATAGTTTGAAGGATAATCTACTATAATCAAAGAATAATTAAAAGTGGTAGTAGAGACATAAAATGTTTACATGAGGAAAAAAAGTAAGATCTATGAAACTAAGGGGAAGAAGGTTTCTCCAAGCATGCCAAAAGCAGTAGGCAAACCAAGACTAGGAAAGATGAGGTTTACCAAGATGCAATACCCTAAGAATATGGTATGTGTAAAAGAGTGGGAGTCTAAGGTTGAAAAATTAAAATTTGATGACTAAAACCACTATGGTAAGGTAATAAGGTTTATTTTAACAATGAATACATAGTGAACTTAGGGAAGAAGACCCTAAATAAAAACCGTATATTTGAAGACTTTGTGAGGTAATAGTTAGATAGAGTTAGAGTTTTATAACTCTATGATCTCCCATATTTTGGAAAGGATAGTGAGTTAAGCAAAGATATAATCTCATTTTTTGGCCCTAGAATTAAAAGCACGCTATCTTAGATTCAAAAGGAAATTGGGCTAGTCTAGTAAAGGAAAGATATTTAAAAAGTGTTGATAGACTCTAAGGAAGTCAAGTGTGTGTCCAAGGATATTTATTTTAATAAAGGAGGGTTCACATTCCCAATTTTTAATATAAAATACAAATCCACAAGGTTACAATGCACTTAAAGAGAACCAAGCTACACAAATTAGGTCACTAGGTCGAAATCAACCAGAAATTCCTACATATAGTGCATAAAATGGCCAAGGGAACATTTTTTAATATCTCTAAGTTCTTAGTAGATTTAATCATTGAGAGCATGAAGAAGGTGCACAAGCTCACAAAAAATATTATTTTTGGTGTAATTCTAATGTTATTTCTACTTGATGAGATTAGCATACTCAAGGGAGATCAAGAGGGACAATGGACATACCTCATCCATAATAAATACATAGAACTCAAGTATCATATATATACATGACATGGGATGGTCTCTATAAAATATAAGGTTGGGGTGGATAAGTGGCTATCAAGACTAAAGGATGCCAAAGGATAGAAACAGTGCATGCCTAGAATGATATTAAACATAATGAAGGATAAGGTGTTATTTTTTGTGAAGTAATTCTAATCTTTGGTAAAGATCAAATAGGCCAATAATAATATGTCAAGATGCTTGAATCCATCATATGGATTCATGGCATAGTACTTTTTTAATTTAATAAATGTCATCAAGAACATGTAGAAGATAGCTATGGATGTTTAACGGGTGGATCAAAACATGTTTAACATATGTACACCCAAGTGAGGCCACACATAAAGATGAGGATGATATGAGTGAAATTAGGTAAACCATCAACCTAACTAAAATTTTTGCCATATAGCATTGAAAATAGAGAATTTACTACATTCTCCCACCAAATAAGAAGACCATTGGGGCAAATAGCAAGAGCAAGATGATTTTGAGTTGTTAGCTTCAAAATTTACCATCACTTCACAATCCTAACCTTTTAAGAAGAATAAAACAAATAAAATAGATTTGGAGATACTCTCTTCCTTGTGAGAAGAATCTAAAGAGACATATTTATACAACATTCCTTTGAATAAAAATGTGTTTCATGTAAATTTTCACTTAAGTTTTAAAGAAAGAGAGAAAATAAACTCGATACAGGTATTGTTGAAAAAATTATTTGGTTATGCAAGCATTGAATCAAAAGATTATGAAGAGATCCTCTTTGGATTTAGAGGAAGACCTACAGATAAGAAAGCACTAAAGCAAACTTGTTTGTTTGACAGATAGTTGGGTAGATTGCCTAGCGATAGCTAGATCCCAAAAATAAGAGCTTTTGTAGGGGTTTTCAATCCACACATTTCAAATAATCAAGTTGATAAAACTTGAAAGAGAATACTTGCATCAATTAAAGAAGATTACTAAAACTAAACACAAGAATGCTTGTTAAGAAAATAGATTAGAAATGATCAAATTAGTGATAAACTAATTAATACTAGTGCCAAGGAATTGGGATATGCTTTAGAAAATATGAAAGAGGTCTGTGAGTGCTCAAAAACACATAAAATTAGATTTGGTTGGGTGTAGGTAGGTCAAATTAGTTTGATATTTTTTTCTACCAAAGGTGACTATCAACGATTGAGGTGACCATCAATGGTTATGCCTGACCATCGATGGTTGGGGTCTAATCATCAGTGGTTGACTATGTATTTTTGGGTTTGATCAACAGCTGAATCATGGGATTCCATAGGTGAATTCTATAATTTGGGCAAAGGCTATGCTGATTGTGAAAAAGAATAAAAGTACATGAATAGTAACAAATAAGCACTTGTCTTACCAAAAGTTAATTGGGTGAGTGGTTAGTGTAGTTAGCCTGTGGATGAAATCTGGCTTGATTATTATAGAGTAACGGTACTTGAAAGCTTGGTTGAGAGGTGATGACAAGTTGGCTCCCCATAAGATGGATGGTTCTTAATTACATTGATGATGCTAATTAACTTGTAAAAAAAATCTTGGATGCTTGAGCTCCTGATAATTATTGTAGTTGTCTTTAACCTCCTAGGCCTTTCTCTCTTATAAGCCCAAGCAAGAGGTGGAAGTGAAGGTGTAAGTGGGTCATCTAAATATAATTTGAGCATGAAAAGGCTTGCAACACAAATTAGAGAAGGTTATATTTAGAAATGGGTCAGTGGAGCTTGCATGCTCTTAGCTAAAAGGTGGATCCTAACCACCGATGGTCATAAGTTCCAAAAGCTAACCATCGATGGGTCACCTTGATCATCAATGATCAAGGTCTACAAGAATAGGGTCCTAAAGGTTAGGGTTATTTAGTTAGGTGAAACTGAGTGTAGATTGGTTGGTTTAGTCTTGATAAGTGTAGGTTGGTCTTAGGGTAGGTCTAGGGGTATTTTGACATTTTAAAGTGCAAGTGTGTAGATTTTTGGTGTCTATATTTTTCACCTTTTTGTTGTACAACTTGCATGAATGATTTAAAATAAAATAGAGTAATGGTTAAGGGTCTAGTTGCCTTGAGAGTGGGAGGAGGTGTTCACCTTCAAACCAATATTTGGTGAGTGAATTTGAAGAAGGTATGGGTTTGATAAGTGGTAAAAGGTGAGTCACAAGGTGGTGACATGAGGTCGGGTAATTGAGATGTAAACATGTGCACAAAATGCAACAAAAGGTGAGATAGCCAAGATTGTGCATAGATTAGGTTGTTATAATTGGTAAAAAAAAGAGTCATTGCTAATAAGGATAAGTGATGAGTGAACCACGTGACTGCCTATGGGCATGGCATCTAGAAACACTCATAAATGCAAGTCTCCTAAGTGATTTTTGTGTTTGTAGTGGGTATTTTAAGTATGAAGTGATCTTGGGAAAACCACAAATGGGTCAAGTGTCATGGGTATCCAAGGTAGGAAGTGCTTCTAATGAGACACAAATGGGTTAATATGTGTGAGGTGGCACAAAATGTAAAAGGGATCAACATGGAAATCTTATCACTGTGGTCAAAGGACCAAGTAATAAGTATTGCTAAATTTCATGCCAAATGGGCCATAATAAAACAATGACAAGGTGACAAGGTGGTCAGGTGTAGTTATGTTAAGATTGGGTAGGTTATAGGTAAAAAGTGGAATTGGGGTTTAAAGGGTTTCCTGACCATTGATGGTCAGGGGAAACCCTAAAAATATGGGGAGTAAAAGTAAAAAACAAAATTCATTGTCATTTTGACTATTTCACTATGTTTGATCGAGCTTTGGTGATTTCAATGCTTTACAAGGAAGGTATTTACTAAGGTGGGTGTTGTTCATTAGCTAGAGGTATGTGGGTGATTGTGTGGGTCTAGGATATAGGGAGCATCAGGATATGATTAAGCACTTGCTCATGGGATGAGACCATGAGGAGGTCCCAAAATGAGGTAGGGGATGCATTTAAATTAGTAGTGTAGTTCGATTTTACTATTTCAAATTTGCTTGGGTTGAGTAGGTGTTAAATTTGTTATTTTTGGCCTGTATGTCCTAGGTAGGGTTTTTGGAAGTTTTGGTTAAAATGGTGGGTATCAAGTCAAATTGACAAGATGGTAGGGCAATTAGGTAACATGTTAGTTAGGTAGGGTGCTTAGGTTAGTGTATTTCAATTTTTTTTTATTTTTGGCCTTGGGGGTTTTGGGCATTCTAGCCATGTAACACCCATAGGTGATCATCAATGATCAAGTTTGACCATCGACAATTGACACCCTAGGAACTAGGTGTCCCCAACCATTGGTAGTCAATATGACCACCAATGGTTAGCTAGGATAAGGTAGGTTTTTTAAAAGTGTTTAGGGATTAGGTATGGTATTCAAGTTTTAATTTTAATGATTAGGGTTAAGATAAGTGGTTAGCCTTGAAGTTTGGTCAAATAAGTTGTGTACAAGGGGTAAATGGGTTATGGTTATGGTTAGGTCAAATAGGTTAGGGTTCGAGATGCATTTAAAATATAGGGTAGATAAGACCAATTAGGATATAAGCTAAGCTTTTTGATTTGGTACAGGCTCGGGAGTAGAAACATTGACCATCTGTTGTGCATCTTCCTTATGTTTCTTGAGGAGATGACTATAGATGATTGGGCGCATATGGAGGAGGTAGGGCTTGGAGTGATAAGTCACTACCAGCATGTGCCTAGGGACACATCGATGATAGTATCACTCATTGAGAGATGGGATCCTACTAATAATACCTTCTTGCTATCGACCAAGGAAATGATTATTCTCCAAAAGGATGTACATAGAATAACTCAAATCCCACTATGTGGCAAGATGATTTACCAAATAGAGCAAAAAGAGTGGGATGAGTATGTTAAGTATCTATATGGAGATGATAGAAACCAAGTCTAGTGGAATTTTGGAGGGTTTAGCTACACAAGTTTATATGAGAGAGATCTAAAGGAGAGGAGATTGATGATGATGCTAATGATTATTGTTACATGCTTTAGGCTCCCAAATTTGAGTAATGGGAGGTTTCTCTATGTATTGTTGGCTATTTTGGTGGAGTTGTTACTTAGAAGGATAGTGTTTGGTTATGTCCTAGTTTTTTTAGTCTAGATTTATAGGGAGCTATGAGGATTCATACACCACAGGAGGTATGGTATCATCATGGGCATGGTTCTGCATTACTGGGCTTATGAGCACATCTAGGTTTTGAGACTGATGGGATTATCATGGGTAGGGTACACATAGAGAGATTCCCTATTAGTTTTATGATATGGAGATATGACTATGTCATTTCAGAGGTAGGAGGTGGAGCACATGATGTTGATTGGTTCAAAGCTACACTAGGTGTGTTGGTAGCTGGGGACAACACTTAAAAACCATACCTATAATTCTTGATCTGGTCAAGCTATAAGAGTTAGACCCTCACTATAAAAAGTTATAGGTGGATAGCAGGTCGTTAAGAGGGTGAGGTTGAGTTGATTCTATTCGATTAGGTATAGTGTCAGTTTGGCTTGATACAAGGTATATCAGGTCCACATCCCCAGTATAAGAAGCAAGACTCAGAGGTTTAGTTATCAGTGTTGTAGCCTACCTTCATAGTTTTGGATGGTGGTTTTGAAGAGATTCCTACTAAGGACTTTATAGATGATGTAGGGTACACAAATGGTTATATGTCTTGGTACCAGCTGATCTATGTAGTGGCAGATGTGGGTAGAGATCATGAAGGGGTGGGGTTGATGATTGTAGATCCAATCAACCAGGATGGATAGGTAGGGGTAGCATTGGCTATGACTCAGGCTCAGATATACATGTTGTAGGGATATGTGGCCACACTATAGGGCTAGATCACCATATTGTGGGGTCAGCTTACCACCATTACAGGTGAGAGAGACTAGGCATGGGCATCCTTAGGTATAGTTATGAAAGAGAGGGAACTACTAAGATAGACGGTTGGAGTAGGTGTAGAAACAAGAGGGCCACTAGGGACAATGTCATGGTCATGGTACTTAGCCACCATAGAGGAGCTCATATACTATGAGGTGATGATGCTAGACCAGTTACCCCAAGACATGAGATTTACAGAGTATAGAGCTAGTTTGGTTAGTGGGTCATCAATAGCTATTCTCGGTCAGTGGGATAGCATAGTGGGTTAGGAAGGGGTCCTAAAGGGACCACCACTAGCTATAGGTGCAAGCATAGATGGGGCTCATGGTAGTGGTGTAATCTCATGATTATGTTTAGATGTGTTATTATGATGTACTATTTCAATACCAAACTATGCACTAATGTAGTGAGATGTATATTTTTTTGAGAGAGATGATACATTGTTACATGTATTATTTTTTGATGATTCAATGTATATGATATATGGTTTTTGATGTTATATATGATGGATGTTTATGGTTCATGTGGTGCTCATGTTTATGATTATGGTTATGGCTTATGATTCCTGACATGTGTTGTATGATGTTAGTGTTCTAGTTAGTAGCTTAGTCATGTTATGCTAGAAAGATAGTTATGATGTGATTTTATGCATGGATATGATAGAATGTGTTAGTGATGGATGTATGTTATATGATAATACAATGGCTTTGTTTATGGTCATATGGATGGAATGGTAAATGGTATATGTTATGATGTCTTTCTCATTGATTTGGTTAATGCTTATATTAGTGTAATGATATGCTTATATCCTCATTGATGTGATAATTGTAAATGCATGGGTTGATTTTTATGGTCTATTGTGATATGCTTACATTGTGTTTGGTGCATAGAAAGATAGATGGTATTGCTTGTTGACACAGTTGATAATGTTCCTACTTTTGATGTGATGTTTGTTGTTCATAATTAGAGGCGTAGAATGTGAATATGGTTAAAGATTAAAATACATGAAGTAAGTAGGTAATGAACTAGATGTGTAGGAAAGTGATAAAAATCATGAGAATTATATCCACATGAACTAATAAAAGATAAGGAAAGGAACATGATGCCTTTTCATTAGTAAGGACTGACTCAAAACCCAAAGTTGGATTGTCTTAATGAATAGAAGCCTTTTATATGATTTACATTAGCATGCTTAGGTTAATAAATAGGTATATTGATCACATTATTTCAATTAAGCTCATAGTCTCGTGCACATGATATGTGGAGGGAGAATGGGTGAAACTAGAACCATCAGTGAGACTAGTATGCCTTTTTTATAGGTTTTCAAAGAGGTAGTATAAACAAGTCTATGTTTATATATAAAGTGTAGACTGATCAATGTGAGAAGTCTACTGAGGAGATCTGAATGTGACTTTTTAAGATTATTGCATTTATGAGAGCCGATTGCAGCTTTTAAAATTTTGTTGTTTTTATTTGGGGTTTTTTGCTATTTTTCTTTTGTTTTAGGGTTGGGGAAGCTAATCAATGTGAGAAGCTTCTTAGAAATTGGTATCTTTGACAAATGCTTTACTCAGCCATCCTTCAAGGGAGTGGTCTAATTTTATGTTCATAGTTCAAATACTTTTGATAGTTGTCCTTCCAGGGAGCAGTCCACCTTACGTTCGGCAATTTCAAATGACTTTTCAATAGATGTCTTTTAAGGGAGCAGTTTGGGAATGTTAAGAATGACCCATATGTTATTTATGACTTTTGATATTATTTTTAATTGACATAGACTTTCTTATACATGCTCAAGTGAGTACCTTTATGAAGCAAAAGTAGGTTGACAAGAAGTTACAATTGATGAAAAAGGGGTATAGGTGACAATGACCATAGGAATTGATCTTGAAGAGATGGGAAGTACTATGAGAATCATACCATGGATAGAGTTGTGGTACCCATAGTTCAAGAGTAGACCATAATTATGATGGATAATCACATGATTTAGTTTTAGTTAGTTTCCCCTAAAAAGAGGTAAGTGAATGTGGTTACAGAGGATGAGATTAAGTTAGACAAATGATGATCATGATCCTTGTTTAACAATAAAATGGATGCAAATGCAAAGCATTGAGAGGATCAGGTTCTAGTTTGTCTTTGAGAGAAGACAAATGATAAGCTCTTTATCCATACTTATGGGTTATGATGTAGGGTCCAAGCCAATTGAAAGTAATTTTGGCCTTTTTTCTTTTATCCATATTAGTTACATGTTGATATTTCTTGAGAACGAGATCTCCAATATTGAATTCTCAAACTTTCAAGTGTTTGTTATAGGCACGTTTGATTCATTATTGATAGACATGAAGATGGGAAAGGGTAGCCAAACAACACTCTACAAGTAGCTCAAGTTGAGCTAAACATTCTTGATGGCAATCATTTTTTGAAATAAGATCATGCAAAGATATGTGAAGAGAAGAAATTTCGACTTCAAGAGGTAATACAGCCTTGACTCCAAACATGAGAGAAAAATATGTAGCACCTATAGAGGTTTAGATGCTATTATGTAATTCCCATAAGGCAAAAGGGATGTGTAAGTACCAATCCTAACCCAAGGCATTAACCATTTTGGTAAGCATGTTGTTAAGGTTTTAGTTAGAGGCTTTGGCTTATCCATTTGATTGTGGGTGATAAGGTGATGAAAAGATAAGTTTAATACCAAAAATGTCACAAAGGCCCTGGACTTATTTTTTTTAAGGATTTTCCATTGTCGGTGATGAAATTATGGGGAACACTTAAATGGTAGATGATATGATGGGTGATAAATTTGATAATCTTTTCAACTTTTGTAGAGATAAGAGGAATAACTTTCACCCATTTGGTAAAATATTTAGTTATGATAATGATTGAATGATTTCATTTTTAAGAGTGGGGATTGATTTCAATGATAAGGTCTATACCCCATTATGAAAAGGGCCAAAAGTCCACAAAAATGTGAAGACTATTGCTAGTTGTGTGGTATAAATTAGCTTGTTGTTAACACTTGACACATTTTTTCACATAATCGCAAAAGTCATGGTTAAGGGTGGGATAATAATAGCCCAGGTAGAGGATGCACTTAGCCATAATGAGTCCACTAAAGTGGCCCCCATAGATAACCTCATGTGTCTCCTTGATAGTGTGAGAGGCTTCTAGACCATGAAGGCAACATAATAGGAGGCCATCAAAACCACATTTGTAAATAATTCCTCCCATAATGGTGTAACAAGGGGAGCTCTAAATAAATGCTCATTGGGCATTCCTAGAGAGGTTAGAGGGAACTATGCCAAGGTGAAGGTAGTTTAAGGTTTGTTGATACTAAAGGTCAGGCAAAATCTCTTCCACACTAAAGATGGTTAGAGTGTCTGATTTGGTGTAAGAAGGTTCAGTGAGGTGATGGACAATGACTGATAGTTTGGATTTTGAGGTTGTTGATAGGATCTAAGAGACAAGAGAAGCCATAGTATCAACAAAAATTTTGGTAGATCATGGGGTGGTTTGAATATGGTAGTGTTTGAATGATGCTAATAGTTTTGTAACTAGTTATCTATACAGTTTCATGGTTTCATTCTTACACTTGTAAATGTTTGTCAGGGAATCCAAGAACAACACACCTTGTTTTGATCCCACTTGTTAGGATCTTGCTCCTCAAAAAGAGCACAATATGATTACCAAATACAAGCAATTAAACATGCAAAAATATCCAGAAGTACAAGTAACTAGAATTCACAAATAGCACAGAATATGAGAGACAATATACAATCTTGTATTAACACTTGTATAGAAAAGAATACAATAAAGAGACACCACGCTCTTCCACCTTACAGAGGCTTGCCACACCTCAAGTGTACAGTAATTCTTCTTCAAAACACTCTCCTACCAAAAATGGTCCCAACACACAACTCACACACAGAATTGGTGTTCACCTCTCCAACCAGTCAGTAATAACCCTGCCAGTACACCAAGCACTCTAAAGTACTTCAAGTTGATCTCCCATGAACCTGCAACCTGCAATTCAATAGACCATACTTACACATGTAGATCTCCTATGAGCTTGCAACAACCTGCAACTCAATGATCTTATAATGGAAGGATCTTCCTTGCCTTCCTTTTTAGCTCATCATTACAATACATGCCAATGGGTCTATAAATAGATCCCAGACTTAAACAATAACTTAGACTCTTAGTTTACTAATAATAGACATGCAGCTCAAGACTCGAAATAGCCTTTACATGTAAACACTTTGTTCAACTAACTAACTATTCGTGCAATGAATAGTTTTGGAATACACAGGTGACCGACGCCGGTCCCTGTCTACCTGGTGCTAACCGATGTCGGCTGACTCCCTACCGATGTTGGTTGCCTTCTGCATTCATCTTGACCGATGTTTGTCATACTGCCAATGCCGGTACTTTTGGATCTTTAGCAACCTCCTCTTCATCTGCATAGTTGAAGCTTTTAGCTCCACAACCTAACAATGTCATTGACTTGGTTAACCACAAGTTGGGAGTCACCAAAGATATTGATTGTTCTGACTCCTAAGGCTAAGGTAGTTTGGAGACCTATTACTAGGGATTCATACTTAGCCACATTGTTGGTGCATTCAAAGTGGACTTTAAATGACAAAGGAATTGGTTCACTAATAAGTAGGATAAGGATGATACCGGCTCCCCCACCCTACTAACATTGAGAACCATCAAAAAACATGGTTATGTGATTGGTAAAATCTATTTAAGATAGACTTATGATTGACTCATCTGGAAATTCAAGAGGGGAAGGTTGGGTGCCTATTAGGTGTGCATCAACCAATTGGTTAGCAATGAATTTCCCCTTGATTGATTTTTACTAAAGGAACTCAAGGTAAAACTAAGTTAGAAGCATGAGCCACTTATCCATACACTATTTTTGGTATGGTTGGGAGTGCATGTAATTTAGTGGATTGGTATTAGTTATGATCAAATTTTTGTGGTTAAGAAGGTAGTGGCAAAGTTTGGTGGCCATAAAAACTAAAACCAAGCAAACTTTCTCATTATGTGTGTATCAAGTCTTGTACTCAACAAGTGTCTGGCTAATGTAATAGATGACATGCTCTTTGTGGTGTTTGTCCTGATGGGAAAGCATTGCCCCTAGGGAATGGTCAGTGGTAGAGATATAAAGGTAGAAAGGTTGGTCATCTAGTAGGTGTAAGTACAGGTGGAGATAGAAGGTACTCTTTGAGTGCATTGAAAGCCTTTTGACAATCAATATTCCACTTAAAAGAGATGTCCGTTTTTAAGAGGTGGTGGAAGGGTTGATACCAATCAAAGAGTTAGGAGATAAAATAGAAAATGGATTGGCTCTTCCCCTACAAACTATGGATTTGATTAAGATTGGTTGGAGGTAGCATCTCAAGGACGGATTTGATCCTGGTTAGGTCAACCTTGATTCCTCAAAGGGAAATGATCAATCCTAAAAAATTTCCTGACAAAACCCAAAAAATACATTTTTTGGGATTGAGGTAGACATTTTAATGGATAAGTCACTCAAAGATAATCTTGAGAATGGTTAAGTGGTCTTTGTAAAGTTTGGACTTTCTAAAAAGGTCATCTACATAGTCTTTGATGATTTTATGGATAAATTCATGGAAAATATAGGTCATGACACGTTGGTAGGTTGCACCAACATTCTTAAGACCAAAGGGCATGACTCTATAACATAATTTCCCCCATGGAGTGATAAAGTTAGTTTTGTACTAATATTCAAGCGTAATCAAAATATGATTATAACCCAAGAATCCATCCATGAGTGACATCTCGTGGCCTGCTATGAGATTAACAAGTTGGTTGATGCTAGGTAGAGGAAAGTCATCCTTTGGGTAGGTGAAGTTGAGGTCACAAAATTCCACATAAATACATAGTCCCCATATGGCTTTAGTGATAGGGATGGTGTTTGAAACCCACTAAGGATAATCAATGGGTTGAATGAAGTTGACATAAAGGAGGCATTGGAGCTCTTCTTTGACAAGGAGAGCTATGCAAAGATGCATGTGGTGGAGTTTATAACTAACAAGCTTGGATTTATGATTAGTCACAATTTTTTGGATGGTAATGGTAGGGTAAATATCGATCATGTCAACATACGACCATGTGAATGCAAATACTAAGGTCCTGGAGGAAGGTAGAGAAGTCATGTAATTCCTCAGAGGTGAGAGTTTGGCCTATTTTGACAATATGGGGGTTATTCAGAGTGCCTATGTTGATATCCATTGGGGGTTCATTCAACATGGTTGAGGTCTCTAGAGGTAATGATTTATGGATGGAGGTATTAGGTGTACCAAGGTAGGTGAGAATAGAATCATCATCCTAGACTAGACAGTGTGAATGGTAGGAGAGTCTTCTCTTACCATTTTAGGATGGACTAAAGGGTTGGATATAGGTGCCCCTTCCTTTTAATAATTCAAGGGTCTAAGGGTAATCATGTTGATGGAAAAAAACTTAGGGGGGACGATGTCCTCATCCTCACCAACAAGTGCAGGGGGTGTTGGTCAAGAAGGGGTCTCTTCTTCAGTAATGGTAGGGGTAGTTTGTTTGGCTTTCTTCTTATTAAGTAGAATGAAGCTAAGGTCATGCTTATTTTGAGGCTTTTGGGTCTCAATCAAGGTCAACATGTGTGGGTCATGCTCATATCATCCTAAACCAAATCCCTTCCAGACACACCTATGAAGGTATAGTTTGGTGAAGTTTGGGTTGTCCAAATAAGAGAAGGTAGAGGTGAATGGTTGAGGTGAAGAGGGAGTGGCAGTAGCATTAAGTGGCTTATCAATTATCCCATAGATAAAGTGGGTTTGATAGCTCAAAGTCTCCAAGGGGGTAGTGGCTCCAATGTTGGGGTCATAACATGATTGGTGCTTAAGCCTTTCATATTATTGGGGAGTTTTGAAGGCATCAAGGGTAAGGAGGCAATATTCTCCAAGGGTAAGGTATTTAAAAGTGGGTTCTAAAGGATAGTGATGGGTATTTGGTCTATGAGGATATATGAACTGGTAGATGCCTTAGTGGAAGGGGAAGCAATGGATTTGGCTTCCATGGGTGAGGGCTTGGTGGTGGTTGTTTGTGGTGCTTTGGATGGAAGTAGGAAATGGTCATTAAGTCGATAGGTCATATTGCATGTTGTAAAAGGGCTAGGGTCAAATTGTATGGCAATGACTAGACCTTTGTGTTCAAACTTGACACAATGATGGAGGGTGGAAGGTACATAGCCCATGGCTCAAATCCAAGGTCTCCCTAGTAAAATATTATATTGGAGTTCACCTTCAACCACATAAAAGAGTTTGGGGAGCATGCGAGGTCCTAGCCGAATTTGAAGGATGATAGTTCCCAAGGTAGTGGTGATAATGACATTAAAATATCTAAGGATGGCTAAGGTTTTGGACATAACATTGTCTAGTATCTTGAGTTGCTCATAAGCATGGGAAGAGATGATGTTGATATTGGTTCCCCCATCAATCATAACCCATTTAAAGCAAGTTTGGTTTATGTGGGCTATAATAAAAAGAGGGGGTTCTAGATCCTCATGATGGATAGAAGCTATCTCTAAGTCCTTGAAGGTAACAAGGGTGGAGAGTTGGAGAGTGCCTATAAAGGCCTCTATAGGTTGGGAGTATCCTAATCTAACCTCAATAGCTTTCATAGCCTCTATCATGGCCTGAAAAATGGTGGGGTGAGGTATAAATGAGATTATAGAGGATCATCTTAGCTAGGGTTTGGTGAATTTGTTTAAGAATGACCCTCCTAATGGATTTAGAGGGGTTAGCCTCTGAGGTGCCTAAGATGATAACTTTGGGCTTAGCTACAGATGTGGAGGTTTGGATCTATTTTAGTTTAAGGTGAGTTGGTGGGTATGTCCATAAAATGAACTCTTTGGCCTTCCCTTTATCCTTTTTTATGATCATGTGACCACATTAATGGTATGGATAGAGGGGCATGGTGTGATGGGGTTGGGTAGATTCTCCATCACTCTAAGGTGAGAGTGGGGTATTAGAAATGTGTTGGTGATTGGCTATTAGGTATATTGGTGGAGGAATGGATGCAAGGTCATCTACTAAAATACCATCTTCATCATAGAGTTGGTGGATAATGGCCTAGAGAGCTTTGCAATTTTTTGTGTCATGCTTAAGTGTATGTGATACAAGTAGATTTGATGGTCATCATATTAGGTTGGCTTTGAACCAAGATGATTGAAAGGTCTGATAGGAGGTAATGTGAAGCAGGAGGTCTATAATAACCTTTTAATAATGGTCATATAGGATTTTCCTAGAGGTAAGGAAGGTTTAGCGATCACAGTTTAGGTTGGTAATATGGGCATGTTGGTGGCAATAGGTTTGGTGAGAGATGGTTTGGGTAAGGTGGTCCTTTTAGTTGGTGGTTTTGGTCTAGGTATGTTGGTAGTTGGGATGGCCAAGTTTCATGGTCTGAATATTGGTAATCTAGGAAGGATCAGTGCATCAAATAATAAGTGGGTTGTTGTAATCAATGGTAGTGGGTGACATATATTAAAAGGGGGTTGCTTTTTAAGCAAAGTAGAAGGGTGAGGCCCTAAGATAGAGGGAAAGGTAGAGGGATATAGTGTCTTAGTCATGTGACCCTTCAATGTTTCCATCCTCTTGGTTGGTATGGATCGAGACCTGGGTATAGGCTTGGTTAAAGTTAAGTCTACCTTCAAGGATGGGTGAACCAAACTCTAGGTAGGGAAGGCACCAAGAGTTTTGAAAGATTTGTTTGGTGATATGGTGGTTGTTTGGTTGACTGAGAAGGTGAGGGGTTGTTATAAGTTCTGATTGGTTTAAGAGGTGGTGGAGAGATGATGGATTGATTGGTTAAAGGTGTGTTATAAGGTTTAGGTCTGTTGATGTAGGGAATCCCTAATTGCTGCCAAAACGTGGTTTAATCCATGTCTATTTTTGTAGCAATACTTAACTTTTGAATGAGTTTATAAAAAGGTTTGTTTACTAGTCTAGCCTCCAGGGTAGCAAATGTTGAGGAGACAACTATGGGTTGAGGAGGGGGTTTGATAGCCTTGTTCATTTCCTCAAGCAAGGGAGGTAAGTTTAGGCTAGGTGGCCACTCCATGAAGGGTGTTTGTGAAAAATTTGCTCCATTGGAAATGATGTCCATAGTTATGGCTTGGTCTATAGTTAGGGGAGATGGTGGGCTAGGAATGGTTGTTTGTTTGAGTTAGATATCTAAAGGGGTGCTTGATGATTTGAAAGCCTTTATGAATAAAGCTAAGGAAAAAGGAACCTCCTCGGTTTGGGCCTTTGAAGGAAGGGAAAGTGACTCTACCACCTCAGTAGATGAAGTGGGGAAACATCAAGTAGGTTGGATGATAGGCATATTGAGGACCATATTGACCATGTGGGTATCATGAGAATATTCAACTTGTTTGTCTTCAAATTTGACAGGGGCATGGTTGGGAAAAGGTTTCTTGAAGATGTCAAGAGCTTGATTTTGAGGGGCATTGGGATTATCCAACATGAGTTCCCCTTTGTTGATAAGACTTTGAACAACATTCTTGAAAGTATTACATTGGCTGACATCATGTCCAATTACCTAATGAAAAGCACAGAGGTCATTCTCATTATACCAAATAGGTGTTGGATGAGAAGAATCAAACTGTTGGGAAGGTTAAATGGGTCCAATTTTTATAAGGTGAGCTTTAAGTAGCTTCTCTAGAACTAAGGTATAAGATTCTCCAAGTGGAATGAATTATTTTTCATTGCTTTGGTTTGGGTTCCTTTTATTTTGGTTACAAGTAATGGGAGAATTTTGTTGATTGACATTGGGTGGAGGGGTAGTTTTAAGGATGACGGCATTCATGGTTCCCTTGGTCTTAGTTCCAGTATTGACTTGGTTGCCTAGTTTCAAGGAAGATGTTTCATTGGTCTTGAAGGTAGAGTTATTATTTCATAACTTCAATTTACCCTCATTTATGGCTTGATTTTCTAGCTTACATACCATGGTAAAATCCTCATCAAAATTTTTGAAGCTTTGGACACACAATGTAGAAGGTATATGTTTGGCACAAGCTCGAGCAAAAAGTTCTATAATTTAAGGTTGAGGCAAGGAAAATGAAAATTGATTAATCAAGCTTCTCAAATAGGTGACAAAATTGACAATGGACTCATCATCAAATTACCTAATATAATAGAGGTTTGTGATAGAGACCTTCTTGTAAATGTTAATGAAAAAGTGATCTAAGAAGACTTGTGCTCGTTGGGTGAAAGAAAAGATGGAATGCTTTGTGAGGGCACTATACTAGCTGAGTATTGGGCCAGATAAAGACATGGGTAAGGTTCAAAGGAGAAGGGCATCATCATAAGCAATCATGCAACATGCATGCCTAAAATCCCTAAGGTGTTGTTGGGGATCTTCCTTACTTTGAAATTTGGTAAATTTTGGAAACTTCTATTGAGCAGGGTAAGGTCTGATGGAGACAGAAAGATTAATAGGTTTGTTACAAATCTAATCATATGATAGGATGTTATAAGCCCATAAAATGGATAACTCAAGGTTTCTCATTTTATCTATGATCATTTTCATTCAGTTGGTTTGAGGTGGTGTACCAAAAGGATTGTAAGGTTGATATTATGATTGACATTGGGCAACATATTGGTAATTGTTTAGTGGTTGAGAGGTTACCATAATATTAGAATGTGGATGCTAGAGGTTGGGTAGGGTAGGTGGATGATGGTGGTTGGGTAGTGGGTATATACCCTTATGGGTTAGGGATGTATCCTAGATTGGGTGCAATAGGCAACTGTTGAGGAGTCCTTATGGATTGGGCATGGGTGGTAGTTGGATTGGTGACAAGAGGTGAGGCAATGACCTTTATGCTAATGGGTGGTGAAGCAGAAGGGATAAATACCCCTAATCTTGATAAATGGGTATTGACCGATGGGTTAAGTTTGACATAGGGGAGGTTGGTAGTGCTAGTGGTGGGTGCTCTAGCAACAAGTGGAGCATGATGGGTTAATGGTTGGGTTGTCCCCAAGGTAGAGGAGTCACTAGTAGGGGGAGAAGGTGTAAGGGTAGCAGTTGGTTGGATAGATTGGTTTTAATCTATGGTATCAGAGGGGTTAGTAGATGAAGATGCCTTGGTGGTCGAAGCTTGAGTGGTGATCATGACAATAGGGATACCCCTCATAAGGTGGAATGGCATGCCATAAGGAGGATCTTAAGGTGGAGTTGAAATTAGGATATGGTGAGGGGAGGTGTTAAGATAGTGTTGAAGGGCAACTAGATTATTATCTACAAAAGTGGTAAAATCCATGTCTCTTTGGGTAAATACCTGAGGAAAAGTAGGGTTTCCCAATGGATGAGGTGAATCTTCTACCTCAAAGATGTACTCCATAGATGAGGAGGTAGAAGAGGTTGATTTAAGTGATGGGTTCTACTCTACTAGGTCTCTTCATTGCTGGCAAGTGAGAACCATACAAGAAAAAGAGGAGAGAAAATAAGAACAAACTCACCACTCAAACAAGAAGACAATAAAATGATCGATGCAATCAAGACACACACTATGAAGTATGTTAAGCCTAGAGGTTAGTTTTAATATCATTTTTGGCTTATGCCTTAGTTTCTGAGAATGTGTGATAGAAATATGGTTTGTGGATTAGGTACTATAGAAATAGTATATGGTTGGTTTTAGGTTGTTTAGGTGCTCAAAATAATTTGTATTAGAATCAATACGTGGCTTGGTATTGGGGCCTACCCCCTAACTTCACAGTCTCATAGTGATAAGGGTATCGGGTCCTTAGCCAATATATATTGATATCCAGAGTTTATACTCAACCAAAGAGATGAGTTGGTTCTCCCCTTGGTAATGACCTCCAAGTAGGATTGTTGGGAATGGGTAAGGTGGCTGTTAGGTGATGAAATCCCAGTCGGGCCTTGTCTCAAATTTTTTTGATGTTTGATTGATGAAAGTGGTTTGGCTAGTGTGTGTAATAAAAGTGATGCTACAATAAGATTACTATGCTTTAATTCAAAGTGAAATAATGTAAAAATCAAGTAAAGGATGAAATTGATTTTAAACCCAAAAGAAATTTTAGTTTCAATTATGTGCATAGATAGAGAGAAGAGCATACAAATGCAAAGAAAATGTGAGTAAAGACTCTAGGTCCCACCAGGCATGCCAAAATGTCTCATGTAAATTTTCACTTTAGTTTCAAAGAAAGAGAGAAAAGAAACTTGATACAGGTATGGTTAAAAAACTATTTGGTTGTGCACATGATGAATCAGAAGATTATGAAGATATCCTCTTTGGCTTGGGAGGAAGACTTGCAGATAAAAAAGCACTAAAGAAAACTTGTTCGTTAGATAGATAGTTGGGTGGATTACGTAGTAATAGCTAGATCTCAGAAGTGATATTTTCCTTAAGGGTTATCAATCTATATGTTTCAAAAAATAAAGTTGATAAAACTGGAAAGAGGGTACTTGCATCAATTAAAGAAGATTACTAAAACTGAACACAAGAATGCTTGTTAAGAAAATAGACTAGAAATGATCAAATTAGTTATAAACTAATTAATACTAGTGTCAAGGGATTGGGGTATGCTTCAAAAAATATGAAAGAGGTCTGTGAGTAGTCATAAACATAGAAAGCTAGATTTGGTTGGGTGTAGGTAAGTCAAATTAGCTTGCTATTTTTTTTGCCATAGGTGACCATTGGTGGTTATGCCTAACCATCAGTGGCTGGGGTCTAATCATTGATGGTTAACTGTATATTTATGGGTTTGATCAACAACTGAATGATGGGATTCCATAGGTGAATTCTAAGAGTTGGGCAAAGGCTAGGTTGATTTTGAAATGGAATAAAAGTATGTGAATAGTAACAAACAAGCACTTATCTTACCAGAAGTTGATTGGGTGAGTGGTTGGTGTAGTTAGCATACATGTGAAATCTGGCTTGATTCTTGTAGAGTAACAATACCTAAAATCTTGGTTGAGAGGTGATGATAATTCAGCTCCCAATAAGAAAGTTAGTGCTTGATAACACTAATAATGTTGATTGACCTACAAAAGAAAACTCTTAGATGCCTGAGCCCCTGATAATTATTGCATATGTCTTTAATCTCGCAGGCCTCTCTCTCTTATAGGCATAAGAAAGAGGTGAAAGTGAAGGTGTCAGTGGGTCATCTAAATATAATTTGTTTATACAAAGGCTTGCAACACAAATTATACAAGGTTATATTTATAAATGGGTTAGTGGAGCTTGCATGCTCTTGGCTAAAAGGTGGATCCTGACTATTGATAGTCAGGGGTTCCCAAAGCTGACCGTCAACGGTTAGGGTCCACAAGAATAGGGTCTTAAAGGTTAGGTTTATTTAGTTAGGTGAAACCAAGTGTATATTGGTTAGTTTAGGCTTGATAGGTGTAGATTGGTCCTAAGGGGATCCTAGGGTAGGTCCAGAGGTATTTCAACATTTGAAATTACAAGTGTGCATATTTCTCATGTCTACATAAAGAACCAAAATGTTCACATGCCTACCCATCCAAGAAGATGAAATAAAATAAGAAAGAGATAAGGTCACCATATCTTGTACTAGAAGTCTTGGAAGATACAAATCTGTAAGAGGATCCCTAGATTAATAAAGCAATAGTGCAAGCATCAAGCAAGGTTACCCTCTCGAAGGCCTAAGTAACAAACATAACAAGAAATTAGGAAAGAAGTGTCAAATATAAAGTAGAAGATGCAACTTGAAATAAGGCAAGAAGTGACAACACTTTCACAAGATAAAGGGTTAGATGAATTGAGAACCCAAGAACCCTCACACACATATACACATGAACTAATTGAATAAGAGGTAGTGTGAGACTCCTTACACCCAAATGAAAAATAACTAAAAACATACAAATAAGTGCAAGTAGAACCAAATCTGAGCATGGAAGGCAACCATGAGGATGAAATAGAAATTGTAAAAAACTTGGAGGCAATGATGGACCAAGGAATCGATGTAACTATGCACTATGTCAAGGAAATATACTCCATAATAGATCCCTAAGATGAACAACCTATCGTAGAGGGGTTTGAATATTAGCAAAAAACTTGAAGAATAATAATGAAGAGGGGAGGACAAAGGAGAGATGATATTAATATAATATATCCCACTCAAGAAGGATATGATAAAGAATAATAAGATCACATAATATAATTAAAGTTCCATAGGGATGTCGAAGATGAAAATATATATTTGTGGGACACAATGAAGCCCAATCATGAAACAATAATAACATGTAAAAATGTGCTCTTTGTTATGGACTACTATACAAAGGATACCATTTTTGAATTCCCCATGTCAAAATGGATACATCCCTTAGAATAAAATTGTGAAGGTTGATAATTTTAACTCGTAAACCTAGTGAATTTGAGTAATATGCAAGTAGGGAATTCACTAATGAAGCTAGTTGTAGAGGTCACCAATCATTTTTTTAATATCATAACCTATAGTAAATAGAGGTAAAGTATGAAGACACTATCATAGGCCCTCGAGGAAGAGGAAAATAAGATATCTTATGTATAAATCATGTTAGCATAGGAAAAGGAAAAGCACCAAACAACAAAGCACGAGGTAGTTTCCATAGAGCTTAAAACTCTAAATTTGTGTGAACAAATTATGAGGAAGCAACTGATCCTACTAGATGGAATAGACATCTCTTAGATCACACCCATGAAAAATAGAAATACTCATGGAATACACACAAGAGAAAATAAATAAAAATTAGTACGAGTTCATCAAGTGATTGAAAACTTATGAGGACACATTGAAGAAGCCCAATGAGAGTGAAATTGTGGAAAAACATTTTCTTTAAATTATTGTAAGTAAATGGAAATAATAAACCCACATTTGTTGATAGTAGAATAGAATTTTAAAATCATAATGTAGATGCATGACAAGTGTGTGATGGATATCAGCATGTATAATGTATTTAATTTTTTATGTATTTGACCTATGTATGTAATCCAATCTATGGAATGCGAAAAGACTCATTCAAGTTTGAACCAAAAGGATGGAATGCAAATCAAAAATGTATTTTAAAAGAGTTTTTAAAAGATATATATTAATGTATGTATGTATGTATGTGTCTGATATTGGTTTTATCAAATGTATTTTTTTTACTTATTTTGTACATAGTGTATGTTATGTTCTATTCAAATCTATTTAATCATTTAATAATAATTAATGTTTTGCATAATTTATTCTATGTTTATATGGATAAATACATAAATCTAAACCGAACAAAGACTAAACCTATTCCATAACTATGCCTACATTATGATCATTATCCCACTTCAGACAAACACAAATTATCATGTTGTGATGGGTTTTTATAGGAACCTCTATTAACAATAGTGTGGTAAGTGTGAGTTGTTAAAACATGTTGATATGGTTACCTAGATAGAGAGACCTAGAATGATGGCTTGATGAAATAATTCATATTTTTTCAAGAAGAGGCAAAGAGGATATGAAGATCTATGAAAGAAGTTATTCATGAACATATATACGATTAAACATATAAAGATACATGGTTATCAGGATTTTAATACTACTATTTTTATCCAATAGAAACAGAATTTTTAGTTTAGACAAAAGAGTGATTAGAAAACCTATGAAAGATATATACTAACTAGACTCATGTAATAGATCATTGGATAAAAACTACAATTGATGGATACATCACTAAAAAAAAATTACATGGATGCACTACATTTAAGGTTTCACATGATCTATTTGTGAAACAAATTAGAGGAAAGTTTATACGGTGACAACCTACTCTCATTAAAATGTTGGTTGTACAAATATCCATGGTGCCTATTCCTACCAACATGGATTAGTCACTTAAGGAATTAGGGGGATGTGTGTGCTATGAATTGAATGATGCAAAACTGATAAGGGAAGCTTGAACCTAAACCTAGAAGATGGAAATGAATAAGATCTAAAGAGAGATCCATAAAATTTGGAGATGATGAGGATGAGGAAATGAGAGGGCCTGAGAGAAGAGAAGGTGCATATGAGAGCATAGAGATAGACATAGATTGTAAAAGGGGTGTTGAAGAGATGAAATAAAGTGGAAAGAGAGAAGAAAAGTGAGTACATTAGCTAGAAGGTAGTTTTAGATTATAGTTACAAGGGAGTATATTGTTTGGAGAAGAGAAAGAACAAAATGTTGAATAAAATATCTTATGTTTTAGGCTTAAAGTAGGTTCAAGTTTAAATGAAGCAGAAGACATAGACATGGATCATTTATTTCAATGGTATACATCCCATGTGCCTAATTTATCAATATAAATAATAAAAAGTACATAAGACAATAGAGATAGTAGCTGATTTGACTCTTTTATAGATAAATTTAGAAGATATAGTACAAACACCAAGAAAGTGTTGGATAGGAAGAAACTAATTGAGGATGGATTTCAAGTTGCAACAAGTCTTAATACATTAACAAAGTCTGGTACACAATCACCATTATTTTTGAGTGTGAACATAGGAGGCATGGATTTCAATGTAAGAATGTTGTTGGAGTAGTTTAGTGGAAAGAAGAATAAAATATTAAATAAGTAACCAGATTTGTAAGCTATTAATCAACAAAAGACAAAAACAAATAACAAGATAAGAAGAAGACACTAAAAAATTTGTGAAGCCATCAAATATATATAGTATTCAAACAATGGCCTTATTTTCCTTCTCCTCACAATGGGCTATAAAGGCTTTTCTTCTTCCCACTTGTCTCTATAGTTCTTCACTTGTCTCTTCGACTTCTTTTTGTCATTTCCTCTTCCTTTTGTTTTTACATGTTTTTTATCTCTTTTACATAGGTGTCTCATTGTTAGAAATTATTATAAGGTGATTAATTCACCATAGCATAATATTGTTATAATTATTAATTTGTTGCACCTGTGAACTCTATTCTGGGTTTCTTGTTTATAACCATCATATTTTCTAGGATGTCATTTTTATATATTCTTGGATATATAATGGCCATGTATTATTTACTAATTTAGTTGAATATATTCAATATTTTTCTCTATATTTTGTTTCAAATTCAAAAATCTTACTAAAATATTTATAGAAGGAGAATCCCAAGCTCTCACTTTTGAACCTGTGAGATTGAACAAGGAAAATTGTCATTGGGAGGAGCCCATGCACTCTCCATGTTACTTAATCCAAAGCCACACATCATGGACTACATTTTAGCATAACATTGTGTCTTTTTATTCTATTATTCACTTAGCATCATTGCTTCTAGCATATTGCATCAAAGCATTAAAACCTGATTGTTGCAATATACTGAAGCATTATAAAATTTGGTAGACTATATTATATTGTAGCATATTTAGGTGTTGTATCAGATTTGCATTGAAGCATTCAATTCACCAACTACATTATTTTATTCCTCACTTCTAAATTTATTAAAAAAAAATTAATCACCCTTGAGCGACTCAAGCAGACATGTATTCACCATAGTCTAATATGCAATCTATTCAAACATAGTAGTTCAATGTCTTGATTCTGTATTGGCACTAAATTTTATAACATCTTAGAGAAACTAGACCTAAATGTTATATCTTCTTGTATGTGATAGCCAATTACTCTATTGCTAATGGACTACTGAAAGAAAAGTGAGGGTTTTAATTGTGCACTGAAGTAATCCACTTTGAATGTTCATTCCTAATTTTTGTGGTGAAGGCTTACTATATATGAGAAAATCACCATATGTACTCAAGTTGGTGATATTTATCTCTTTCAATCAAAATTTTAATAATCTCAATCTTTAAATATAAATCACTTCCCTTTAGAGCTTGTGACTACATATAGTGCAATTGACTATGTTACCTTCTATAAAACCTTGAACCAAGACATAGGTCAAGAGTTATTTCATCCTCAAAGCCTTGTTTATATTCAAATTTTCATTAGAAAATATAAGTGGGGGGATAAAAAAATTTCTTTCCATCATCTTGGAATAGCATATTGTTAAAAAATAAATCTTTAAAGGAAATTTTATTTTACAATTTAGCAAAGAAGGGGGGATGGGGCTTCTTTTTCTCTCTCTCTAAATGGAATTTCACTTTACAAATATTTTAATTTTCATTAGCATTTTAAAATTTTCATTTTGTGAAAAATACTTTTGAAACAAGAAAAAACATAAAATATAGTTCATTATGCACAATTGCATTGTTCGGTCACAACTATGTCTCTAACTCGTATTTATAAGCAAATTCATCATACTTGAGTTACTACATACATATCCTAACATAGTTGTAACAATGAAATTTATGAATCATCACTCTAAACCATTAGGAAAAAATAAAGTTAAACATTTGCTAAGCCATCCCTCCATCTTACCTATTTGATACAATCGAATGGCATAAATCTTGATAGGTGGAAATTCCAAGTATATAGGAAAGTTATGTCCATATATACAGAATTCCATTTAAGCAAGTGCCAATGATTGGTCAAATTTATTTATGTATTTTTTAAGTATCATGTATCATTCTATTTCACGTATGTTTATGCTTCTTTCATGTAACACTAGGTATAAAGAAAAGGTAAGCTTCTTCCACGTACTGATAGGTATAAATGAAGGGCATGTATAAAGAAAAGTTTGGTATATTATAATGACAGTATAAAGAAAAGAATATCTTGATACCTAGAGTGATAAGGAACTAATCCATTACCTTTGGTTGGACTCTAAATAATGGCAAAATGGCCCAAAATTTTTTCTTCCAGAATCACAGCTTCTACATGGCAATAATTATGCCACTTGAAAAAAAATTGAGACACATTTTAAATTTGAAGACATTTAGCTTATTATCAATGGCACATTCACCTAACATGCCACTTAAGCTGATCAATAATGTAAGTCTAATAAAGAAAACTAGAAGGTAAAACTAATAATAATGTCTAGATATTGGATGAGATACAACCTCATATATTTGAGACCACAACAACTAAAGACACTTGGGATAAGCTCCAAATAGTCTATGAGGCCAAAAATAAAGGTACCATTCTCCATGTGCAAAGTAAACTTCATTCACTCAAATTGAAGTCTAGTGAAAAAGTAGAAGCTTTTCTATGTGTTGTAATCCTAAGGGATTAAATCCAAGCATTTGGCGAGCAAGTGATAGATTCCTCTCTTGTACCTATTATCCTAAGAGCGATGCCACCTTCTTATATGGCATTCATGATTAATTTGTTTGTCACAAAATAGAAAGCATATTTTGATAAGTTGGTAAACATGTTGCAATAGGAAGAGTCTATGCATACAGAAGAAGAGGAATCACAAGAACATGATGTTGCCTCTAATCAATAGAAAAATAAAAAGGAAATCAAGTCTTCTAAACCAAAGCAAGGTCAATAACATAATGAACAAGGGAATAAATAATAGAAACTATACCTTATATGTGGATGGAAAGGTTGTGGCATTAAGGATTATTGGTATAACTCATTTACACATAGATATTCAAGCAACAAGAATTTCAGTAATCAATAATCATCTCATCCATACAAAGGACAAGGATAGCAAAAAGATCATTGGAAGAAGAAATCCAATCAGTAAGGCAACATTGTCAAATTGGAAGAAACCACTTTAGATGTGGACGTCCTATATACTACACAGTCTCATGAAGAATCAACATCACAAATTTCTATCTAGTATGTCAACTTGGGTGCCACTTGACACATGACTAGAAGATAAGATTGGTTCTATAGTATGAATGAGACTTCACCTAAAAATCATGTCTCTTTGAGTGATGATTCATCCTACCATGTTCAAGGTATTGGGAATGTGTCTTTACCACTTGGATGAAATGCTTGTAAAATATCAGACATCTTATATGTTCCAAGACTCATAAATAATCTTCAATCAATTAGTCAGTTACTTAACCACAACCTCAAGGTTTACTTTAACTGTAAAGGTGGTAAAAAGACGTGTTTTAATAGAGATAAGTCAAAATGTTCAAAAATTATTATATGAACCTCAAGATTTAGTGAAATGTTCCAACTAGACTTCATGCAGCAAAATAATCAAGCACTTATGGCAAAAGACATAGACTCAACATAATTGTGGCATAAAAAAATTGGTCACTTCAGTTTTATATATCTCGACACATTCCACTATTAGAACATGGTAAGAGGATTTTCACCTCTCAAAAAGGGTATAGACATATGTCAACATTGCTTAGTAGGAAAATAACATAGAGATCCATTTCATAAAAGTACATATCAAGCCTATGGAAAACTTAATCTGGTGCATACCAATCTACATGGTGTGATGACACCTAGTCATGCTAGGTTTAAGTACTCCATGCTCTTTATTGATAATTTTTCTAGAAAAATGTGGGTTTAATATTTGAATAGAAAGAGTCAATCCTTTTAAACTTTCAAAAAGTTCAAAGTTGTTGAAAATGAGCTTGGTCAAAAAATAAAAACCCTCCACTCATATTGTGGGGGACAATTCACTAGTAACAAATTAAATGCATTTTTTCAATAAAATGGCATTCATCATCAATTGGCACCTTCACATACACCATAATAAAAATGTTGTTAAATGGAGGAATCATACTATCATGGAAATAGTGCAATGTATGCTAATGATTCAAGTTTTACAAAGGAATTTTTAGTAGAAGCAATCAAAATTATAGTCTATTTACTCAACAGAGTTCCCACTATAGCTCTTGGTGGGGTAACACCATAGGAAGCATGGTTAGGGCACAATCCATTTATATCACATATTTGAGTCTTTAGATGCAAATCAAGTATGCATATTCTTAAAGCAAAAAGAACTAAACTAGACATGAAAGTATAAAAGTGTGTCATCTTAGGGTACAATGAAGAAGCACTTGCCTATAGATTAAAGGATCCAAAGACCAAGAAAATATACGCAAGCATGTATGTTGAGTTTTTTGAGAAGATAGAAGTAGAAACTCCTTATACAGGCTTACTTGGTACACCAATTAGTCCCATAGAGAATGCAAAAGATGAAAATCCATCAACAAAGATAGTGATGATGATGGGAATAATGGTGCATCTTCACCACCCACAAGTACCACTCAATATATGTCTAAATGGTATACAAGTATATTAAGGGATGCTAAATTAGACATAATTATAGACACATCAAGCATTAGACCAAGGATTTGAAACATGACTCAAAATGAGGATAGTTCAGCCTTAATGAGTACAGTTGTAGAACCAAAAAATCCCTCTATAGTTTAGGAAGCCCTAGAGTGAAAACCTTGGAAGGATGGCATGGATGCATAATTTCAATCATTGATGAAACATAAAACCTAGTAGCTTGAAGATCTTCCACCACAAAAGAAGCCAATCCATTGTAAATGGGTCTTCAAAACTAAATACAAATCATATGGTAGTATTGACAAGCATAATGCTCAACTCATAGCAAAGGGATATCCATAAAAGGAAGGCATAAATTATGAGGAGACATTTTATCCTATGATCAAGATCAAGACAACCAGAATGATATTTTCTTTGGATGGAGGATCCACAAAATGGATGTAAAAAATATCTTTCTCAATGAAGATCTACAATAAGTTTACATGTTACAACTAGAAGGTTTTGTCACTCCTAGTAATGAAGGAAAAGTACGTAAACTCATCAAATCTATGTACAGTCTCAAACAGGCTTCCCGATCCTAGTACATAAAAATTGATGAGCATCTCATTCAGCATGGATTCCAGGGGAGTCCCTATGATCTAAATCTCTACCTTAAACAACAAGGGGGAGAGATTGTGATTTTTGTAGTGTATTTCAATGATATAGTCATCATTGGTAGCTCAATGAATATGATTGATGAAACCAAGAAAGATCTAAACCAATCATTTGACATGACAAATCTTGAGCTTCTACATTATTGTCTTGGATTATAAGTATGGTAAAAAGAACACTACATATTTATGTCCCAAATGAAATATGCTAAGATAACACTTAATAAATTTAGGATGATGGATAGTAATCCACTTGCAACACATATGAAGACAAGGCTTCAGTTGTCTCATATAGATCCATCACCGCAAGTGAATACAACTCTCTATCGACAGTTGATTGAGAGTCTTATTTACTTAACATATACTAGGTCAGACATTAGTTATGCAGTTAGCTATCTTATGTGGTTCATGTAGAAGCTAAAGATGTCTCGCTAAAAATCATCAAAGTGAATACTGAGATATATCAAGGGTACAATGGACTTCAGCCTAGAGTATAAAAATAATGATAATCTCTTCTTGATAGGATATTCAGACTCAGATCATGCAGGAAATATTGATGACATAAAATCAACTTATGGATGTGTTTTTTTTATCTAGTCTTATATTGTAGGGAGCAAGAAATAAAACTTTGTTTCTCAATCTTCCACTAAAGAAAAATATCGTGTTGCAGGAGGAGTTGTCTGCAAGGTGATATGATTACGTTACATACTAGAAGAATTGGAAGTACCAAAGAAGACACCTACAATCTTATATTGTGATAATGAGAGTGTTTTAAAACTTGTTTTCAATCTAATATTTCATGAATGCACAAATCACATTGAGGTGTAAGTCCATTTCACACATGAACATGCACATCACAACATCCAACTCCAATATTGCTTGACAGAAGAATAATGTGTAGATGTATTCACCAAGTCACTTACACATGACAAATTTGAGGTATTTAGAGAATTTCTCTCCTATTCACTTTATGCTATACTAAATTAAGGGGGAGAATATTATATATTATTATATGGTGATTAATTCATTATAGCATTTTATTGTTATAGTTGTTAATTTGTTTCACCCACGAACTCTATTCTAGGTTTATTGTTTATAACCATCCTATTTTCTAGGATGTTGTTTTTCTATAATTTTGGCTATATAATAACCCATATATTGTTTTCCAAGTTAGCTAAATATAAAAAATATTTTCTTCTACAAAACAAGTCCTATTTAATATTTTTTTACAATGTTACTTCACTATAATGTATTTGAGATAAACTACCTAACTACTACTAATCTTCTTGATCTTTTTATTGGGGACTCCATACTCTACAACAACTAATTAATCTCATCCACAATTATCGATCCTCTTCTTTACTACTATTTTAACTATTTAACATAAACTCAAATACATATATTTTTACAACATTATACAAACTTCTACTTTATTCAGACCTTAGAGAATGTCTATCTTTCATCATCCTATGCATAAGAATAATCACAAACATAATCAAATACTATCAATTAGAAAATAAAATGTGAACATTACTAATTTTATTGAGCCAAAAAGGATAACCATCAGAAAAATTGGCTCTCAATTGGAAATTGATGTATGCATGACCTTCATGGACACCTTCCACACACATGATCCAGTACCATTGGTGTTACATATGTTGCCATGTGTTTCATATAAACTGCCACTTTATAGCCTTTAAAAATCATGAATTCCATCTATATTTGTAGCCATTATTTTCTAATATTGACAAGAAGTTCCTTCGTCCCTCATTTGGAAAGTTTCACACCATTTATTTCGGTTCCATCAGACTTATAATAGTAGAAACGAGTTGTCACAAGCCTACAAATTGGGTAGCGCATTCTCCTGCATGTTGGTAGAATACACATATGAATCTCCACAATATGACAAGATACCACTAAATAATAATTCATTCACTATCTAAATATGTCTAGTTTCTTTCTCATTGACCTAGGCTCAAATCAACAAAAATATCCCTTACAATCATTTAGCTAATATAAATTGCATCAAACAACCCCAAATTTGAGCTAGAATAAGATAAAAGCCACACCATTGTTGGAGTAGCTAAGTGGCAAGAAGAATTGCAAATTAAATAAATAACCAGATTTGTAAGCTATTAATCAACAAATGATAGAAAAAAATAAGTTCCTGTTGAGCCACATCTCCATGAATCTCTTCCAAACATTTTAAGAATTTTTTCTCCCCGCGTTTCTTATTCCTGAGAAAACATCTTGTCTCCTTCTATATCTTTTTTCCTAAGTTTTTTTGGAGGTTGAGGTTATTTCTTGTGGCTGCTCAAGGCTCGACTCTTTAAGATAGGTGATGGGAGAACCATCTTCACACACTATAAAATCTACATATTTTTCTACACCTATAATTATACCTATAGTTCATGACAACGACAAGGGTTTCAGCTCATATAAAGCATAGTCAAATATGGGGTGTATTACAAACATCTCTAGTTGAAAAATATAAGGCTCTCAAATTATAGCATCCAAATGAAATCCTTGATGTTATTGCTAAATGTAGGCAAACATGCCATCTCTAAATGGGGTAAAATGAATTGGTAAAATAAGGGGTGGATTTTAGGATCAATGGTGTGGCTGGGAAAAGGTAATGTTTCATGTATGTTTGTGAACATCAAACATGTTTTAAAATTATTATAATATGGGATTTAGGTAATTTATAGAAAAATATGGTATCTATAAGCATGGAATTTTGACATTTACGTAGAAAGGCCTTCTCAATCTCATTATTTAATGTGGGTTGCCTTTATTTTTTTCAACTTTGCCTTTCATCCCTATCTAAAGGAAATAGTCAGTTAATTAGGTAGAGTCATTTTATGTAAAAATGATGTTGAAAAAATTACCGATCTTAAGGTTTAACCCTATGCATAAAGATGGACCTCACTCAACCCATTCTTGATTCTATCAAGATACGTGTCCCTAGTTTTGAAGTTTCATGGCATGTGATGTTTCTTAACAAACTATATATATTAAAATTTTATTTATATATCATCTCAGTCTTGTATACTTAAAAAATATTTATTAGGGCTCTACTCTTTAGTTCTAGATCTTCATGTTGTTGAAATTTTCACATTCGCCATCTTATTGTGCCCAATTATTTATCTTATGATCTGACCCTATCATTTCTAATAATTCAGATCTCCTACACTATACATAAATCTTGAAACCTGATATGTATCCTTCACAATCAATTTCAAATCCTCAGCAACTACATATCCTATCAAACACTTGCATCTCACAAAGGTACACTTGAGTTGACACAAGTGTCTAAATTCTTATCAAGTGTCCAATTCTCAAAATTCGTATAATTTTTAAATCTTTCAAATCCTATGGGTCAACCCATTTGTCTTATTAAACCCCACAATGAGATATTTTTAAAAGGTGTGATATAAATATAAATCTAAGTTTATTCATTATTCATCTAGTAAATACTAAGTAAGCACTTATTCAAGCTCACTCAATCAATTTCACAACTGAGTTGTAGTAATATATTATAGACTAATTTCATATTAGTCACAAGAAAAGATATATTATAGGTCTGAATCACTCAAAGAACAACCCATTAATATTATTTGTCAAGTTACAAGATAGATAGCTATATGCCTTTACATATAGTATATTGTACCCTTGTGCACACACAATCCAATACCTAGGGAAGAACAATATAAATCTGAGACCCTCCTTGGAGTATTATCTATGTAATAAATGCTCAATAATAGAGGGTTCCTTTAGGTCAACTCAACACTATGAGCCCATTAACCTATTTTTGGCAACGTACAAAGACCTAAGGTGAAGAGTTAGGGTTTGATCTATACATAGTCATCAACAACTTGTGCATTTGAATAAAATACATCAACATAAAGGCAAAAGAAAATATAGAAGTCTCTATGTGGTTAATTCATAATAAAGTGAATTTTTGTACATGATAGTTACATTGAGATTATGACAGAAACATTGACTCAAGTGTCTAGACTTCTAAAAATAATGTTTCCAAAATTTGATGACTGGATCTTGATCTTGTCCTTACTTGTTTCGCCTTTCTTTTTATTAGATCTCTCTATGCATTTTAAAATAAGATAATTATTATATCTTCTTTGTGTTTATGCAATCAACTATTATTTTGAATGTACTTTCTATATTTAGAATAACTCAACATTTTGATTTAGAATATTCATTTATCTAAGTTTTCAAGTAATTGGTTTTCCTTAGAATAGTTGTAGTCATCCTTGTGCATAGGTTATTCTACCTCCTTAACTGTTAAAAACACATGTAGATTCCAAAAAAGACTAAACATTTGGTGAACTTAACCTCTATGTCTCCTTGTGTAAACCCTAGTTTGACTTAGGGTTTCTTGATTTATGATTTTTGAGTTGTAAATATTTTTAAAAATGGATCTATTTTTATTTCAAAAGAAATCAATCATGTTCAATATGTATGAATCTAGTGGTTATTTCCTTGTACATTATATGATGGTAATCATTGCTTGTTATATTCCATACATGACTAGATCAATTAAAACTATAACAAAAGGGAGTATTTTAAAACGAGATAAAAATAAAACCTCTCTTTAAGATTCTTTTTTTAATCATATGGAACCTATGCAACAAGTTCCTCTTACACCTAAACTGGTAATTAAATCAAATGGTCATGATCTTGTTCAGAAATCAAGCAATACACATACCAATATCTCAATTTTAGACCTTGTGAAATAATTAATTATTTATAAGGATATATTCTTTGAAGCATTGTGTAATACCCTTTTACCAAGTGACATAACATTGGCTTCTTTTGTGAATATTATGCAAGATCTAATAAACAATGTGAATCTTGTTACTTTTGATCACAAATATTTACCCTTAAAGGATATCATTAATCAAGACTTACCTTTAACTATACAAATTAATACTCACAATAAATGAAACCAAAAGGAACACATGCAACAGGTCTTATTGACATATAATATTACAAATCACTCCAATGATGTTATTGATAAAATTTCACTTTTTGAGTTACTACATAAGTCCCTCTAGTATAGGGACATTATTTTGAGGAAATTATATATGAAAACCTTTCCAAGTAGTGTGAATCCACCATATGTGGCCTTTGTGTTTAACTCTATCAAATGGACCAAACATAATATTCCCCCTTAAAAGAAGTATTTGCCACAGCAACATACTGATGAACATTTTTTTCCTCTATATATTCAAATATATGTTCATTCAAATAGGGAAGTAAAGTTAAAAAATGGAATCTAAAATACCAGTTAATACAATGTCGCAGCAACCTAATTGTCTCATATTATATAATCCACCTAAGAGAAAATTTACATGATTATCAGAGTCTCTAGCTCTGATACTTATGAATCTTATCGAGTGTCATCTCATATCTCTCGCTCCTCCCATATAGGTTGATACGATTCAACTATACCAAAGAGTTGTGATGAAAATGCTTATTATGACTATCACTGAGGCAATGGCCATTATACACATAGATGTTAAACATTGAAACATAAGATACAAGATCTCATCAATAAGGAGTGAATTACATTTGATGATCTTCACAAGGATTTAGGGTCACAATCTAGTGACCATCAAAAGCAGAATATATTTAACAATCCATTGTAAGAACATTATAAGCAATATCCATAAGTGTAAGTGGTATAATGCATAATTTCCACCATATTATGGGCACCCATTAGATGGAACTATTGACACACTTCATCACACAATACCTATTATAGTTCAAAGTTTTTCTATCATGGTTCCTAGGATTCCATATGAACATCCACTTGAAAGGAGAAGTTTACTCCCAAACAACTAATTATACAACCTATTAAGGTTAATCATTTGTGAAAGCATAATAACTAGGTAGTCCCCTTTCCTAGGTGGCCCATACTTGAGAGACTATTACACCAAAGATACACAGTGGATTCCATGGAATCTTCATCTATTCTTACATGATCCACCCTATTGCTAAGAATAAATAAGCATGTTCCAATTGCATCTACACCCAAGAACCACTAATAACTCAACAGTGGGTTCCATGAACCCTTACTCCTTTTATTACATCTTCATGGTCATAGAGTCTTATGAGACATTAAGAGAGTACCATAGATTATATAGTCCTAGATGTGACACCTATACATGCTTATTGGTAGTATCACTAGTTTGATGTACCATGTTCCAAGTTTGGAGATACTTGTGAACATCCCTTAGATTAGATCATAGGTTAGACCTTTTTCCTTTCCAAAAATATAAAAAAATAAAATATTCAATAAAATATAAAACATTGAAAAAAATCAAAAATACAAAAATATTTAGCATTCACATGTCTACTAGCTCCTTGGCATTTATGTTGTTTAATTTATGTTATTAGATAGCATATCATTTCTAGACACATATATTTCACACATATTTGAGTGTGATACAGGTATATGCCAGACCCATGATACTTGCACATACATATGTTGGACCTTTCCTCTTCCCATCTAATACACTATGTTGGGGGCATCTGCCTTCCTTGATCATGATCGACACATGTTATATTATTTTATGATCATTTTAAATTATCATGTTGAGTTTATATACTAATGCTTACACATGCATATACTCATGCTTACATCTTTCACATTGTGAATGATATCCTATGTTACATATAATTTTTATTAACACATATGCATGTACTAGTATGATATGCTTATGATGGTTGCTTATACTTCATTTATTCACATCGTTGTTTCCTTGATTGTATTTTTATTGCTTGTTATTTTCTTGCTTATGGAACATTTAAATATGTTCCTCGATTATTGGCCCTCCTGCCATTGTATGTTTCTTTTTTTTTTTGAAATTTTGATATGTCATTCCTTTGAATGTGTGTCATTTTAATAAGACCTTTGTTTATAATCTTCTTAGACCCCTTTTGTGTGACATTGAGTGTTCTTGTATGTGTGCTTAATTATTTGTTGAGATTATATTATTACTTTCTAGATGTTGCCATGATACATATCATGCATCTTAGAGCTTGTTGTGATCACATACTATGATCTTCATTGATATATCTACTGAGACATGTATATCATTGAACCCTATCATGAGATATTTTTATTTATACCACATATATTATTATATTTATATCCTTTTGAGGTAAGGTAACTACCAAATTTCATTTTCCATCACCTCAAAAAGGGAGGCATATCAATGGGGACATGTCATAGATACATGACCTCCACACTTTTACAATACTCAAAATTTCCATAATTTAATTACAGTTTACATGATTCAAATAGACACTTGGGTCATAATCTTATACACATTGCATTTTTTTTTTTAAATATGGGACAAAGTTTTTTAGATTTGTAAAAAATATTATACATGGTTATAGAGAAGATGTTGAATATTTATAGATACTTTAGCTTGAGACACATTATAGGTGCATATGCCATGCAAGTGCACCTAAAATTGAAAATATGTATTCAAACTTATTTACCAAGAAGCACTGATACTTAACCCAAAATTACCATTTTCACCAAGAAGCACAATTTTGAGACTTTTATATCTATAGAAGTTGGCTCTATTTAGTAGTATGGTTGATATTAAATGCCCTCAATGGCCTAATTATACTTCAATTTTGTAGGTTGAGTTGGTTATACCACTTAACTTGGATTTTATTGTATTGTCATTTGAGTTGTCCAATTGAGATCCAATGATCTCAATGGCTATGTCACAACTGATCCTTTCACTATATTGGGGACATAATTACCTTCCTATGTTCCTCTTCAAATCTCCAAAATTCATTATTGAACCTCTCTTATCTCCAATTCTTCATAAGGAATCATCTTCACCAAGTCAAAGCACTAAGGGGAAATATGGTTGCATCAACACACGTGTACTCCTTCCTTGCTCTTTTTCATTTCAATCATTTAAATTATGTCAAATTATATATTTCATTGATTTACACTATAACATGTTCTTATTTATAGGTCATACACCATCAAAACATTCAAAGTGAGATAAAGTAAAGGCAAACACACCCATGTATGAATTTATTTACTATAAACTAGTAATTTTATCTTTATGCATTACTAGATTAAAGGAGGGAAATATAAATACTAAAATTTGATTTATATAGCATCTCAGTCTTGTATAATTTAAAAATACATATCAAGTCTCTACCCTTTAGTTATAGACCTCCCTGCTATCGAAATGCTCACATTTCCATCTCATTGTGCCTAGCTACTTATCTTAAGGTTTGACCCTATCATTTTTTATTACCCAGATCTCCTACACTATACATAACGCTTGAAACCTGATATATATCCTTCATTATTAGTTTCAAATCCTCAACAACTTCCCTGAGGACACTTGCATCCCATATGGGGATACTTCTATCAACGTAAGTGTCTAGATTTTTCTCAAGTGTTTAGTCCTTAAAAGTCATCTAATCATCAAACTTTCAAATCCAATGGGTTGGTCTATTTGTCTTATTGAACCCTATCATGAGAAATTTTTAAAAGGTGTGGTATAAATACAAATCTAAGCCTAATCATTATTCATCTAATAATTACCAAGTAATTACCTATTCAAGCTCACTCAATCAATTGCACTACTAATTTATATTGCCCTATTCTTCCCTATATTTATATCATCTATAGGAATAATCATATTACATATCTAAATCACTCAAATAATAACCCATGAGCAATATTTATCAAGTTACAAGCTAGATCATTATATATATATATATATATATATATATATATATATATATATATATATATATATATATATATATATATTACCATTTTGCACATACAAATCAGCACCTAGGGGAGAACTACATAGGTCTGAGGCCCTCTTTGGAGTATTGGCTATGTAGGTAATGCTCATTAATAGAGGTGTCCTTGAGGTTAGCTCAAGCCTTGACACCATGAGCCCACTGACCCATTTCAAGGTATAAATATCTAAGGTGAAGATCTAGTATTTAATCCATGTACAGTCATTGATAACCTATGTATGTGAATAAAATACATCAACAAAATGGTAAAAAAAAACTTAGAAGGCTCCAAGTGGTCACTTCACAATATAGTGAATATTATTTATAGGACAGTTACGTTGATATCATGATAGAAATGTTGATGCAAGTATCCAAACCTCTAGAAATAATATTTCTAGAATCTAACGACTAGATCATGATCTTGTCCCCACATGTTTCCACCTATGTACTTATCATATTTACTTGCACATTTTTAAATAAGCTAAGTATTATGTCTATTGGAGTTGTTGCCAGAATCCAGATAATGTGAATGCAATGGAGACATGATCACATGAGATGAAGCAAGTGCACACCACATAGATGCTAAAGCAATTTGAAAGTATACAAGAAGATAAATTGCACAAGACAAAATAGGAGAAAACTCAATATCTGATTAATATGAGATGGCCAAAGTGAAGAATACATATAGGAGAGCACGTAACTCTTCTACAAAAGGGGGTCAAGGCACCCCAAGAATAGACTGTAACTCCTCCATGAAAAGTGGTGACAAGGTGCTAAGAGTAGAGAAGTAACTCCCATCAAGGGAGTTACTTATGACACCTATGACACATCTATGACACACATCTCCACTTAAGCTAGCCTATCCCATGAATGTAGTAAAACTCCATGTATTCACAAAAATATAATTTCCCTAATGAAATAATATGAAAAAATAAAAACCTACAATAATACCCCCTCATAAGTGTAGCTTAGGTGGGTAGTGTGGAAATATAAAATGGGTCTCAGAAACTAGGCCTGATAAGGTACCCATGTAAAAATGCAATCTCCCATAAGATAGAGAAAAGGAGAAAACCCATGGGAAAAAACTCCCCCCCCAAAAAGAGAGACATAAAAGAAATGAAGAGGCTAGAAGGCCCCTCTTGAAGATGATGTTGCTACAGATGTAGATCGCACCCCAAGAAAAGCTCGTAGATGAATGAACTTGCTCTCAGTGAAAGGTTTGGTGAAGATGTCTGCAACTTGCTCCGAAGACTAGCAAAATATCAATTTAATGACCCGACTATGAATAAGCTCCCAAATGAAATGCATGTGAATCTCTATGTGCTTGGTCTGCTGGTGCTAAACTGGATTCCTACAAATCTAAATGGTACTCTAGTTGTCACAATAAATGATGGTGGGCTGCCTGATAGGAATGCCAAACTTAGAAAGTATCCCTAAAGCCAAATAGCCTCAGTAGCTGCATTAACAGCTCCCTTGTACTCTGCCTCTGTGGATGATATAGCAATAGCATTTTGCTTCTTGCTAGACCAACTGATGGGACCAGAACATAGAGAAAAACTATAACCAAAAGTGGACTTGCGAGTCTGTGAATCACCAGCCCAGTCTGAATCTGTATATCTAACCAGGTCAACCTCTATGCCTAATCTGTAATGAATCTTGTATCTATGTGAACCCTGTATGTAATGCAAGATCCTCTTAGCTACTTTCCAATGTAGCTCATGAGGTTCCTGCATGAATCTAGGGATAAGTCCCACTATATATGATATGTCAGGCCTGGTGTGAGTCAAGTAGATGAGACTACCAACAAGTTGTCAATACCGAGTGGCATCAACCAATGGTGAAGAACAATCAGCCTCAAGCTTGACTCCTGATAGAAAGGGAGTCAGAGATGGCTTGCAATCAGCCATGTGAAATTGAAACAATAAATCAAGAGCATACTTAGGTTGTCTAAGAGAAATCCCTGAATCTAACTATGAGATCTCCATGCCAAGGAAGTAGTGCAACAAACCCAAGTCTGTCATGTCAAATCTATCTTGGAGAGATGCCTTCACCACTGCAATAGTCGATGAAGAACTCTTGGTGATCAAAAGGTCATCAACATATAGAACCAAAATCAGGAGTGAATCATCTTGCCGCAAGTAGACATTGGGGTCGAAATGGCACCTAGTGAAACCTACTATGAGAAGGAAGGAATCCATCTTGGAATACCAAGCCCAAGGGGCTTGTTTGAGGCCATAGATAGATTTTCTAAGTCTGCATACTAAGGAAGAATCTTGAACAAATCCTGGTGGCTGCTCCATGTAGATCTCCTCCTCTAAGTCTCCGTGAAGAAAGGCACTCTTCACATCCATCTGGTGCACATCCCAACCATGTGCTACAGCAATAGCTAAGGTGAGTCAGATAGAATTCATCTTTGCAATAGGTGAAAAGGTCTCTGAGTAGTAAAGGCCTGCTACCTGTGAGAAACCCTTGGCGACCAATCACGTCTTATACTTATCAACTGACCCATCTGCTGTAAACTTTGTCTGATATATCCACCTACATCGAACCATCTTTCTTCTCTTAGGAAGTGAAGTCAAATCCCAAGTGTGATTTTTGATTAAGGAAAAATATTCTTCCTCCAAAGCACTATCCCACTCAGGTACCCCTGATGCCTCTCAAAAAATTTATGGATCTAAAATTGAAGCAAAGAAGGCATGTGGATCTCTCTGAAAATCCCACCTAGTATGTCTGTCATCTATAGGATCTCCAGCCTAAGTGCCAGCACTCTCAAGTGTCTGTCTGGCCCAAAGTGGCCCAAAAGTAGGCAAGTCAGGTGCTAACTCCTCATCCTCTAACTGACTAGAGGTGGATGCCTCTGCATCACTATCCTCATTGTCTGAACTCAAAGAAGAAGAAGATGTCTCTGGCTCAAGAACCTACTGTGGCTGATCTAAATCTGATGAGGAACCATCATGAAGAAGTAGATCTAATGAGGGAGAAGAAGTGTCAAGTGTTAAGTCTCTAGGACTCTCCTGAAAATGGACACTTCTCTCGATGAACAACTCATGAGTGACTGGATCTAGAAGATGATACCCCTTAATACCATCCAGATATCCTACAAAGATGCAAGGCTTGGACTGACGTTCCATAGCTTTGCATTTCTTCTTCAGTATGCAGGCCATGGCTGGAGATCCAAAAACTCTAAGGTGCTCAACATCAGGTTTCCTTTTATGTCAAGATTTAAAGGGTGTTATCCCTTTCAAAGCTTTGTGAGGAACCCTGTTTTGAATGTAGCAAGCACAATTGATGGCTTCAGCCCAGTACTATGGTGCTAAGGATTTGGAGTGAATCATATAGCTACCCATCTCTTTCAAGAACCTATTTTTGCATTCTGCAACCCCACTCTGTGAAGGACTGTAAGTGACTGTGTGCTACAAATCAATCCCCTTTATGGTGCAAAACTGCTCAAACCTATTGCTGACATACTCCCCTCCATTATCAGTTTAAAGTACCTTGATGGATTTCTCACTCTGTTTCTCAAGGTAGTGATAGTTAAGGTGGCCAAACCGCTCATGCCACAATTTACTAACTTCATCTGAACGAGTCAGCAATGCTGTTGGAGAAGAATATGGTGCAAAATGTGAGAAGGTGTATAACCTTGCTTGGTGATCTTCCCTACCCACTGCCACTATAGTATCATTATGCAACTCCCTCCTAGCCACTGAATCTGGTGAAAACTCAACTCTCATGCCCTGACCAATGTGAGTGATTTGATATACTGATAAGAGATTAGTTGAAAGAGAAGGAACACTTAGAACATTATTGAATGTTCTTCCTTCCATTTCAACTAACCCTCTCCCTGTAATGAAAACTGATGTGTCATCACCCAAACTAATTAAAGTCATGCTACAAGGCTCTAAAGATGAAAGCTCAACTAGTGAAGAGCCCATGTGGTGAGAAGCACCAGAATCAATGACCCATGATGTTGTAGAAGCTATAGTTGCTACAAGGGCCTTGCCCTTTTCTTTCTCCTTACCGTTGCCTTTTGCCTTAGTAGAATCTTGGGTAGATGAATTCTGCTTGATGGACTCAGGAACACCTATGTTGTGCTTCTCTAGAAGATGAGTTAGGTGATCTATTTCTTTCTTCATGAATTTGTGCTCATCATGCCCTATCTTTTTACAATATGCACACTTAACCTTCTCCTTCTTAGGTTTAGCATTGGAAGAGGAAGACTCAGTGTTGTTTTTGGTAGGATTGTTGTTTTCTTTCTTCTTCTCCTGGTCCTTGTTCTTTTTCTTCTTCTCCTTTGTTGAAGTCTTATCCTTACCATTTCCAACTATCAAAGCTTGGGGTTGAGTAGACTTCATTGTGCCCATTTGGATTAATTTATCTTGCTCCCTAGTCAAGTCAACAATGAATGAATCCAGAGAAGGCATTTTCCATGTAGTGCCAAGGGCACTTTTTGTGGCATGGAAAGTGGAGACAAAGACTGAATAGCTTGGACCTAACTTTGTGAGAATAGAAAGGATGAGTTAATCATCTTTCTTCTCTATCCCGCATTCTTTCAATTGCAATCTAAGGGCCTTAAACTTAGTGAAGAAGTCCTGTAGGGTGTCAAAGTTGCTAGGACTTAGACTTATGAGTTCGTTTTTGAGTTCATGACCTCTCATCTCATCAAGCTTTCCAAATAAGAGTTCTAAAGTGTCCCATATGTCTTTGGGAATCTTGGAGGTTTCTAAATGGAAGAGAAGTTCTAGAGACAGGACAAGATTAGTAATACATACGCTTCATCACTACGGTTGTACCACTTGACCTTTTCAACATCTGTACTAGGTTCTACTTCAGTACCCATGGTGATCCTATACAACCCTTTGCTTCTAAGAATGATTGAAATTTTAACCTTCCATTCATGATAGTTCAAGAGTGTTAGGGGTTTAAGTTGAAAAGAATCCATTTTAAGCTGAATTTAGGTGAAGTTGTGTTGATTGCAAGTTATGAAATTATGCATAAAGGAGAATGAAAGCAAAGATTTGCAAGTTGTGAAAAGCAATCACACCCCCCCGAAATATTGAGGCCCCCCAAAATATGCAAGTGCACACTCAAAAGATGTCAGGCTCAATTGAGAATGCGTCTTAGAGCAATCAATGCAAGATTTTAAGCAAACAAGATGTCAGACTCAGCCGAAAATGCGTCTTGGGAGACCCAAATTTTTGGCACTTTATAAACTAGTGCATTTTTAACAAATAACAAGCCTATGCTATGGAGAATTGAATTACAAACACTTTTTGTTTTTAAATGGTACCCAAATCCAAGCTACCATTTGCAAGATATTAAAGATTCAATTTTCTCGTAAATTAGTGTTTTTACAAAAAAAGCACTAAAACATTAAAAAAATGCCTGTTTTGAGAGAGAAAGTGGCCTTCCAAACACTCATTGGACTCAGCACGGAGCGAAGAATCCAAAAAAGGTCTTTATGAAAGCAATTTTAATTGATTATCTCGGTATGCATGAAATCAAGTTTAACTTCTTCTTTTAGTCAAAAAAATACTAGTAAGGCAAAAAAATGAATTTCCAACTAGTTTTTTTTTAATTTATTTTTTTATAAGAGGAAAGAAAGGTGGATAGTTGTTGTTGTGATGTCTTAGGCCTTGATAGGCACTGCCAAGAAGATGAGAATAGGGCTTCTAACAATGAACATGCACCCTTCCAACACTTCCAACGCAATGCAGACTTTAACACTTCCAACACAAACTTTAACACTTCCAACGCAGACTTTATCACAAAAGAGACAAATCAAATGCAGAAAAAAATGCCAAGTGAAGGAAAAGGATGCCAAGTGACTAAGTTTCCACATGGGATGCCAAACAAGAAAAAAGTGCCATTTTCAAAAAAAGACAGTCCTGGCAGTGCTGGTCAGAAAAAAGATATTGAAATTTCAAACCTCAACGCACAGCAGCAAGTGACAAAGTTTTAATTTCAACGCATAGTAGGTCTAGCAAAATTTTCTCATCAGAATAAAACCAAAATTTTCTCACCAGAATAAGGCGTGCACTCCTAAGGAGAGATGGTGTAGACAAAGCAAAGTGCAAGTCAGCCCCTACAGCTGGTGGTGTGATAAAGTTGATGCAGAAAAAAAAGATGCCAAGTTGCTAGAAAAGGATGTCAGGCTGCTGGAAATGGACACCAAGCTACTAATATTTCTACAAATTGCCTTGCTAAAGCCACAACAAATCTATACAAGATGTCTTGGCAAATTTTAACTCATAAGTAATTTTTTTTAACAAGTTTCTGTATGGATTTGCATGACTTTTCAAGAAACTCTACCAAAAATCTCAAATGCAACAGAGTTAAACAAAAAAACTACTAAGAAATCAAAGTAAGAATTTTAGAATAAACTAATAGCATAACCAGACACACGATTATCGAAGTGGCTCTAATACTATATCAAAGTTGTTACTAGAATCTGGATAATGCGAATGCAATGGAGACGTGATCACACGAGATGAAGCAAGTGCACACCACATAGATACTAAAGCAAATTAAAATTATACAAGAAGATAAATTACACAAGACAAAATAGGAGAAAACCCAATATCTTATTAACATGAGATGGCCAAAGTGAATAATACATATAGGAGAGCACATAAGTAACTCCTCCATAAAAGGTGGTCAAGGCACCCCAAGAATAGACTATAACTCCTCCATGAAAGGTGGTGACAAGGTGCTAAGAATAGAGAAGTAACTCCCATCAAGGGAGTTACTTATGACACCTATGACACACATCTCCACATAAGCTAGCCTATCCCATGAATGTAGGAAAACTCCATGTATGCACAAAATATAATTTCCCTAATTAAATAATAGGGAAAAATAAAAACCTACACTAATAATGTCCTCTCCATGTTTATTCAATCAAAATATTGTTTTGAGTGAAATTTATATATTTAATATTTAACTCACTATTTTAATTTAGAATATTCATTTATCTGAGTTTTCAATTAATTGTCCTGCTCTAGAATGGTTTTATTCATCCTTGTGCATAGGTTATTCTACCCCCTTAACCCTTAACAACACATATATCCAAGAAAGGTTAAACACAAACCTAATGATTGTTTTTATTATCAAATATAAGGGCATCTCATCCAAGATTATCATTTTCATAAACCAAAACATAATCAATCCTAACATCATAAGGAAATTAAAATGCAATGTATTTATATTTAATTCAATATTTAATCTTATAGGATAAATATTACCCAACCAAATCATCTAATTAAATCAACCCATGCCAAAAACCCTCTATATTTCTCTAAGAATGATATGGTTCCCCCTCTAGATAATAGTCCTCTAGGGCTTGAAGGTAGTCTAAGCAACCAAGTCCCTCTTCTAAAATCCCTCACTCCACTCGATCACCCTCAACACCTAGCCATTGTAATATTTAATCATGTTGAACCCACCAAGTCAGCGACTTTATATAAGGATGCTATCATGGAGGATAATATCCATATGATAAAAAAGGAAGGAACTTAGTTATTATACTAATAACCCTCTTATGTTATCATCATCTAGGGGTCGTAACCATTATGATAATCATGAAATTCAAAAAGATACACCAAAGACTACAAGATAATGCTCGCTAGTTAGTAGTGGTATTTTCACCTCCATGTACTAACCACATATAAACTAATTCCTCTTAATAATAGGTACCTAGGCTTAACCACAAAACCAAAATAATGTGTACTACTTCAAAAATGAAGTGCAAAATTTTGTCTTGGAATGTGATGGGTTTGTCAATACCTCTCACAAGTTTCATATTAAAAAAACTCTTATTTTTTGGCACCAAGGTGTAATTTGTTTTTTTAAAAGTGAATGTTGGGGTGGTAACATTAGAATTTTCCCTCAATAAAATCTAGAAAGATTCAACCTTTTAGATCTGTGCTAAGTTTTTTTCCCTTGGATCAAAAACCTCATTTTTTAACAAGGGGAAGACCCTTCTCTATAGTGTATTTGGAGCACAATCCTCATTCATAAAATTATCATTGGTTTCTTCTAGGTGTATGCCACCAACAATAGTTGTGAACTGACCCAATAATGGAAATGGATTGGAGGCAGCCTTCCATTTGTTGAGTGGGTTGTTTGATGATACTCTAACATGATTGAAAATAATATAGATCAAAGTTGGCGTGGTTATTATAAACTCCCTACTATTGAATCTTGGGCCTAGCTCCACTATAGGAATTATTGACCAGATACATAGAATTATGACATTCATAAGGAACATTAGTTCACATGGTCAAATTTCAATTGTGGTCTTGATATAAAATTCGTCTATTTTGATAAATTTTACTTATCCCAAAATATTTAAATCATTCCATTTGTTCAAGGGAAAATAGTGTATTTGGATCTTGCTTCCATCTTATTTGATCAACTTCTTATAAATCTCAAACTCTCACTTAATTATGTTGAAGATCATTCTTGTAACTTTCCATACAAACTCAATGTTCAACACCTTAATAAAAATAATTACATGGTTTCCCTCATTTTTTATTAGAACTTAATCTTTAGGTCACATGAATGGGACAACTAGATCCTTTGGTGGCAAGATGCTCTTGATAGATGTACCTCTTTTCTTTGCTCCTATGGTAAAAGTGTTGCCTGAGCCAAGAAGAGAATGGAATGGTCTCTAAGGGGGAGGATTGATGAAGGATGGAAACTCCTCCTTGCTAATCCCTTGGATGAAAGTATTCAAAAAATTGTGGTTGTAATGGAAAATTAGATAAGAGAATTTGAGTTGTATCTCGGACATGAGACTTCAATAAACTCTTATCTTACCTAGAATATATAGGGGGATAAATGCTCTAAGTTTTTATTCAAATACATAAATCACAAACACAAAAAATAGAGGAAAAATTCCATCATAGATAATGATGGGAATGTTGTTCATGTTGTGTTGACATTATAAATGTTTTCGACCACCATTTCAAAGCTCTGAGGATCAATGAGATTGTTCATGATGTCCCCTATAATGAAATGAGAAAATTAATGATTCAATGTATCCCCACCAAGATCAAAAAAGAACTTTTTGATCATCTGGATAGGTTGTTGACCCCTAAGGATTTAGAACATGCTCTCTTCTTTATTGTAGATGAAAAAATCCATGGCTTAGATGGATTATTGGATAAGTTCTTTAAGGCCATGTGGCCAATTATACATCTACATTTTTACCAATTATATCTTGAGTCTAAAGAAACAAGCTCCGGTGGCACCTTTATCAATCAAGGGTTGATAAAATTCATTCCTAAAGTCAGTAACAATAAAGAAACATATCTGGTTGGAGACCCATCATTGTCCTCAATGCCTCCTATAATATTATTTGTTAGGTTTTGTTGCCAAACATATAAAATTTTTGGTGCAATAAATTTTTAGACACAATAAAACAAGATTTATATGTGGGAGGTTCATCCTATACAAATTGTTTTATGGCCTAAGAATCAACATAATGAGCCCAACAAATAACTTTAAATTTTCTTAGGGTTAATCTTGACTTTGACAAACCCTATGATAAAATCAAGTGGTTATTTATCCTTAACATACTAATTTGGTTGATTTTGGGAATATAATTATTTTCCACATAAAAATTTTGTTTAATGATGCATCATCCATACCTTTAGTGAATGGTTCACTTAATGAACCATTTTATCTTCAATGATCCACCCGCCAAGGTTGTCCTCTTACTCCTTACTTGTATATTTTGGCCGCATATGCTCTTGGATACCTATTGTAGAAAGCACATGATAATGATATTATTAAAATAATTCATCTTCCTAATGACGTGTGTACCCTTAACTATCACTTTGTTGATGATAGTATGTTTTTCTTCATAACAATGAATAGGAAGCCCTTCATGTAAAGGATATTCTTGAGATGTATTGTGTTATTTCAAGTTTTAAACTTTCTATGCATAAGACATAATTTATATTGATTTAAGTTAACCCCACTCCCTATTGAATCCCTCTCAAGTGGCACCAAATCTAGCATGGAAAACTACCATATACTTTGGTATTTGGTTTAGACTTGGTGTTTCCCTTAGTGATACATGGAGCTAGTTTTTATATAAAATTAACAAAAATCTTGACTATTGGTATCCAATTCTTCTCCTTTATTGGAAGAATAAAATTATGAAACAAAGTCTTTGTTACAATGCACATATATTACTCCTCATGTAGGTTACCTTATAAAGCATGCCACAATGTATACACCAAACTTATAAAAAAATCATTTGGGTAAAGTTGGATGTCAACAAGGGTATGCATAGCATTTCCTCAAAACAATGGGTAATTATACTTCTCATGACCCTATTCCTCTTAATGATTACATATTTTATCATCTTGTATTCTACCAGTCACTATGAGTCCTATTTAATCCTTCTCAATCATTTGCAGTTTGCCTCTATATTTGATCCCCTTTCTAGGCCTTTCTACACCTCATTGGACGTCCCAACACCTCCTAGGGCCTCTCAGCACCTTCTCGGGCATTCTCAGGCTCATTCTAGAGCCCTTTTTGAGCCTTTCTAGCTAAGATAAAGTCTAAAACATAAGACCTATGGTCTAGACTTGGTAAATACCACTCGATACTCCCTAATCCAAATCCTAGGCCACAACTCATCCAAAACTTCCTATTTCACTCCCAGTCATTGCATAATGACTAGAAATAACTAGTTTTGGGAGGCTCTTCCTCTTGTTTTCCCTATATGAGGTCAAAAAATGCCTCATTATCTGACTCTTGGTCATTATATCATTCATCCTCTTCTTCTTTAATTTCCTCTTGATCCCCTGGACTCCACTTGGATCTTCTTGGCTCTCATCTAGACATCTTGACAACTCTTCATCTCTCTTGAGTTGTTCTTGATTCATAGGAGTTATTCACCTCTATTGAGCTCCTCTAACACATGTTACATGGTTTTTCCTCCCTCTTGGAGATAAATACACACTCTTACTTTCTAGATAGTCTAGATTCACCATTGTTACTCTCAATTATTCTTGCCTTCATTATTGTTTGCTCTTGGCTCCTTTGGTTGGCATTGCACCTGATTTGTGCACTCAGATTGGCCTCTACATCCCTTGATTGATGTTGCTTCACCTCTCCTATAATTTTTATAGTGGATTAGATAGATCTCTACTATACATCTCAATCTTCTTCCATATTGGATCAAACTTGGACTCATGGTTGGTAGATTCTTGCATTGTGTTTGAGCATGATTTGAGGACACCTTGATCTACAAGGTGAAACTAGTTTGTTAGTTTAGTGTATATTTACTAGGGTTATATATTACATGATATGGTTAGTTTCATTCTAAACAATAATTAGCATTAGATTCAAAAATGTTATTCATTATCTCTCTCTCTTAAAAACATCTTTCTTACTGAAATCATCTTTCATTTCCTAGAGTTGCATTTTTCTGAATCATTTTCCTTTCCTGGTAGTACTTACTTTTTCAGATAGATTACTTTCATGTTCTTTATGCATTAGTTTAATTCCTTCAGCTCCTTGATTTACTATGGTTATACCTATTATATATGCCTTCATCTTTTGTGTGCTTGATTGTGCTAGTCTTAACCTGGTTTACAAGTCAATCCATAGCTTGGTGCAAGCTAGTAAACTGGATAACCTCTATAGATCTCAAGTAGCCCATATCATCCCTAAGCTTCTTAGCCCTCTAGGTATTTTTTTTAGTTACCCTATGTAACCCCTACCAAACCCTAGTGGCTCCATTCATATTCTTGGAGCTACATATTGGCACACCCAATGGGACCCCACATAAGGTCTCATTCTCGTTATATTCTCATTTTTATCCTTGTTGGTGCTTTGATTATTTACCTTTTATGTTGTCTCACGTGTTGCTCTTGTTTCATTACATCCATGGCCAGTCTCACACCCTTGGGATGACAATCCCATCGAATTCCAATTCTTATCTTTAAGGTCACTCATGAACAGGTTGAGGCTGTAATATAATTCCATAGAAACCATAGGACCTAAGAGGTTCTCTCAAACCAACATAGTGACCTTGACCCTCTCATTTTTTTCAAGGAACAAAATTAGAAAATTTATAACCAATGGGCTCGCTCAACTTTCCACCAATCTGAGCATTACTTGTCTGAGGATATCTCCTCAAGACATGAGCTCAATTTTCATTCACCTATTAGGGGTGAATATGACCCCCTTTCATGATTTAGGCTCGATGACTTACGTTCAATCATTGATGATTACCATAGGCATTTTTATGTGAATGAAGAGAACCATTCTCCCCCTAGGAGTAGGTGGTATGCTTCCATAGAAGATAGAGATTTCAGCCGATCTGGTTTGAATGACTCAACTAATTCTCACCCAAGTCCCCCACCTTTTTTTTGGTGAGAAACTCTATAAAAATAACCCCCTTATGTCCATATTAATAGACACATGCACTCTAACTTGATGAGGCATCCACTTACCATGGAGTCCCCCTGTCCTCCTAGCCTCTCCTTTAGAGTCTCATATGAACATGTTGATTTCGATCACCACTTGTAGACTAAAGACCCTTGGGATTATTATCTCAAACATCAATTCCCTCATGTATACCCTTGTCTTGTGGCATGTGTCTAACACCATAGAAACCTAGGTCACCATGACCATCTCTTTGGGCATGCCACATCATCTCATCATCCCTAAGGGGAAAGATACCCTTCTTGTGGTCATTATCCACCCTATGATTGGGAGGATCCTCATCATTTGTGTAGCCCCCATCATGAGTCACCTCAACATCATATCCCTCATGACCATGGTTGTGATGATTCCTAATAGCACAGACAACATCATGACCCTCACGATCCTCCTCAAGGAACCCATCACTAACCAACTATCAATTTCACCTATGAGGATCTTTATAGGAATCCTCTAGCCCCTTGGGTACATGTTATTCCCCTTCCTAATCCAATCTCTGAATTACCCAAGTTTAATAGGAATTAGGATGCTAGTCCCATAGAGCATATCATGACACTTATGATGGTGTATATGGATTAGGAATAATATGAAGGCATGATATTTAATATTTCTGCTCACTTTTTATGAGACGGAGCTCTTATTTATTTCTAGAATCTACCACTAGATTCTCTTTCTAGTTTCCTATTCCTTCTAGATGACTTCCTCAAATACTTTGATATCGCTATATTTTTTAACTTCATCATCTAATCACTCACCTCCATGGTGCAAGCCAAAGTTGAGTCAAACTTTGATTTCATACATAGGTCGAGTTTGGTTATCCATACGTGTAGGACAAGGTTCTCGAATGATCATCTTTATGATATGTTCAAGTGAGTATTAAGGTATGAAGTTCACCTTGACATCCTCAAGAGTGAACCCACCTCTTATGATGAAGCTATTAGTGATTGTCTAAAGATTGAAGTCTTTGAGGTATGTGCAGACATTTGCCTGTGTTGACTCAAAAGGCATCCTCTTTTCATAATCATAACCATAATACAATTGGTGATGGTGTCACTAATTCTCCTCTTGAGGAAAAAGACAAGAAGAATGATCATGATGTCAACACTCTAAGTAAGAGGCCAATCAAAAATAAGGTCCCTAAAAATAGTGTAGGAGGGCAACGAGTATCGTATCCATATGACCACATCAAATTTTACAACTTACACAAAATTAGGGGGCACGTTGAAAAGGAATGTGTCACCTAATAATCTCATGTGAAGACCTCTTCTACTCCTTAGAACTCCCAACTTGATGAATCCAACTTCAAGTTAGATGTGTTCACGAAGCCTCTTCTTAACGATGACAAGGAAAAGAAGAAGAAGAAGGCTAAGGCCCATCACTCTTCCTCTTGCTCTTCTACTTATTTTGACTCCTCATCCTTGACTGACCCAAAATGGAAAGCCAAGTGCAATAGCAACAAGCTCATTGTTGGGATTGGCATAGCCCTTATCAATTATGAGTTTTTTGTTAATTTGCACTTAGGTCATTTGACTAAACCCATTGGAGATGATAGTGGTGTAGGGCCCTCAGGATAGACCACAGGGGTAGGGAATCCAAAATTTAGATTTGAATTTTGACATATTATGCCCCCTAGGTTAGGTAACACCTATACTTTTTCATAGAGGAGTTATAGGGCCTCTCATCTAAAATCTCTATTTGGGACCTTCTCTACCTTTGCCCTGAGCAAATAGGGCTCATATTTGATGAAATTGATTGCTCTCATGAGGTGCCACTATGGGATGGCACTAAGGTGTTGTTCAACTTAAACATACCTAACTGTCCTCACCCACCTGTCCTATCTTTTGACCCTAACTCTTTGCCAGACCCTTCCAATCTAGAAAAGAGGGCTAACTTCCCACTCTAAATTGAGACATTTATAGATGAATATTGCATCAAGAGATTCATCATCTATGAACGTATCAAATTGAATATCATGCCTTTGTGGATGTTCAATGAGATGGGTATTAGCCATAGGAAGCTTTATGAATTTCACCACAATTGTATTGGCTTAAATAATGATACAGTTACACTAGTGGGCAATGTGAAACTTTAGGTCAAGTTTGGACCCAAGATAGTTAGGATTGAGTTTTGTGTGTTAGACCTAAATATCTCATACAATATGATTATTGGTCATCCTTAGATTATTTTCATGTAATTCATCACATCGGTAATGTTTCATATGGTTTAGTTTGTGCATTAAGGTGAAGTTCACACCTTGGAGGTAGACCCAAATCCTTGGGAATTTCTCTATGATAAGACAAAGCCCTCTAATGAGGCTTTGGATATCTCCTCATGGGGCCCTATGGGTTCACCCAAGGCTCCCACCTCTAAATCTTATTTTCTCAAGGATGAATGTTTTGACCCTATTGAGTATCAGTCAACATTGACTCCTCTCACGCCTATTGTACAACCCCTAACACCTACTTTTAGGTTTCTAGCTGGCTTTTCAATCTTTGGAGATATATTTAGAGATGTATACCTAGATGGTGATCCTCCTCCCCTTTTATCATGATTATCCCATTATGACATTAGCACTCTCAATGCCTCTCCTAGTGAGGTATCTCAAGTTATCGAGGTGGATCATGATTGTTATTCCATCCATGGTGTATCACATAACCTAATAAATGAGAGGACGACTTATAAGAAGCTCATGTTCATGCATCATATGCATTACCATCCTCTCACATGTTTGGGTCCAAAGGTCTCATTTACCAACAATGACCCCACCTTTAAAATTATCTTATGTTACAGATCATGACTGGGGAACTTAAGGATATGGATGTTCCATCTCCTTCTTCTAGCCTTTTCTCTATTGTTTTACCTCTTTGATAAGAAGTGACCTTCCTTGGGGGAAGGCCTCCAGTTAGGGTGAAGTGGTGGCCTTTCCTCAAGGGTGAGCCTGGGCCTGGGCTTGTAGTGCTTTAGTGAGCCTTAAAGCTTACCAGAACACCCTCCCAAGGCCCTTATTCAATGGATTTCCCTCTCATAGCATATGTTTTTAGACCTTATGGGTCTCTATGGTTGTTTGTCTTGTGCGCTATTAGGATGTGAAGTCATTATTCATAGTCACATTCATGAATCACTATTCATAGTGATTTGGCCTGGTGGTGATATGGATGGTTAGTGATGTGTCTAGGTGATGACTTGGCGTGACCCATGATGGGTGGTATGGGCAAAAAATAATATTTGAAAGTTAAAAGAGGAGGTGAGATAAAGTGGGACATGTTTTTCCACTAAGTCACATGGATTGGCTTATGTGAAATCATGTGATGACATAATGATAGTGGATCACATGTTTCTGCTTTGGCATGTGCTTGTGTGGCATAATTGTCTTTAGGATCCTATTAGGTGAGGTCAAAAGTGGGAATCTTTTGACTCACACATGTGTGCACATGGAAAGTGGGAGACAAGGATCACTATACTATATTGAGTTCGCATGTGGAGTGGGCATAGCACAGGGGAGAGTACATGGGTGTGCACATGGAGTGGTTAAATGGGAATGATGAGATGCCATTAAAAGGCTTGACCTTATGCATGGGGAGACATGATTCCATAATGATGAATAGTGTTCCTACATAGACTGTGGTGCAATTTTATCCTCTCTCTCTTCTTTCTCTCTATGTTGTAAATGCTATTTTATAGCATGAGCTCTCCTTTATAAATTCATATTTTTAGAGGATCCATGCAAGCCTTGGGATTGCATGCTTGGAGTTTGGATCCTTTAGGCTAGTTTATCTTGGTTCACAACTTGAATGCTTCAAGTGGAAGCATTGAGTGCTTATATGTTAGCACTGAAGGAGTTGTTATGGAGGAGATGTGTTGTAAGAAAGTTGATGTTGTAATTTAATGAAGTCTAGAAGATGCCATTTTTCCCATGGTTTTTACTTGCATATTACAATTTTTCCATGTAATCTTTGTGTAATGTTTTCCCTCTTTGTCTAATGTTTTATAGCTTATTTATTTTTGCATTTAATTTCTTGCATAATAGGAACTTTATTCCTAACATGCACTCCTCCTTGGACGCACCTTAGGATAGAAGCATAGACTTTTGCTTATTTTAGTTGATCATGCTAATGCTTTCTTGTAGTTATCCCTTTACTGAGTCCCTCTCTCCTTATTTGGGGTTTATTTAGGTGGTGTGGGTTAGTGGTTTTGGTTGTTCTAGACTTTCTCTAGCCTTCCCTTGCTAGTCTTCATCTTTCATGGGCCTCTTACCACCACTCCTCACCTTTTATTATGATTGACATTGAGACACTCTCTCCTAGTTGGCCACCAGACAATAATGATGTCTCTACCAATAGAGGTGCCTTTCCTACCTCTAACACTCTGACTCCTCCTTGCATCTACAAAACAAATCAACATGACACAAGATCAGTTATGCAAGATATGGAACAAGAAAAACATGTTTAGATAATCTCACAAACATTTTTTCTTATTTTCCCCTCTCTAGCCTTTCTAGGTAGGTTCTGGACCCTTTCACGCTCCCCTAGGCTTGTCTTTGGCCCTTTATGGCCTAGGCCATGACTTTTTAGGCTAATTGTAGCTTGTTAGTGGGCTAGGTTGAAGGTCATATAGCATAGCAGTGAAATAGAATAGGGGTTTACCCAGGCAGGCCATGGATTAGGTCAAAGGCCTTATTTTTGCCCTCTTTCAGCCTCCATTTTGTTTTGTTGTTATTCATAGAACCACAAAACCTTCATCTCAAAGGTTTTGGCCCATTCCAAATATAATGCTAGAGTCTGTTTCTCTTTTTGAGTCCTCCTTAGGCTTATTTTGGCACTATTCTAGTCTCTTAGACCCCTAGGTCCTTTGGCCTATCAGGCATGTGTACTCCTTGTCAAATAAACTTTGGGATAGAAGTTGATCTATCTACTTCATTCAGTCAGTAGTTTTTATGCCTAATCATAGTCGATCCCTACTAACTCCCTCTTCCTCTTTCAATATGGTTTTTATAGGTGTATAGGTTCATGGTTTTAGTTACTCTGAAACTTGTTTTGGTCTTCACCAATAGATCTTCATCTCTTCATGGTCATCCTACCAACCTTCATCACCTCATCCTATAGTCAAGATTGATCTTCACCCCTCAATTATGAATTGATTGTGTTATTTTTATCCCTTGTACAACTCACTCATCCTGATCTGTGTTGAGACAATCCTTTCACATCATCCTCTTACATCCTCAACCCCCATCATGGTGCACCTCTTAGTGGAGATTCACACTGATGGTGGTAGTTTAAGCCACCCATGACCCACCACTACCACTTATATTATCAATGACCCATGGGACTACGAGTTTGTTGTAGTTGGTTACCTAGTTACCAATGAGACAAATAATGAATCCAAGTATCATGCAATCATCATTGCTTTGACTGATGCTTGTGTGCTAGGCATATGCTATGTGTAATTTTTCTCTAACTCACTCTAAGCTATGTCTTAGCTCACTAGTGTATGGAATGTCCTTAGCTCTGAGTTGTTCCCCCTCTTTGAGGTAGTGCATGATTTATTATCCTCCTTTGAGGAGGTCCAAACCACCCATATCCCTTCCATGGAAGACACTATATCTGACACTCTAGTGAATGTCATTCTAGATTTTATGATTTAATTTGATATCACTTGTGCCATTTTTATATAAGAGCTAGATTTGGAACTGGATTTGGATTTAAATTATGTAGCATTTGCACTTCTACCCATGGATTTTTCCATTGACTTCTTTCGTCGCCATCCCTATTTAGTAAGTGTAGTAATGTTCTCTTTTATCATTTTAGTTCTTGATTTTCTTTGCTTTTGTGTGGCTTCCAGATATTGTATAACACTCTTTATTCATACAAATGTTGCCTACTTGTACCTTGAGTTATATATAATCATACTTCCCATGACCCTATTCCTCTTGATGATTACATATATGCTTGTCATGCATTCTAACAGTCACTATGAGTCATATTTGATCTTATTCAATCATTTTAAGTTTTCCCCTAGTTTTGAGCCCCATTTTAGGCCTTTCTACACCCCATGAGACCTCCCAACACTTCTCAAGGCCTCCCAGGCTCATTATGGAGCCTTTTTGGCTAAGTCATGGTCTAGCCTTAGTCCAGGCTATTTGATACCCCCTAATTCATGGCCTAGGCCACAGCCTAACTAGAACTACCCATTTCACTCATTGTCATTGTATAAGGGCCAAAATGGCTAGTTTTGGGAGGTTCTTCCTCTTGGTTTCCAAATACAAGGTTAAAACACACCTCATTCTCTGACTCTTGATCATTATATTATTCATCCTCTTATTATTTGATTACCTTTTGATCCCCTGGACTCCTCTTGGATCTTTTTGGCTCTCATATGGACATCTGGACAACCCTTCATCTCTCTTGAGCTTTTCTTGATTCCTAAGAGTTTTTCACCTCTCTTGAGATCCTCTACCACATGCTACATGGCTCCTCCTCCCTCTTAGAGATAAATCCACACTCTTACTTTCTAGTTGGACTAGATTCACCATTTCTACTCTCAATTATTCTTGCCTTCCTTATTTCTTGCTCTTGGCTCCTTCGATTGGCATTGTATTTAATATTTTATCTTTAATTAGCCTCTACATCCCTTGTTTGTTGTTGTTTCACCTCTCCTATATTGTTGAAAATGGATTGGATAGATATCTACACTATAGCTCAATATTCCTCCACATAGGATCAAACTTAGACTCATATTTGGTAGAATTTATGCATTGTGTTTGAGCATGATCTGAGGGCACCTTGCTCTGTAAGGTGAAACTAGTTTATTAGTTTAAATTAGTATATTTTTTAGGGTTAAATATTACATGTTATGTATAATTTCATTCTGAACAAGCATTAGCGTAGGATTCTTAAATGTTATGTATTCTCTCTATCTCTTGAAAACATCTTTCTTACTGAAATCATCTTTCATTTCCTAGAGTTACATGTTTTTGAATCATTTTCCTTTCCTAGTAGTGCTTACTTGTTTAAGTATAGATTGATTTTAATTTTTTTATGCATTGTTTTCTTTCTTTCAGCTACTTGATTTACTATGGTTATACCTATTAGAGATACCAGTATACTTTGTGTGTTTGATCATGTTATACCTAACCTAGTTTACAAGTCAGTCTATAGCTTGATGCAAGCTGAAAAACTAGATAGCCTCTATATATCTCAAGTATCCCATAGCATCCTTTAGCCTCATTAACTTCTAGGTGTTTTCTTAAGTACCTTATGTATCCCCCTGCCAAATCCTAGTGGCTTCGTTCATATTCTTGGAGCTATACAATGCATTCAACCCAAAGATAGAGGCCTCAATATTATGAGTCCTTGGACACAAGGTAAATGTTTACTTTCTAAAAGGATCATTCATGTTATTCATAATTTTAAACCATGGAAAGTGTTTAATTGACATAGGATATCCACTAATACTTACAAATGCCAGTGGGGTGAAGTATATGAATGATAAGTTGTTGCTCATTAAATACTTCAAACTCTCAATGTCTTCCCCACTTAATAGTATGTGGAAAACATGGTGATAAATTTATAGGCTATTAGAAAGGAATTATAAATCCCTTTGAAATGGCCTTAACTTTCCCACCTCATTCATTTGGGGAATAGACACATGCAAATAAATAGGTTGCCTCTTGCTTTGCACTCTAGATTAAAAGGCAAACGCCTGATTAAAAAATACATATAATAATTTGGAGATCTCTAGAATTTATATTGTTTCCAATGGAAACATAGGCCTCTTTTAAATATTCTTTGTCACTTACATGCCACTGACAAGACTGTTATATATATAAAAAATTAACTTATGGATACTCCATTCCTTTTCAATATGTACGCTCTGTTCAATGAAACTTTTTGAAGAATTAGAGATGGCCTAATAATAGCAGGTTAGAGCACTTCTCGCCCAAATATATTTATCGTAAATTAATCTGAGGTGGCCTTTGGAACAAAGGCTCAATGGGAAGTGAATATACAAATTTACTTAAGTTAAATGGCATTTCCTTGAAGTTTCCAATTGGAAATCAAATACGATGCCCTATCTCAAGCCACTTCTTGGAAATTTTTCTTTCACAAGCTTTCTATTGGCAATAACATACATTTTCTTGCTACCAATCCTCTTAAGTGTTTAGTCTGCAATCTTCCTAAGACTATTATTCATATATTTTGGAAATGTAGATTTTTCAAATATACTTGGGTTATTGTTTATAATTGTCTTCCTGCTACTTTTGGACACTCGTTGTCTTAGAAACAAGCCATTATAGAGCTTAATATTTTTCATAATGTGATTATTGAATCTTTTAGATAATTAATTATCATTTACTTATGAAATAACATACACATTGTTATTTTTAATAATTCTTGTGTTCTATTTGAAGTTGGCATAAAAAAGATTTACTCTAACCTTATTTTACATATGTATAATTTTTCAAGTTACTCCTAAAAATTCTTGCTTCCAACAAAGAATTGACTTAGCAAATAGAAAATATTGAAAAGCAAATGAGAAAGCTTGAATATGATTAAGGAAACCTTTCTATATTAAAAAGAAAACATAAATTGTAACTAAATTTGTGATGTTGTGCTTCTTGTTATTTTTATTTCTTGGTTATCATTGTTTGTACAACTCTTGTAGATCTCAACATTTTCAATAAAAAAATAAACATGACAACCATCAACTCTATATTATCGTACCAAGTCAAAAAAAAATCATGATCTATATATAGATATATAATACATCTTAATCATTTACATTTAAACTCATAATATCAATAAATAAAAAATAAAAAGCATTATTAAATGTGGCCAATTTGCATACTTATTTATTATTATTACTTATCATCATCTTCTTTCTCTCTTTTTTTGTTTATGTTGTTTGCTAACCCCACAACCTATGACATTTAGTGGTTTATTACAATTTTATTGAAAATTAAACATCAATTTTAAATGTTTATCAGTGTACATTTTTGTAGGATCTCTTCATTATATTTATTATGCCAAAAGCATTTCTATTGGGGTGCCAACCCCCAAGATTCATCTCACATCTACTTGAAAATATATGAATTAGGTGATGATACGTTTTTGAAGGTATTATCTGATGTTACAGATTGGTGGGAATATGTGTCAGGGCAAGTGTCGAATGAACATTGGAGATGTGGATATTTGGACCACCTCTAGTTTCACTGCCCTTAGTTTTGGCCACCACCTTTATTAGCCCCACCACCTTTGTCTATATCTTCCCAATGAGCCAATAGTTTTGAATAGACCAGACATTAGTAAATAATTTTTTTTTTGGTATGATCGTAAGAGAGCATGGCCTTGGGCATTGTGAAAGAGGTCGGTGCCTCCTACCACTGTGATCTCCCTTTGGGGCAAAGCAACGTGAAGGCCAATAAGAGAGTTGTAAGTACTGAAAAGACATTAGTTGCTAATAAATTTATGATATTATATAGATTTCTATTTGAGTGGAGTTATTTTAATAACTCTACCTCGACAAATGAGTATGGATGAAGTGGAATTTGCACTCTTTCTGATAGGAAATGTAGACACTTCAATGTTCCCACATTTGTATATTTTGTAGAGGCAGGTGAGGCATCCAAATGTGCCTTAGGAGCTGGTTGTAGTGATGCAAGAGATGCAAAGAGGATCACCATAGGTTTTTTTATTATCTTGTCCATGAAGGTAGAGTAGAGCAAAACATAAAAATGGATAGGGATTCAATGGATTCTAGAGATAATAGTTTATAAAAAAACCCAATCATTTTATCCTTGGAAGGTCAGACACAACACCCATAAATCTGTTGGCTAAATCATATTTAGCTCCTTTGAAAGAGCATCCTCCTTTTCAAGGACTAGTTTGGTCGATTCTCTTTACCATTTACTCCATGAAAGTTGGTAAATTTGTATACATTTTAGTATCAAAATACTCTAATTAATATTAAATTTGTTTGGATATCTTTTCCTATAATTTTTTTGGCCAAAACTCTACATTCTTGCTGTTTGGGTGATTTGATATGTGGTAGTAATTATGGCCTAATACACTAATAAGCACCTCTGTTATTTGTAATATTTTAATAAAATGAATAAGTTGTAAATCCAATATTGAAATACAGTGTTTGATAACTCAGGATTTAGACTTTTTGGAAGAGGAGAAACACACACATACCAAATTTTAACTCCATGGAAGAGTAAATATCAAAATAAAGTCCCTTCAATTTTGTAATAGATTATTGAATGGTATTGTAAATTTTGCATCACAGAGACTTGGGTGAACAGAGTCGATGGATGTATTACCATAATTGCAATTTATATGCCATCTATACAAACTCTTTATTTTTTCCCACTAATAAAATAATGAAACAAAGTGTTGATGCCCAAAATTATGGAAACTACTTGATTTCCTTTAAAACTACTTGTCGAGCTAGGCATCTTTTTAATGATAGGTGTGTAACGCCCTACTTAAAGGATCATCATTTGAACTACATGTGTCTTGTATTTATTTTATATCTACTCCACTTAACCTTACATGGAAAGGAATTGGATTTGTTAATTTTGTATTTATTAAAATATAATAATATATATTAAAATATAGAGTATAATATATATTATAATAACATAATATATTAATATATAATATATATAATATAATATATTAAAATGTAATATAATATATAATATATTAAAATATATCATATAATATATTATACAATATAATACATTTTAATATATATTAGTAATATAAATTTTATTATATTTTATTATAATGTTTTAATATATAAAATTGTAATAAAAAGGAGAAATAAAAAATTTGGTGTGACTGGTGGTGGTAGAGTTGCTGCAATCTTCATCATCATTAATGTGTCTCTCATGAGGTTTTCCTTCGTCGCTTGCCTTTCTTTAGATTGCAATAACTTTCCATTGCTTCTCACCATCATTGCCCAACTCACCTTGAAATATTTCGCCTTTCCTTAGATTGCAATAACTTCTCTTTGCTTTTTACCATCATCGCCTAACTCACCTTGAAATATTTCACCACTTTCATGATCTATAATAATGTATTTGAATTTCAAAATAAGTTCATGTAAAGTAATTATAGAGGTGGACTGATTAGGATATGAATCACCATGCAATCCTTTAGTCTACAATGGCTTGCATTCTTTTTGGAAAGAAATAGCATCTTTGCCCAATATTTGTGTTAAAACAATAACTCTCTTGGTTTCGATTAGGGTGTGATATCATACCCCATAGGGCCCATATCATACGTATGCCCTAACTTCAGGGCAGTTATTTGTAGCTTGCATGGTGGTAGAATTTGTTATTGACTATTTTCTATTCGATTACAAAAAGACTAAATATTCGATGTGTAGATCAAATCAACAATGAAATGACACTGATGTGGGAAAAATACATTAAGATTATGGAGTCTATCTTGTTGCTTTTATTGCAATTAAAGTGAGTACCAAAGCTTTTTCAAAGTACATACAACATAGATGTATAAAGGGGCATTACTTGTGCTCAAATATAAATGTCGTGCAATAAGCAGTCGTTCTTAAATAATAGGGAGAGTTAATAAATAATTATCAAAAACAATCACGAAAATCAAATATACATTTCTTCTAATGTAACTTATACCTTTAAAACAACTGCTAATAATAATTATTTTGAGTTATATGTAAATAATAGGCCAAAACACCAATATCTTTAGAAGACTCAAAATTTGTGCTTCATTAATACATGTATAGTTTTACATATGTATCGATAAAATTAAGTACCATGGAACATATAAAATATAATAAAGAATGTTTAATTAAATATATAATTAATAATGTTTAATTAATATAAAGGAGATAAAGTGTTTTGAATTTGGGTTTGTTTTTGTGGGTTTAAAATTATTTGACTTTTTACAATTAAATTTGGATTTGAAAAGAAAATATTTATTGTTAGGATTATAAAGATTTTTGGCCTTAGTCAACTATTTGTATTTTTGGATTGTTGGGAGTAGAAGTAGAGATTTTAGTAAGTGATGCTCTGTAATGGATTATGGAGGATTTTAATTTTTGTTGAGGAAGAAGAATGGTTGTAATTTGGTTAATTTTTCTAGGTTTTTATAGGATTATTTATTTTTTAATGTGTATTCATGTTTTTCTGGATCATCTTATATGGTTTAGATATTTTCTCAATGACAAGGTTTTTCTTTTCTCGAGTTTTGTCTTGGACAGTGTTTTAAGCTTGTTCTAAGTTGTTTTGTTGTTTGTATTTTATCTTCTTTGTTCTTTTTGTATTTGGATTTTCATTTGTTGGGTAAATTTTTGTTGTAGTGCTCTTTTAGATCATTGTCTATTTATTACACTTTTATCGATTTTATTGTTGTCTTGTTTTATTGTTTTTCCTTATGAACAACTCTTTTATTTCTTTGGGATTTATTGGCCAACACTATTTTAAAAGGGTTGGGACCCTTTCTAAAAAACCCCTTTACTAATAATAAAAATAACTATTAGGGTTGTAAAGATGGTTCTAATTGATTGTTATACTCTTATAAGTAATTTTAATTAATTATCAAAATTGAATGGGTGGTTTTAGTCAATTGTCAAGATTGTTAAGGTTGGCCCTGGTCAACCCACATAGTCTTAATTAAGGCATACGAAAAAAACTATGATCTTGTTCTCTTACTTCTAATTTATTGTTTTTGCCTTCATTTCACGTACTTCAACTTCTAATCCTTCGAAATGAGTTGATCTTGCATGATGTGAACGGACAATGATTTGGTTTAGGGCTCGTACTAGGGTTAATCTACCCCTTCATATCTTTCAAACCCCATAAATTGAGCAAACAATATTCATCGAGTAAGAATAATTAAATATGTCATGTATGTATCCAATATATGTTTAATGTGATAGGTAAGTGTTAGATGATCGAATGAGCCACTTCACTTGTTTATTTATAAATGACTGAATTCAAACTCTGGTGAAATTAGTATGCATAACTAACTTTTAACGAGTATGGGTGTAAAAGGTGAAAGGGTAAGAAAGATACACCCGAATTCAATGAGAATATAAATAAGGTGTTGTGACTGCATAAATAATATTGACACTGGTTATGATGAATACCAAATAGAAATGAAGGTTGCATAAAGATATGTGAAAGAATATTTGGAAATTGCCTTAACAATTTAAAAATCCTAGATTTAGATGATTCGTCTATATATAAATAAATATAATAAAATACATAAGATAATAGGAAATAAATACTTAAGGGCCAATTTTAAGTGTCTACAATATCTTAGTCTATCTCATTTTATTACAAAGATAGACTTTCAAATAAATGTGATGAGTAGACCAATCAACATCTACTAAGTACGCACTAACTTAATGTCGACAATTTGAACCATATAATCATGGAGATCTCCCTCACTCCAAACCAAATTTATTAAATGAAACATAAATTATAATAATAACTTATTAAAATTATACTCTTAATCATAATAAAATAATGATGTAAACGCAATTGATCCCCTTTTATAACCAAAAAAAAATCTGATTTGATATCATTACCTACCTCTAATAAAATAATATACTAATGCCAATCAAGTCTTTTTGGATCTTTCACAACAATGTAACCATAAAACAAATTTTTGCCTATCTCCATCCATCCATCCATCCATCAATTTGTTATTTTTTTAAAATTCTTTTCCTCACCGACTTTAAGTCAAATTTTGCAACTCCTTATATCAAATCATCTTTGCATATATTTAGAAAAAATCTTTTGACGACAAAGAATCCCATACAAATATTCTTTTATAACTATCTACTCTGGGCGCCTCTCAATGCATGTGATTGCCCATGTTAATTAATTAAAATAACAAATTATTAAATTCCACTTCTATAGCATCTTAAGAACATCATAGATACCCTAGTAGCTTGACCTAGATTGTTTAAATTTATTGTGTATTAATTATAATTTTAAGGTGTATGATTATTTTAAATTAAGTATTATAAATATATTAATAATAACGAAGAAGATTGAAATATGAAAAAAGATTGAAGACAACAACGTTTGACTTTAAATGGTTTATTCGATTTTATTAAAAAGTAAACTTCAAATTTAAATGTTGATTAATATAAATTTTTGTAGGTATGATAGATGTTTAATTTGAACCACAATTCCGAATGTCTTTAGTATCGATTTAAGTATGTATATATAAAATATGCTTATTTAATTTAAAATGTAATAAATAATATTTAATTAAATATAAAAAGGAGTTTTGAAGTTGAATAATGTTTAATTAAATAGAGAAAGGAGTTTTGAAATTGGATTTTTCTATGTGGATTTGAAATTATTTGTCTTTTCATAATTAAATTTGAAAAGAGAATATATGCAGTATCAAGTTTATAGAGATGGTTCTAGTATTATAAAGACAGGTCTAATTATTATGACTTTATAGATAATTATAGTCAATTATCAAGATTGAATGGACAATCTTAACTAATTGTCAATTATCAAAATTGAATGGACGATTTTAGTTAATTGTCAACATTATTAGGATTGGTCATGGTCAATCCATACAATGTTAATTAAGGTATACAAAAAAAGTATTAATTTTGTTCTTTTGCTTCTAAATTTTTATTTTTTGCCTTGATTTCAAGTGCTTAATTTTTTATCCTTCAAAATGAGTTAATCTTGTATGATGTCAATGAACAATGATTTGGTTTGGGGCCTCTGTTGGGTTATCCTACTCTTTCATATCTTTCAAGCTCCATAAATAGAGCAACAGATATTTAGTGAGTATAGAAAAATAAAATACGTCATGTATGTATCCAATATGTGTTGAATATGTTAGGTAAGGGTTGGATGTCCAAATGAGCCACCTCACTGATTTGTTTATAGACAACTAGATTTAAACTTTGGTGAAATTGGTACGTATGACTCACTTTTAGCAAGTAAGAGCGTAAAAGTCAAACTTTGGTGAAATTAGTACATATGACTCACTTCTAACAAGGAGTGTAAAAAGTGAAAGGGTAAGACGGGTGCACCTGAATTTAACGAGAACATATGCAAAGATGCTATGATTACAAGGGCAATCCTGACACATTTTATGATGAATCGCAGATAGAAACGAAAGTTGCATAAAAATACATGAAAAAAGATATAAAAATTGTTATAAGAATTCAATAATCCCAAATTTAAATGATTCACCCATATTTAAATAAATATAATAAAATAATAGAAAATAAATGTCTAAAAGTTAATTGTAAATGTCTCATTATTATTATATAAATTTTCATATAGATATGATGAGTAAACCGACTTAATGCCAATTAATTTAAAGTTGATAGTTTGAACTATATATCTTTAAAGATCTCCTTCACTGCAAACCACATTTAAAATCATATTTTTTAAGAATCTCCTTCACTGTAAACCACATTTAAAATTGAAAAAAATATAAATTATAATAATAACTCATTAAAATTGAACCTTCTAACCATTATAAGATAATGATAAAGACATAATTGATTCCTTTATATAACTAACAAATGAAAAACAAAAACCAAACTTCCAAACAAATTTTTTTAATCTTTTACTTATCTCCATCTATCTATTTGTTATTGTTTTTATATTCTTTTCGTCGCCGGCTCTAAGCCAAAATTTGCAATATCTTGTATCAAAATATCCTTTTCATAAATAGCCCACTCGTATGAACACAATGGCCACCTTTTCAATGCATGTGATTGCCTTAATTAATTAATTAAAATAATAAATAAATAAATTCCACTTCTATAGTATCTTCTGAATAAAGTTAGTATCTTTGTAGCTTGGCCTAGTTTATATATTATGTTCACTGTCGCATCAGAATTTTTTATTTTTAACAAAAGGTAAAAGGTGATGTTATATTTTTGTTGAAGATATTCTTCTCAATTTAAAAAAATGGTAAAGATATTCTTATGAATTGATTGGATTTTCAAATTATGTTATTGATAATAAATAATTATTTTATTATCATTTTTAAATTTATATATATTAATAACAATTGTAAGGTGTATGTTTATTTTAAATTAAGTATTATAAATAAATAAAATATAATTAAAAAATATTTATTTAATTGTTTAATAAAAAAAATAATAAAATAAAGAGGGATATCAAAACTATATTTATTTAAACGTTATATATATATATATATATATATATATATATATATATATAATAATTTAAATTTAAAAATGTGAATTCAACAATGTCTAATCTAATCTTGAATTAAATATACCAAGTTTTCAAGACTATTTATATGGTATTGGTCAAAACTATACAATTCTATTAAAATTATATAATTCTAACAAGTTAATATAATGTGACAAAAGATTCCAAATCTACTCATTTTTTTGTCACTTTGTACCTTTCATTTTACATACACGCCTTAACTCCTACAATAAATTAAATGCACAAATCTAAATATTAAAAAAATAAGTTAAAAGTTTGTAATAGAAAAATATATATTATTTCATAATTATTATCAATTTGAAATAATAACTCAACAATTTATTAGTATCTGACGAGTACTATTGCTTTCACCTCCTGTAAATATTTTAACCTGATTATTGCCAGCAACCAATGGGATTAGGTGATTTTGTATAAAACCAAACCATGTTCCAAAGTTTTGCGATGGATATGAATATTTTATTGATCTCTTCATTGCTACTAAAGTGGAAATAGTCTCCCTACCATGCAGCCAATCAGATGGATTTATTTCATTTATATTCCTTCCAATGCCTTTTGCAACAACGTGGAAGTGGGTGTTGTTTAGCACAAGCAGGTGGAGGATGTGTCTGGAGGTAGAGGCTACAGTGAGGGGGCAATGCTAGATGCATCATGTTGAGATATTGATGGTAAAGCTCAAATGCGGCCAATTGCCCTATGTTGCTTTGAATGTGCTTGAGACTAGAAATCTAGAAAACCTGAGTTTAGGGCAGTTGTAGATGATAGTATGCATAAGTAGGGCAGAATAGGGATTTATAACCTTAATTGTGTTCAACTTCTTATATGTTTGAATGTGTATTTTGCATGTGATTTCCATATAGTGGTTAGAGGGCTAAAAGTCATGTATTTATATTGTTCTAGTGCTTGTGCAGAGGATAAAAGATGTCTAGGCCAACCTTAGGGGATTATAGTTTTAAAAAGATATCCATTTGGAAAAAGATAGGGCAAAAGACATTAGTGCCATTTTAAGGACACTAGCACCATGTGGCGCTAGTATCCTTATTATGGTGCTAATGTCTAGTTGGTAGAACACTAGGCACTAAGGGTCAAGATCAAAAAATGAGGGTCTGAGACTACTTTGGAGTTGACTAGGGATGCTTGTGGCCCACACAAAGGCTGGATAAGTGTGAAAATAGATTCTAGAATAGGTATAGGGCTAAGTTAGGGATAGGTCATCTCAAGTAGCACTCTTAGCACTCAAATACCAGTTTTGGGTGATTACAATTAGTGAGTTTTTGGCATATGAAGTAAATGGCCAAACATAAATTTTCAAAAATAATGTTCAATCACCATCTCCTTAAAATAAAATAAAAGGGAAAATGTGGTGTTTTATATAGACTGTAAAAATACATAAATAATTTTAACAAATTTCCATATATAAATATACGTGTAGGAAAAATCTATTAGTTTTCACCCCATAGCCAAATACAAAGAAAAATAATGTCAAATGCCTTAGGCAATTTTTTAGAAACTGAGAAATAAGTTGTTGGCATAAGGATTGTACAATTGGTGTCTTTGATGGAGTAGCTAAATGACTTCATTGGTATATGTATCTTGAAAAAGTGTATGATCTTTCAAGGCCAAATTTAGACTAACAAAGCAATGAAATGCAAAGGTTGGATTTGAGAAATGCAAAAGGAAATAAATATTCAAAAATATTATATAAAAACTATGATCTCTTAAAATAATAAGTGCTATGGAGTAACTATAGTACCTTCTTTTTATAGGTCAAAAAATTATGAGCATGGTATTAGATTGTAATGGACAAATCAATTCAAATATTTCATAATTCCAATTCAACAAGTGTATGATAGATAGTGCAGGGCATGCAAGAGAATTGACATCTAGGCATTTTAATTTCATATCTTTAAGTGGTTGTTTAGAGTTTAGAGTTAGTTTAGTTTAGTTTATATAGAAGGCCCCTTCCCCCAAATATCTACTTCTTTTGGCCCTCCCCCTCGATATAAACTATCTCTATCTAACTCCATATATATAAAAACCTAGAAAAATGGACCCAAAAAGAAGACAACATTATAGAGCACCCAATCCACCTTTATCAATTTTTTCAATTCCAAAAAATCTTTCTAAGGCTTCCAAGCCCTCCTCGATAAACTATCTAGGTGCATTTTCTTATATTTACCTTCCTATTGCAATTGGTTATTTTTAGGTGTGATATTAGATTAGCTGGTGGATATCCTATTTCATCTAAATAACTAGTTCAAATTTTTCCTCACCATAAATCATTTTGAATCATTATTGTAAACAATGTCTAGATGACATGTAATGTATTTATCTTTTCTCTGATGCTTGAGGACATCTGTAATATATTTAGGTACTTCATTAGTGGGCAGATAATGCCAATAACAAAATTTGTTATTGACAGCAAAGCAGGTGAATGGTACTCTATCAATTGCAAAGGCATATTAAAAACCATTTGAACCTATTTGCACAAATTAAAATCTGGTGGTGGAGCATTTTTAGCATGTTACATCTTAATTTTCTCACTAAGCTGATTTACCTAATTATCTATGGATATGGTTGTTAAATTGATTTGTTACTTTTTAACTAAGTTGTAAGTCATATGATGTTATGGGACAGATGTATGTTACTTAGATTTTATGATTTCATTATTATGAGTTGGATAATCATGAATTTTGTAAATAATAATTATGTTATATTTATTTTTATAGCATTGTTTTATTTTATATATATATATGATGCACACACCACATTAGATTTAATATGTTATATGCATTGTGTGTTTAGATTGTTAGAGTTAGTACGTTGTGAAATTTAATTGCAGTTAGACATTAGAGTTTGCATTTTTTAAATGTTAGTACATATATAAGGAATAAATCTTGAATGTGATTGCATTTTTTTACATTATACTTAGACTTAGTGCTTAATGTTGCAGTATGATTATATAAGGTTACTTTACTTGTGTTTGTTTATGATTACGGAAACGTAAATATAATAGAAGATATCTAATTACTATTATATATAAACTATCAAAATGTCTTTACAACATTTTAAAACGTTAATCTTGCTATTATTGAAATTTTAGATTATCAATAAATGCCAAGCTATTAAAATAATAAAAGATAGATATAGCCTATATACACTAGTAATAACATAAATGATTATCTTGTTATAATTGAAATTAATAATTGATTTGGTCTATCATTTTGATATATAAAAGATGATTGACATTGTTAAAGGAGATAATTACCTTTATTTGATATTTAAGGAGGTTTAATTATCCTAAAATACTAACCTAAAAGTTAATCCTAATCTTGATTTCATGCATGGGCTACGTTAATATTTGAAAGTATAGTTATCATTTTGTAAATGATTAAAAAAATGGACTTTGGAGTGGAATACTCGGTCATGAAACGCAGGTTGGCATGCACAATTTTGAAATGAATATTTTAATGATTAAGAAATTAAGAAAAGTTTGAATTAAGGCTTTCTTAAGCATGTTTAATGGCAGTTAATTAGTTTCAAGTCTCTAATAAACTGGTAAAGCATGAAGTTTGCATGGTAACTGCAAGTTTGAAAATTTTCATGCAAAGCTCGATGGGTGAAATATATTAGAATAAAGGCACGTTGAGAGGAGAATGGGGTACGATGAGGAAGAGAATGGAAATATAGAGAAAGGAGGAAAAAGGATAGAAATTCATCATGTCTCATATTTGAAAGCTATTTACCAAGTTAGTGAAGTAATTACTTGCATAATTATTGTATATGGTTTCAATTCATATGATTTAGAAATGAATGTAAATTGAAATAGAACATAGGCTTAGCCCTGTGGATGGCTCAGCTATCCACAAAACTAAGCCAAAATACCTTCTTAAACCTTAAGACTTAAAATTGGTTTATTTTGGGTGTTGAGTCGTTAGGGGCTAAAGGATTTAAATTCATGGTAATACAATGCCCTAGTTTAAATCAAAAATTTGAGTGAATGTTATTGCAATATATATACACATAACTGAGTATTAAATCTCTAAATATATATACATGGGTGCAATATATTTGGTTATCCATAAATAGAGAATACATATGTGTATATATGTCAAATGTGAGTGGATTTACTTCAACTATGAACCACATGTGTGTGTGCATGTGTGTTATATATGTATCCACTGTGTCTTTTATTTTGAAAATATTATATGATATGAAGACTGTGTATATATATACATACACAAGACTAATATATAAATGTGAACAAGTTGAATAATGAGACTATGTTTGAATAGGATGTATACATTTAAACCAATGACTATGTATTTTTACTCAAATCATATTGATTTAAACATATATATAGTTGGTATAAAACAAATACAAGAATTACTAGAGTTTTATGAGTATGTCTTTAGTTATATGACTAGAAAGATTATGAATGTATACCTAAAAGGACTATGCAAAAAATTTATACCTGAGAGTATGAAACAGAGATGTATGGATTTGGGTATTCAAGTAAAATAGAGAAAAAGATGTGGAATAATTTTGGGGTCAAAAATGTACCACATATAATATATAGTTTATTTTGAATTTAGATGGGGGCTAAAAGAATTAAAAAGTCTCTTTTTAAATTTATATGTTTGTTCATAAAAAGTTTATTGAATAAAATAATCATGAGATAAATGGAAATGTCATAGTATGGTAGAACGATATATATGTATTTATACATTGTTCATTTTATATATATATATATAGTGTATAAATACATATATTGTGTATTTATATATGAACATAAGTTCACATACATATATATAGCACATATGAATATATTGGATGAATACCTATTGTTATAGTTTTGATTAAATAGTGAAGTCAAAATCAAAAAGGCTAGGGTGCTTTAATTTTATGTGATAAAGCTTTTCAATAGGCATAATGAAAAGAAAGATTATATTTTGGATTTATAAGTTAATTTCTTATTGTTGCTGCTATAATAAGTTAGTGTGCCATATGTTTTGAGATGTTGATTTTATTACATTGTATTTACTTGTAGAAAATATATTCTTTAGAATGAGTTATATTCTACTCGTTTGGTAAATTAATTTGTTTGGCATGATTATTGTTTATGTGATGAATAATAAGAATGAGGTTCATTCATATGTTAAATGTATGTATAGTAATTATTTTAGTAATTAACATGTATTTATACTTGCTAATAAAAATAATTGCATGAATCTATTGGTTATAATAATGTTGACCAAATCTTGCATTACTAGTAATAATTAAGTAGTGAGACGTACTTCACTAGCTTACTTAGCACCACCAATGCCAAATAAATGTAATCTGATCTAGTCGTGTGTATGAATTTGACAGAACTTAGAGATTAATAGCTATTTGAAAACTTTAGATCAATTAATATTTAGATGAACATTATCATTTCATACATATGATTTATATACTTGTGAGATATAATGTTAGAACATATTTCTTTATGGTACACATCATGTAGTAGAAATATTATAGCACATGGGTACTAACATGTCTCTTTGGATTCCCACACCATCACTATCTACCCATCCATGAAGGGAGGGCCATTCCTTATTTAGGATATTTTGTGTAAGATAAATAGTTTTTGGTTGGCATGGAAAAGCGCTTGGATGATGTTTTTCCTCTCCATTGTAGTACTTATTTAGAGACTACACTTGAGATTATCAAAGATACAGGAGTTAGAGTGACTCGAGCTCTATGGAGTATTATATATATTATTGTATTTATGCTGAGGCATAATGCCTATTGGAAATGTAATTAATTTATTATTGTACATTGATAGCAGTGGCTTGATTATTGTACTAGTAATGTCTAGATTTTAATATAATTACCTTCCTTATGCAGTTATGTTATGTTACATAATATGCTAGATATTATTGCTACATGATTAATTATCTTTAATATACTTAGTATGTTAAGGTTACTAATTAAATTTTTCTAGTGTAATCTAACAAAATAATAAGTGTTGTGTAAATATTAAAAAAATTACTGCATTATTCTAGTAAATCCCTATGAGAATGTTACATTATGGTATCAGAGTTGAGGCTCAAATTCTAAGACTTAATGAGTCCAGTAATGTTTTCGTATTACTATAATATCAAAAATAAAAATGGTGAGATCAAGAGCATTGGGTAAGGTTCCTTTGAATTTCAATGACAATAACCCTTTGTTTGATCCTAACCAATTTTCCATTGAACAAGCAGTAAAGTTAGATCACTTGCAGTTATGAATGAGGCTAGTGATAGAATCATAACCCTAGAATAGGAAATTCATGGACATGAGGAGGAATCCCATCAAGATGAGCCTAAAGATCATCCTACTGAGTAGGAAATTAATCAAGAGTAGAGACACGAGGAAGTGACTCAAGATGTGAGAGCATGTGTAGTCACAGAATTGGCAAGGGATATGAAAAAGGTGAATCTGCCTAAGTTTGATGGAACCATTATGGGAGACAGAGATGAAGCATGGTTGAATAAAAAAGAGAAGTATTTTAACATTCAAAATTACTTTGAGGTCACCACATCCATTTGGGGAGCTTATCAATTAGATGGAGAAGTAGTTAAGTGGTAGGCCAACAAGAAGTCAAAAATGAATCTAAATTCAACCACCACTACTTGGGAGTAGTTTTTAACACTATTTAGGTCATGGTGGCTTCCACAGTTATATTTTGAAAAAAAATTAATAGATTTTCAAAATATAAAACAAATAGACTTGTTAGTGAATGAGTACTAGGAATAGTTTATGAAACTTCTAAAATGTGTATCTCAATATCAAGCATATGAGAGGTTCAAGATTAAAAATTTCATCATGGAATCAAAACCCTAGACTAGTGGAGAAGTGGATGTTCATGGACCATCTAACATAGACTAAGTCTTTAAGAAAGTAGTCAAGCAGAAGCAAAAATTGAAATCTCTTGCTCAGGTCAGGGATAAGTTTAAGAAAAAGTTTGAAATTTTAAAACCAACATTCAAGAAGAATAATTGAACGCAAAGGAGTGGAGACTCTAAGAGTTAGTTCAAGAATCAAAATACTAGATTCAATAGTGGTTCAGGTAGTAAGAAATTGGGTAATGGTTCCAAATTTAGTTTCAAGGGAAACCAACAATCGAATTGGAAGGGACCACCAGGTTGTTGCTTCATCTATGGAAGTGATCATTTTTCATGTGAATGTACCCAAGATAATTTGAGAAATAAATGTTTTACCCATAAATGAGGAGTTTTTTCCAATGTATTCATGCAGCGACTGATAATCAGTAAGCCGAATTCCAAGCTTCACCCATAGAACTGTCAAGTATTTTGTTTAAACATCTAGTTTCCATTTTGATAGATATAAAGTCTATGAAATTTTTTATATCTCTACATGATTGGTACAATATGGGAATGATTATAAATTCCAAGTTGACAAGTGTTTAGTAGAATCAAAAATTAGATTGCTAAAATTCACAATGGTTTTGGATCTTTTTATAGCACCACTAGGGTCATATGATATGATCCTAGGAGTTAAATGGCTTACAAAGCATAAGTTCAAGGTTGACTGCTATCTAAAAAGGGTTGAGTGTCTTCATGATTCTATAAAATAGACACTAATTCAAGTTTTAAAAAAGAAGTTAAGGCTAAGGTATATTTTTGAAATGTAACTCACAAAGGCCTAAAGTAAAGGATGTCAAGCATTTACCATTAAGATAAATTAAATGGAGGAAACTAAGGAACCATCAATTAAAGATTATACTTTCCTTAAAAATTTCCATGATATGTTTTCAGAGGAATTACCAAGATTGCCTCCTAAACAGGAGTTTGATTTCTCTATTGATATCAAACAAGGATTAGAACCATAGTCTAAGGCTCCCTATAAAATGAAAACCAATGATTTAGTATAATTAAAGGCACAACTCCATGAATTATTGTCCAAAAGGTTGATCACACCAAGTGTCACAATGGGGTTCACCAATTATCTTTGTTAATAAGGATGGCACTCTTTGACTTTGGATTGATTATAGAATGTCGAATAATATAAACATCAAGAACAGGTATCCACTACCTTGAATAGATGATTTTTTTGATCAAATGCAAGGAGTAATGATATTTTATAATATTGATCTTAAAAGTGCAATAACAACTTATAAGTCAAGGAAGTTGAAGCCTTATGAAGTGAATTACGCCCCTCATGATCTTAAACTAGCATCAATTTTTTATGTTTTGAAAGTTTGGAGACATTATTTGTTGGCAAAATCATTTGAGCTCAATACTGATAACTTGGGACTCAAATTTCACCCAACCAAATTTGAGTGCTCATCAAAGGTGTTGGTTAGAGTTTTTGTTTGATTATAACTTTGATATCAATTACATCAAAGGCAAAGAGAATAGAGTACCTAATGTCTTAAGTCATAGAAGGTACATAGAAACTATGGTAAATATTAGGAGTACTTTCAGGGATCATGTGATCAAGTTCTCACTAGGAGATGAATTATATGATAAGTTATAAAAAGCTTTGTCTAAGAATGCTCAGAATCCTAGGTTTAAAGGATACAAATTAGAGAGTGATGGTCTTTTATGATATAACAGAAGGATAAATGTCTCAAAGTGGGAGAATCTAAGGACCATAGTGCTAAAAGAACTGCATAATGCCTCGTATTCATGACATCTAGGAGTAACCAAGATAATGTCTTAGCTTAGACCACTTTTTTTCTAGAAGGAAATCAAGAAAGATGCAAAAAACTTTGTATCACATTATCTGGAATGTTAACAAGTGAAAGTTGAACATGTGCATCCAACTAGATTATTATATCCATATGACATGCCAGAGTGAAAGTGCTAGGTGATCAGTATGGAATTTGTCTAAATATTACCATTATCATGGAACAAACATGACATGATATTAATTGTAGTTGATAAACTAACCAAGGTAACACATTTTATACCAAGCAATTTGACAGATGATGGGTACCAATATTGAAAAGAGATTAATAAAGTAAGTATATCAATGACATGGTTTTCTAGAGAAGATCATATTAGATCATGATCTGAGAATGACTTCTAGATTTTGGTTAACTCTAAATTTAGCTTTGGGCATGTAACTAAATTTTAGAATTGCATATCACCCACAGACCGATGGTCAAGTTGAGCAAGTTAACCAAATGTTAGATAAAATTATTCATATATATTACATGGATAAAAAATATAAATGGGAAGAATACCTTTCATTTATTGATTTTGCATACAACAATTCATACCAATCTACTTTGAAGTTGACACCATTCGAATCATTTTATGGGAGAAGATACAAGACACCAATCAGTTGGGACATGTTGGAAGAGAGGGTAGTCTTTAGACCTGATATGCTTTCAAAAATAGATGAGCAAGTTAAAACAAATCAGTAGAGATTGATCAAGGCCTATGATAGGTAGAAGAGTTATACTAATTTGAAGAGAACAGCAAAGCATTTTTTAGTAGGTAATAAATTATTTTTTTGGGTTAAGTCACAAAAGCGATTGATTAAATTCGACAAGATAGCAAAACTTTTATCGAGATATGTGGAACCTTTCAATGTTTTAGAAGTGGTCAATCTTATAGCGTATAGGCTTAAGTTGCCACCATCCCTATCTCTATTGCATAATGTCTTCCATGTATCTTATCTTAAAAAGTATATAGTTGATCCTTCACATGTGCTTGATTTGAATGTTTTGTAGGTTCTGGATCCTAAGGTGGTCATGGTAGAACCAATCAGAGTAATTGACACTTGCAAATATGCTAATTTGAAGAAAAAAGCCAAGTATTTTTTAGTAGGTGATAAATTATTTTTATGGGATAAACCACAAAAGAGCTTGATTGAATTTAAGAAGTCAACAAAACTTTCACTGAGATATGTGGGACCCTTCGAGCTTTTAGAAGTGGTCAATCTTGTAGTGTATAGGCTTGGATTACCACGAGCCCTATCTCTATTTCATAATGTCTTCCATGTATCTTATCTTAAAAAGTATATAGTTGATCCTTCACATGTATTTGATTGAGATGCTTTTCAAATTTTGAATCGTAGGGTGGTCATGGTAGAACCAATCAAAGTAACTGACACTTGCAAACTTCGTTTGCATAATCGAGAAGTGTCATAGTGCAAGGTCTTGTGGGACCAATACTCTAAGGATAGTGCTACTTGAGAGGACTATGATGAGTTATACATGTTATTTCCATATTTGTTTGCTTAATTTGATGCTAAATACTATGTTATTTTTTTTACTTAACTCTATTTCAAAGAACTAGTGTTTGAATAAGTATCATCGGGATGATGACTAGCTTTAAGGGGGAAGGATGTTACATCCTAATTTTCTCACTAAGTTGATTTACCTAATTATCTATAGATTATGATGGTTGTTAAATTAACTTATTACTTTCTAACTAAATTTTAAGTCATATGTTGTTATGGGACATATGTATGTTACTTAAATTCTATGATTTCATTATTATGAGTTAGATAATTATGAATTATGTACATAATGATTATGTTACATTTATTGTTATAGCATTTTTAGACACACACACACACACACACACACACACATCATATTGTATTTGACTAACTACCTTCTTGTCATGAGTTGGATATAGGAGAGTTCATCCCTCAAAGAATGATGAAGGGAGATCATCATCGGAGAGGGTGACCTAGATGAAGATAGATAAAAATGATAGAGAAACTGCTAAACCCATGTACACACCACATTAGATTTAATATGTTATATGAATTGTGTGTTTGGATTGTTAGAGTTAGTACATTGTGAAAGTTAATTGTAGTTAGACATTAAAGTTTGTATGTTTTAAATGTTAGTACATAACTAAGAAAAAAATCTTATATGTGATTGCATTTTGTATATTATACGTAGACTTAGTGCTTAATGAACTACAGTATGATTATATAAGGTTATTTTACTTGTGTTTGTTTATGATTACAAAATGTAAATCTAATAGAAGATATCTAACTACTATTATATATAGAGTAATAAAATGTCTTTACAACATTTTAGAATGTTAAGATTGTTATTATTGATATTTTAGAATATCAATATATGCCAAGATATTAAAATAATGAAATACATAGATAGCCTATATACACTAGTAATGACGCAAATAATTATCTTGTTACAATTGAAATTAATAATTGATTTGCCCTATCATTTTGATATATAAAAGATAATTAACATTGTTAAAGGAGATAATTACCTTTATTTTATATTTAAGGAGGTTGAATTGTCCTAAAATACTAACCTAAAAGCTAAGCCTAATCTTGGTGTCTTGCATGGACTATGTTAAGATTTGAAAGTATAGTTATCATTTTGTAAATGATTAAAAAAAGGACTTTGGAGTGGAATACTTGGTCATGAAACGTAGGTTGACATGCACAATTTTGAAATGAATATTTTAATGATTCAAAAATTAAGGAAAGTTTGAATTAGAGCTTTCATAAGCATGTTTAATTGTAGTTAATTGGTTTTAAGTCTCTGTTAAATTGGAAAAGCATAGATTTTGCATGGTAACTGCAAGTTTGGAAATTTTCATGCAAAGCTTGATGGGTGAAGTAGATTAGAATAAAGGCAAGATGAAAGGAGAGTGGGGTATGATGAGGAAGAGAAGGTAAATAAATAGAAAGGAGGAAAAAGGATATAAGTTCATCCTATCTCAGATTTGAAAGTTATTTATCAGGTTGGTGAAGTAAGTACTTTCAATTGCTTGCATAATTATTGTATATGGTTTGAGTTCATAGGGTTTAGAAATGAATTTAAAGTGAAATAGAACACAAGTTTAGCCCTATGGATGTCTTGGTCATCCATAAGACTAAGCCAAATACCTTCTTAAATCTTAAGAATTCAAATTGGTTTGTTTTGGGTGTTGAGTCGTTAGGGTATAAAGGATTTAAATTCATGGAAATACAATGCCCTAGTTTAAATCAAAACCCTGGGTGAATGTTATTGCAGTATATATACACACAGCTGAGTATTAAATCTTTAAAGACATATACATGGGTGCAATATATTTGAAATACACACACACACACACACACACACACACACACATGCCCTAGTTTAAATCAAACCCCTGGGTGAATGATATTGTAGTATATATACACATAACTAAGTTTTAAATTTTTAAAGACATATACATGGGTGCAATATATTTGAAAGATACACACACACACACATGCCCTAGTATAAATCAAAACCCCTAGGTGAATGTTGTTGTAGTATATATACACATAATTGAGTATTAAATATTTAAAGACATATATATGGGTGCAATATATTTGAAATATATATATATATATATATATATATATAATGAACTCAGGAATAAAGAAACGACTTGATGGGCATGTACCTATATACATATATATGGATATATATATTTGTATATAAGAATATATATAGATTTGGATTGCTATATATTAACTAGGTCTGATTTAAAAAGTTTTTAAATGGTTTAAATTGAGTAATCTTCATACTATCATTTTCAATTTTATAAATACAGAATGAAGCCAAAGAGTACACTGTCAACTTGATTACAAACTATGTAAATTTTGATAGATTAACTATGAATATAATTACTATATTATTTCATATAAAGGGTTTGGGTATTTAGAAATAATACGTACATAGGGTACATATATATTTATATATGAACTATGTATATATGCAAACAGGGCATATATAAATATATATATATATATATAAAGATGTGTGTGTGTGTGTGTGTGTGTGTGTGTGTGTGTGCGTGTGTGTGTGTGTGTGTCTATATGTATGTATGTATGTATATGTGTGTGTGTGTCTATATGTATGTATGTATGTATATGTGTGTGTGTGGTTTGAAACATGGAACATAAATAGGTTTGTTGAAGCCATAATTGTAAGTTTGTTTTAACATTGCAAATAGACATACAATTGGACTGTGTATTATGTGACAAAATGAGTATGCAATTATACTTATGTCAAATAAATTTTAGGGTTATCCATAAATCACAATATATATGTGTATATATGTCAATTGTGTGTGGGTTTACTTTAACTATGAACCACATATATCTATATATATGTTATATATGTATCCACTATGTCTTGTCTTTTGAAAACATTATATGATATGAATACTATGTGTATATATAGATACACAAGACAAATATAAAATTGAACAAATTAAAGAATGAGACTACGTATAAATACATATGTTGTATATTTATATATGAACATAGGTTCACATACATAAATATATATACCCCATAATTTATAGCAGGTATGAATATATTGGATGAATACATACTGTTATGGTTTTGATTAAATAGTGAAGTCAAAAGCTTAAAGGCTAGGGTGTTTTAATTTTATACGATAAAACTTCTCAATAGGCATAATGAAAAGAAAGATTATATTATAGATTTATAAGTTAATTGCTTATTGTTGTTGCTATAATAAATTAGTATGTGCCATATGTTTTGAGATGTTGATTTTATTACATTGCATTTACTTTCAGAAAGTAGAATATTTAGAATGAGTTGCATTTTACCTATTTCATAAATAAACTTGTTTGGCATGATTATTGTTTATGTGATGAATAATAAGAATGAGGTTCATTCATATTTTGACAGACTAAATGTATGTATAATAATTATTTTAGTAATTAGCATGTATTTGTACTTGCTAGTAAAAAGAATTGCATGAACAAGTTGGTTATAATAATATTCACTGAATGTCGCATTCTAGGTACTAACTAAGTAGTGAGACGGTCTTCACTAGCTTAATTAGCACAACCAATGCCAGATGAAGGTAATCTGATCAAGTTATGTGTATGAATTTGATTGATCATACAGATTGATAGTTATTTGAAAATTTTGGCCAAATTAATGATTAGATAGACATTATCATTTCATATATATGATTTGCATGCTTGTGTGATATCATATTTGAACATATTTATTTATGGTACACATCATGTATTAGAAATCGTATAGCACACAAGTACTATCATGTCTTTTTGGATTTCTGCACTATCACTATCTATCCATCCATGAAGGGAGGGACATTCCCTGTTTGGGGGATTGTGTGGGGGATCAATGTTCCATGTTGGCATGGAAGATCACTAGGATGATGCTCTTCCTCCTCACTACAATACTTACTTGGAGACTACACTTGAGATTATGAGAGATACAGGTGTTAGAGTGACTCGAGCTCCATGGAGAATTGTACTTATTATTATATTTATGTTGAGACATAATGCCTGTTGGAAATGTAATTGATTTATTATTATACGTTGATAATAGTGGTTGTATTATTGTACCAGTTGTGACTGAATTTTAATATAATTACTTTCCTTATGCAATTATGTTATGTTATATAAGATTCTAGTGATCAGTAATTATTATTGCTAAATGATTAATTATGTTTAATATATTTAATTAGTATGTTAAGGTCACTAATTAGATTCTTGTGTTGTGATTTGATGAAAGAATAAGTATTGTTTAAATATTTAAAAAAAAATATTGCATTATTCTAGTAAATCCATGTGGGGATGTTACACAATGCATGCAAGAATCCATAGTTCATTGTAATAATTTCAAGAAATAATGCCCATACTTCTACTCACACTGGCTCTTGTGCAATATTAAAACTAAAGCTAATAGTAACCTACAATGCATTGCAAAAAATCAAGTGCTAGAGGAATCATTGCTTACACTAAGGATAATAACATATGCAAAGTATTTATAAAACAATGAAATTGTGATCTATCTTCTATCAGAACTCACCATGCAAGGCATTTACAAAATGTTATAGTTGTTTGCAAAATTGTCAAGATTGATAAATAAGTTCATTTCTTGAAGTAATACTCACAGTTACATTGCAAATATTATAGGATTTTTCTTTTCCCAACAAATCAGCCATGTAAGATCCACTCAAACCATAAAATCCCCATCCTTGTAAAGGTAAGCAATTTTTGCAAATGTCTAATGGAGTTACAACATATTTTTATAGTAGTTTCTCAATAATCATTTTTAGTTAATCTAGTTGGTTTGTTGTTGTTCTCTAATTTACTTCACTCTATTGTTACTTGCAACTTTTGATGTTAAAGTATTTTTGAAGGATTTAATTCATTTTTCCAAAAAAAAAATTGGAGGCTTTAATTCATTTTATGATTCTACTTGTGTAGGTGGTTTTTGGGCATCAATTGAGTTTTGGTTGTTCTAATAGAGACCAGACAGTGAATTTTTATTTTTGCCCCTATGAAGTTTTCTTCATGCATCTGTTATTTTGATTAGTGATAAGCTTGAAGTTTTTTTGTCTAAGTTTCAATTTTAGAAAACCAACTAAATGGTGGAATCTTTGTTGTTGTTTTATAATTTACTTCACTCTAATCTCGGTACCTACTTCTAGATTTAATTTGTTTTTGCATGGCAGTTGCCTCTGTTGGCAGCTATTGTTCATCAATCATTTGGCTTCTACAAGTGAGTTTTTGTCATTCTAATACAGATCACACAGTGAATTTTTATTTTTATTAAATCTTTAACCAACATTTATGAATTCTCCATGGTTTATAAATTTACGAACTAATCTATAATCATCTCAATATCCCTTAAAGTAAACCAATTACCCCATCTAAGATGTCAAACTTTAGGAATACCACTCATAAGTGTGAAGAGTCTCTATAAAAAGAATGTGCCCCCAAGATTCCCTTATCTCATGATTGTGGGATTCCTCCCTTTTGTTTAATGATATAACCCCTGGACTAATCTTCTTTGCACCATCAAGACTCTTTACCCATGCATGCTTGGAAGCCTTATCTGAATCTCTATTTCAATTATTTTAACATTTTGTTATTTAATACATACATTAGATGCATTATTTCATTTTCTTCCTTGGCAAGAAGGTAAAAAACCTTTAAAAACATAGGCCAAACATATTTAGTTATGCCATGGTGATCCTCTACATTTTTGTCAGTTTTGTCATTGTAGCCATGTACACAGTGCTCCACATGATGAAATGCTCTCTTAAAAACACCAAAGCCAAATAGTAGCCCAATCAGAATCATAATAAGAATAAATAAGTAAAAACCTTGCAAAGAGTTCCATGACACATTTTTGCAGAGTAAAAGCTATCATGTTTTACAACCCCTATTTTGTATTCCTCACCAACTACAACCTTTCTCAAACTCCTAGGACTTATGTAACTGTTAGTTATTTTTGATGAAACATTGGTAGATGCAAAACATGCATAATTCTAAAATCTGTTGCAAAAAATTGTGTGACATCAAATGACAATTTGGGGGTATGGTTGATTCATATTTGTTGGAAAAAAACCTTATTTCCCGAGATAACTTTTTTTGTTGTTTTAATAAACTAAAATGCCACAAACCCATAAACCTGCCATCCCATGTGTCTCCCATCCACAACACTTATTTCCATTTCCACATGATGTCATTTCTTTATAACACCTATTCAGAGTGTAAATATTTCATTCAAACATTATTTCTATGCTTTTTTGGTCGACAATTCTTCCACGTATTTTTGCCATAAGCTTTCCCTTTTTCACAATTATTTAGCTTACATTGTTAGGAGGACTAATGGGAGTAAAAAATGAGCAGCATGTGATACAAATCAATTAATCATTCTAACATTTCCAAGTATGGATATTACCATGTTTCTTAGATGATTATGGTAGAAAAATATTAATGAAAAATAAAATTTGCATTAAAATCAATACATCTTAATGTAACTCTTACTGTGAAAGATTCATAGGAAGAATTTGCACTCAATAATTGTAGAGAAGTACACCAGGTAGGTTTTATGTTGATGCCTGAAACTTGTGATGTTAGGGACTATATTTTTCAATGTTATGCATGCTTCTGTTATTTTTTGACATATATAACAAATTTTATGTATATCATATCAATATTTTGATAAGTCTTTTTATTCAACCATCCTAACTTGGATCTAATTTTGTGTCCATATGTTTTTGGGATTATACTAACATAAATTCACACTATTGACACTTATAATCATCTCTAATAAAACTATCATGAAAATTCATATTTTCCCATTCTATTTCCATGTAAATCCTACTCTTCTTAAATCAATGCTATAGTTGGGTGTTGATTTTTAAACTATAAAATAATATTTTTTTGGTGCACCTTTGATTGTTCCTATCAAAGGATTACATAAAGTAGAATTATCTAGAATATCAATTACAGACTACCTTTTCAACCCTATCCATTGTTATTGTAATTGCACCCATCAAATTTTCCTACATACGACTTTCCCAAAGACTATAACAACACATCAAGACCAAATGTATTCATATCCAAATATCGTAATGGAATGATGAGGAAAAACCTATCGATGATTATGCATCAAGTAGAGTAGCTTTGTAATGCCACTTTTGAGTAACTCTTTATCGACAACAACATTCATGAATGCATTTTCATTTTACTATGAGCATTTGGCCTGCCTATCATCATTGGAACTTGACCTAAAATTAATCTTGTTCTACTTGTGTAGATCTTGAATTCTGTTTTCATCAAATTCTTTTTCTCTAGCTTTGTATCAGGTAGGTGATCTCAGCCTCTCGATTACATTTATTTTTACCATTGGTCTACCTATTTTTCTACTTCAGCTAGGTTGGGTGCCTACATCCTATTTGTAGGGTTAACACATAGTTAATGTTTTGTTTTTTTTTAATTGGGCATTTAATTTCCCTAAATTACACTAGATGTGTAATATTATTCCAGACCTTGGATTCATTTTTATTTTGGTTGAATAGGATGTTATGGGAAATGAAGTTAGTTTCTTTTAAAATTCATGATTTTTTTAAATAGGTATTTTGCTTTTGATCGAAGATCCAACCAATTTGAGACACAATTGGGGGCCCAAATCCCCAAGTGATCATCTATTGCAAGTACCAAATTTACCAACAACAGCCACAACTAGCTTGAGAATACCAATAAACAACCACAATCAGCTGGAGAATACCATCAACAGCTATTACCCGGCCCAAGAATATCAATGATCAGCCACAACTGGCCAAGAATACAAATGATCAACCATAATCAGTCCAAGAATACGAATGATTAACCATAATTGGCCTCTAATACCATATTCAGATTTGAAACTAGGTGGTGCTTGAAACAACCAAGTCACTTTACCAACTCACCTACATCTCATCAATGATTTAAAATCCATGATTACTTTAGAAAGCATAAGCGTAATCCAATAGTTATGTCTACATTTTTCTGAACTTAATCATTCCTTTCAACACAAACTTGCTCGTTCCTTTCAACACAATACAAATTAGAAAGGATGGACAAATGTATTGTGGAAGATGCATGGGGATGCAACTTTGGAGAATCCTAAGCTTACATTCTAGTTTTTTCATTTTTTTCCCCGAGGAGAACTAGTCCACTTGTAACGTCTTCCACTCCAGAAACAAGAACAAGATAATGTCTAAAGGATCAATAAAGTTGGTAAATATTGTATGTATCCTGAGGGTTTTTAATTTAGGTAAAGTATACCCTACACTCTCGGCTCAATTAGTCTACCATTGTATGTTAAAAAGAGATTGTTGAAAAGAATGTTGCTTCATACATAATTTTTATTGCTTTTCTCCTATCCACTCATCTTACAACAGGTTCATATGTTTTTTAGAACTGTGTACATAATGCTATAATAATATAACCACGAAAATGAATTACATGTCACATTACAAACAAAAGTTCCTTTAAGATCCATGTCTTGTGTCTCATTCATGTCAATCAAAGAAACAAGGGTTAATGTTACTAACAAAAATAAGATTGATAAAACACTAGAGGCATAAGCAAAAAAGGCAATGGCTACAAAATATGCATATTTGTGAGCCCTTAAAGTGATTTTTACATCTTTTGTATTATGCTTTTAAATTATATTTAATCAATGGTTTTGCATGTTTCAATTACAATTTAGTATAATGTCTATGTGCTACTTTATGTATTTGTATTTATATATCTCATAAATCTACTTGTTTAACATGCTTTGGTGCAGCATTGAAACAATTGGGCCTTGATACAGTATTGAAGTGGATGGAGGACTTGCAGGAGGAAATTCTAAGTTCATAATTTCATATTAGATCATATGACAATGTTACAATTTATCTAAATCGCTAAAATTATATTTTAGTTTTACCTTGCACATCACTTTTCAGTCTCAACTCTCTATGTCTCCATGGGAGCAGTTCTCACCTTGTATAGTTTGTTCAAATAACAAAAATTACATTTCAACTTTAACATGCATAGCAGTGTCTAGTTTCTACTGCCTCTGTGTCTCCAAGTTATTTAAATAACAATGATTCATAATATTTCCACAATTTATAGTGTAAAATGCAAACATATTCTAATATACAATTTCTAATTGTTTAACAAAATTTTATATATATATATATCAATTGTATACAATACATTCTTTCTGCAATGCAAATTGTTAGACACTAAAATTGCTCCACGACACTTATTTATTTTGTTAATGGACATTTGTTTTAACTATACAACCTGATTGAAAAGTAATGATGTACATTTACATAAAAATATATAAATATACATGAAGAATAAATACTATAACAAAGGAAGCCACTACTCTCAAGACAGGATAAGTCATGGGTAGAATAAAATTGTTCTGAGCATTCGGGTTCTTCATTTTTCAAAGCTTTTTCAGAAATCTACAGACTCTACAGGCTTGAATCTATGGACTCTGCAGGAAGAAAATCTACAGACTCTGCAAGCCAAGTTCTATGAGCTTCGCATGTTGATTTCTATGGACTCTACAGGAAAGAAACAAGCTCTCAACACTTAGGCGAGTTCAACGAGTTCAACGACCAATTGGTTCCACGCACTTGGTGCAAAAGATCAAAAAGACTTAGCCAAATAATGAAGAATGAATTGATTGAACCATTGAACCGTTGAACCAAAGTTGGTTCAATCAGTAGGTTCAAGGGGCTACCCCAAAGCCAAAGAGGCAAGTGCCCTTGCGGAGGGTGAGCAACATTGGTTCGAAGGTCAAAGAAAAGACAGAATTCCTTCAGATTTGTTCAAAGGCCCAAAAGGGACAATTCTTTCAGACTTTTTATCCGATGGAAATGATTAAGTGAAGAGGCCAAAAGAATTCTTTCGAGAAGACTTTTCTCAGAAAAATGTTAAGGCAAAATTCCTTTGGACTTTTTGTCTGAAGGAATTCTTTCAGGATGTTTTTCTGAAGGAAAAGCACGAAATCCAAAAGCCCACCGAAGATGTAATAACCTGCTAGGGAAGTTAAAGCTCGAAGGTCGCATGAAATTTTTGGAAGAGTAGATACCCTTGCGAGGGACACCTGACGTCAAAAAAAAGGACCTTTTCCAAGGACCTGAAGGGATACCTTCCCTTTAGGACATTCCAAAGGCTGAATAAAGATGCAGAAAGGAATCCTCAAAGACTTAGGCATAAAGAGCTTCAAAGAATGATCTGATTGAACCGTTGAACCAAATGGTTCAATGAGTTCATAGGTTCAAAGGTTCAACCAAGCACGATAAAGATCAAAGAGCTTAGGAAGAACAAGCGACAGGCAAAACCAAAGAACCAATGGACCGATTGAACCTTGAACCAAAAGAGTTCAAAGTTTAATGGTTCACAGGTTCAAGTAGTTCAAAGGCGGTCTCAGTCAAGGAAAGAAGCAGCAAACAGGTGGTTCAACGGATGGTTTAACCAAGGAGCAGGAAAATGATTGAACCAAGAAGCGATGGAACAAAAGAGACAGAATGAACCAATAAACTTTCATAGGTTCACAAGTTCAAAGTTCAACACGGTTCAAGCAGTTGGTGACCATTGACGGTCCTACGAACGTCAAAGTTAAAGTAAAGAAATATCCATGGAAATTCAAAAAAGCACAGAATTTAAAGGAAGAACCAAGCGACTGACCAAAAAGATAGCCCGATAGCTCAAATCGCAACAGGAAGAGACAAAGTTGGAAAAGACAAAATCAAAAAGAGGGAAAAGCCTAAAATATCTATGCAAAAGTAATTTTACTAGGTGGAATAGTCCACTAAGCAGGTATTTTGGCTTGCAAATTAAAGACGTGGCCTGTTTTTCCTTCCATGAAGTAAAGACAAAATGGACAGCTGCGTAGATGTCAGAGGGGATAGACCAGATGATCCAGACTCGGGAGAAGACATATGGGATGAAATGGCATGCCATAGTTAAGATAGCTACCCTATTTTCAATGCAGTCCTTTGACAAACCTAGAAATGCATTCAAGGCATTGAATGCACAACATGGGTCGTTCTATGGAAAAAAGTGCCAAATCATTCTTGGCTGCTATATATTGTAATCTCTTTTATTATTTTAAGGAGATCTTCCCCTTACCAGAAGTGAAACTCTGCCTAAATTAAAAGGCATTACTGAGACTTTGAACTCAAATTGTAATTCATTTTTCTTTGATTGAATGAGAAAGCAAGTTACTTGCAGACTTTGTGTTGTTATACCTTGTGCTACCTTTGGAGATTGTTCTTGTATCTGTCTTCTGAAAGCATTCTTATTTATTTGATTTAACGAGTAGAACTAGTGGAGGTGATAATGAAGGTGTCCTAAAGCCACCTACTTTCAGACTTTGTGCTATCATAGTTGTCTTCAGTGTGTGTTTTTATTTTCTTTCTGTATAAAGGACCTTGGGATGACTTTGTGCCCCCATTGTTCTTCGTATCTCACTATTGGGTAGTTAAGGTGGAGACTTTGTGCTACATCCTAGATTGTTCATTACTATGCCTCTGTTACCACTTATCCTACCAGAAAGATTCTTATTGTTTGCAAGAACAAGCACTTCTGAAAGAAGCGAAGTGTCTTATGTCACTTCACTAGGATTTATACTATCTAAGAAGGGATCTGGCTCTTGGCTGAAAGTTACTTCTGAAAGAAGAGAAGTACCTTCACCAATCACCCAAGATTTCTCCTCTATTTGTTAACATCATCTCTAAAAAAAGAGAGATGTATGGGTCATTCCACCCCTGTGTCTTACTTTATGCTTATATATATAGTATATAGCCTCCGCATATTTAATAGGGAACCTCCCCTTGATGAGAGAAGAGATTTGTCCCCTGTTGATGTAGTAAACCTACACACTAGGATGACCCATCTCCCTATGCTATGGTGATAGGAACTATTTTGGTCACCAATTAGCTGGTCGACAAAATATTCACCCAACAATTTTTGGCGACTTCGCTGGGGACATAGTAATTTTGTGCAATTTGGAACCTCAAGTTTCAGATTGAAACATCACATGTGTTTTACCCATAATCATTATAGCCCTTATCCATTACAAACTCTGGTGACTTTGTTCTGTGTCTTACCCATTATCCATTTATAGCCTTACCATTTTCCTCCACCTCCGTTATTTTATCTGGTCTACAAAACTAGAGCTGCTGGAAAAGAGTGCGTAGTTTGAAGCCTCAAGCCTCAAGCTGAAATAGGGCCAGTTCTTTTCCATTTTTTGTTCTATAATCTGGCCACTCCACCTAGATATGTTATCCCTATTTGTCATAATTAAATCATGTCAGTTCAAGGCCCCTGGGGTAACTCTTTTGGCCCACTCAACTTGACTCCACCTCTGCATGAACTTCCACGTAGTTTAAGAAAGAATTTCCCCAAATTATTTGGTGATGGGAAGGTTCATCCTAATGAACACATTACAACTTTCAGCATAGCATGCAGTGTAATAAGGGTGGAATTTGAAGACATAGCAGTCAGGCTATTCATGGAGACACTACAAGGCGCTGTTGCAAATTGGTTCTACCATCTGCAAGATGGATCAGTGACTGACTGGGATACACTCAAAGCCAAGTTTGAAGCCAGGTTCAAGCCTGTAGAGGATGCACATGTTTTGTTGGCCCAACTCACTTAGATGAAGAAGGAACCTCATGAGCCTATGAGGGATTTTATTGCTACGTTCAACAAGCTGAGGCACAGGATTCCCATGGTCACCCAGCCAACACCTCAGAATCTTAAATGCTTCTTCATCAACTCACAGTTGCCTGAAGTGAGTTTTTTGTTGAGACAAGCTAGACACATAGACCTTGAGGCTGCTTAAGACTTGGCTATTGAGCAAGAAGATGACCTTATCTTGGCAGGAAAGATAAGGAGAGATCCTAATAAAGGTAAACCCTCTTCATCTTTTGAATACTCACCCACAGCCACCATTGACCCAATGGTACAAAAACTGGCAAATAAACTGCTAGCCTTGAAAAGACAAGTGGCATAAGGTATGTCTTTTTCTCCTCTATATAAAGATATACCAAGGAGGACATTCCCTAATCAGCCATATCAAGGCAATGCTACCAGAAGTCAAGGGCAACCAAATCATCTTCCTCCCCCACAGAGGAACCTTGCCCTTGAAGCACCTCCAACCAACTCAGTAGTTGGATATCTAGAAACAAAACATGTTTCCTATTTTCAACCTGAGTTCAAGCAAGAAAATGGCACTGATCTCTTCAAGGAGGATCTAGAAGAATTAACTGGTGACTCCCACATTGGTTTCCTGAATTTCCAAGATGAACCCAAAAGTGAAGGTGAAGCAGTCAAAGGATCATACACAGTATTCACCAAGTCCAAGAATCAGTCAGCCCAGTAGGCTGACAAAGAGAAGACAAAGGAGCGACCCCAACCAGCAATTTTAATTGCTGAGCAAAGAACCCCTCTTCCTTTCTAGTCAAAGGACCTAGTTATTTCAAAAGAAGTAAGTACATCGAATATCTCTACACCTTCTACTTTAAATTCACAAATCAGTCCTCCGCCTCCCAAAAATCAAAAGGATGAACTCCCATCCTCTCTTCCAAGTCCATCTCAGTCATTTGCCATGATTGATTATGTCAAAAAATCCAAAATTCAAATGACTAAGTTTGAATCCCTGAAAGCCAATCCTAAGCAGTTAAATATTGGTGAACTGTGGACCTGTCTGAGGCAAAAATTGTGGTCACCCAAACATCAACGCCTGTAGCTCAAATTTTGTTTGAGCCTTTAGGTAGGGGTAATTACTCCTTGACCACAGAGGATTCTCATGTCTTAGCTTATCAAAGTCTCGTGGGTGGCAATCTAAGATTTGATCCAAATCAGGCATCAAAAGAATTGGTAGGGTGCAGTACAAATCAAGAAGGATCTTCCATCTCTGATGAAGAGAAATCTAATAGAAGATCAGCTTCTGATGATGCTTGGATCTTGGAATTCAATGGCAACAATTCTTCCACTCATGCTAGATGCAGATCTCTATTGCTCAAATTGAAGACTGCTCAAGATGAAAAGATCAAACTCCTTCACACAAAAGGAGATGTTGAGCTGATGGTTTATCAAGGGTCTAATGCTGACAATCAAAATATGTGCTAGACTGACCTAGCAGAACAACAAGCTATGGTGGTGGACCATACTGTTGTACTCCAAAATCAGCAAAAGGAGCCCTTCACCAAGAGAGCAAGGAGTTATGGTTTTCAAATTGAAGACCACGTCCTGCCATAGGGAAAGAAGAAGAAAGAGCCAAGAGGAAGACATAGAAAATTGGTTTCTTGGTGGAGAGCTCCATTCACCCATCACTGTTTCTAGGGATAGAATGGTTTTCTGCTGGTTTATTAAGATGGCATCCCCTTTTCTTTGTCCCACGATGAGTAGCATCTGAAGTACGTCAATTCTTAAAGTACTAGATAAGTTCACCTATACATATGTATATTTGTATAGTCTTTAGTTCTATTTTATGTTTTTCATTTTCATTTTTTGGAGCCTTTCTTTTTGGGTAGCATGACTCCGTAGCCCAATGGCATACTTCAAGGCACTGGAGATTCTAGTTTCTACTCCCCTTAGCTATTCCAAGTTGTCATCTGAAGGTAGTTCCCCAACAAGAGCCAGTTGTTGGTCCCCGAAAATGTCACTCATTTTTAGAACAACATTTAAACTATTTTAGCCCTGCACAGACCAAAAATCATCTCTCCCCTTTTCAAAAAATTGTTTTGAGCATTCGGGTTCTTCATTTTTCAAAGCTTTTCCAGAAATCTATAGACTCTGCAGGCTTGAATCTATGGACTCTGTAGGAAGAAAATCTACGGACTCTGCAGGCCAAGTTCTACGAGCTTCATATGTTGATTTCTATGGACTCTGTAGGAAAGAAACAAGCTCTCAACACTTGGGCGAGTTCAACAACCAATTGGTTCAACACACTTGGTGCAAAAGATCAAAAAGACTTAGCCAAATAATGAAGAATGAACCGATTGAACCATTGAACCATTGAACCAAAGTTGGTTCAATCGGCAAGTTCAAGGGGCTGCCCTAAAGCCAAAGAGGCAAATGCCCTTGCGGAGGGCGGGCAACATTGGTTCGAAGGTCAAAGAAAAGATAGAATTCCTTCAGATTTGTTCAAAGGCCCAAAAGGAACAATTCTTTCAGACTTTTTGTCTGATGGAAATGATTAAGTGAAGAGGCCAAAAGAATCCTTTCAGGAAGACTTTTCTCAAAAAAATGTTAAGGCAACATTCCTTCAGACTTTTTGTCTGAAGGAATTCTTTCAGGATTTTTGTCTAAAGAAAAATCTCGAAAGCCAAAAGCCCACCAAAGATGCAAGAACCCGCCAGGGAAGTTAAAGCTCGAAGGTCGCATGAAAAATCCCAAAGGGTAGATACCCTTGCGGGGGACACTTGATGTCAAAAAAAAGGACCTTTTCCAAGGACCCGAAGGGACACCTTCCCTTCGAGACGTTTTAAAGGTTGAACAAAGACGCAGAAAGGAATCCTCAAAGACTTAGGTACAAAGAGCTTCAAAGAATGATCCGATTGAACCATTGAACCAAATGGTTCAACGAGTTCACAGGTTCAACCAAGTGTGATAAAGATCAAAGAGCTTAGAAATAACAAGTGACGGGTATAACCAAAGAACCAAAGAACCAACGGACCGATTGAACCTTGAACCAAAAGAGTTCAAAGTTCAATGGTTCACAGGTTCAAGCAGTTCAAAGGCGATCTCAGTCAAGGAAAGAAGTAGCAAACAAGTGGTTTAACGGATGGTTCAACAAAGGAGCGAGAAAGCGATTGAACCAAGAAGTGATGGAACAAAAGAGAACCAATGAACTTTCATAGGTTCATAGGTTCAAAGTTCAACATGGTTCAAGCAGTTGGCGACCATTGAAGGTCTCATGGACATCAAATTTAAAGTAAAGAAATATTCATGGAAACTCAAATAAAGTGTAAAATTTAAAGGAAAAACCAAGCGACTGACCAAAAAGATAGGCCGATAACTCAAATCACAGCAGGAAGAGACAAAGCTAGAAAAGACAAAATCAAAAAGAAGGAAAAGTCTGAAATATCTATGGAGAAGTAATTTTAGTAGGTGGAATAGTCCACTAAGCAGGTATTTTGGTTCACAAATTAAAGATGTGGCCTGTTTTTCCTTCCATGAAGTAAAGACAAAATGGACAGCTGTGCAGATGTCAAAGGGGACAAACCAGATGATCCAGACTCGAGAGAAGACATATGGGATGAAATGACACACCATAGTTAAGACAGCCACCCTATTTTCAATGCAATCCTTTGACAAACCTGGAAATGCATTCAAGGCATTGAATGCACAACATGGGCCATTTTATGAAAAAAAGTGCCAAGTCTTTCTTCACTGTTGTGTATTGTAATCTCTTTTATTGTTTTAAGGAGATCTTCCCCTTACCAGAAGTGAAAATCTGCCCAAATTGAAAGGCATTACTGAGACTTTGAGCTCAGATTGTAATTCATATTTCTTTGACTGAATGAGAAAGCAAGTTACTTGCAGACTTTGTGCTGTTATATCTTGTGCTACCTTAGGAGATTGTTCTTATGTCTATCTTCTGAAATCATTCTTATTTATTTGATTTAACAATTAGAAGTAGTGGAGGTGATAAGGAAGGTGTCCTAAAGCCACCTACTTTCAGACTTTGTGCTATCATAGTTGTCTTCAGTGTGTGTTTTTATTTTCTTTTTGTATAAAGGACCTTGGGATGACTTTGTGCCCCCATTGTTCTTCGTATCTCACTCTTGGGCAGTCAAGGTGGAGACTTTGTGCTACATCTTAGATTGCTCGTTACTATGCCTCTGTTACCACTTATCCTACCAAAAATATTCTTGTTGTTTGCAAGAACAAGCACTTCTGAAAGAAGAGAAGTGCCTTCTATTATTTCACCAGGATTTCTACTATCTAGGAAGGGATCTGGCTCTTGGCTAAAAGTTAATTCTGAAAGAAGAGAAGTACCTTCACCAATCACCCAGGATTTCTCCTCTATTTGTTAACATCATCTCTGAAAAAAGAGAGATGGATGGTTCATTCCACCCCTGTGTCTTACTTTCTACTTATATATATAGTATATAGCCTCCGCATATTTAATAGGGAATCTCCCCTTGATGAGAGGAGAGATTTGTCCCCTATTGATGTAGTAAACATGCACACCAGGATGACCCATCTCCCTATGTTGTGGTGATAGGAACTATTTTGGTCACCAGTTAGCTGGTTGACAAAATATTCACCCAACAGTTTTATCACTTATCAAGGTGACGTCCCCATGAAAATGCGGTGAATGTAAACAACCATTTTAATCTTTTCCTCTTTTTTAGAATTAACATATTTATACCTTTTTTGTTATAAATATTTGAGATAAAGTACCATTCTTAGGGAGTCAAATTATGGGTAAAACTTATATATATAGACACATAAAATGGCCTCTAGGTATTTATTAGTTTGGGGGCGTTAAGTTTTAAGTGGTGCTGGCAAAATATTTTAAAAGAGACGTAATTTATTAATAAGGGACATTATACAAGGTGGTAATTTTTTTTAGAGAGGGTGGTTTATTATAAAGGGGGCATTTTTTAAGGTAATATTGATTGTGTTTTGGCTAGTTCAAAGGTCATGCAAGCTTTAAATTATGTTTAGCATTGAGGGCATTACCCCTCAACCCTACCATGTACCATGACAACAAGCATGCATGGGGCACTACCCCTTGACCCTATAGGGGGATGTCACCCCCACACCCCCACTTCCTAGATCTAAATTTATAATTAACTGTAGATGTATTATCAATGGTATCCGACATTTTTAGTTCTTTGAGGGCCTCATTATTTGTACAAATTTGTCAAATCATTGTAATCATTTTTTGACATATTATCAGATAAACCCAACATCAACCCCTTAGGTGTTGTGTCATTTGCATGTGTTTATTGCTCCCATCATGGCTTTTTGTGCCAATTTCTACACACTTAAGTCATAAAACGACATGTTATTTCATAATATCTACTCATTACAAAGAGGATGTGATGAAATTTGTAGAAGAGAAAAAGGAAGATTAAAACAAAAAATTCCATTTTATGCACCCTTATTTCCAACAAAGACACCCTCATACATTCACTACAACATTGAATTTTAGATTTGCAACATCAACTTAATCTATTAGACCAAACTCTTCCTATGCGTAGTCCACCTACAAACATTACGCATGTGCCTAATAACCTTGATTTTTTAGTTTTCTATAATATTTCTGATGTTTCATATCGTGTTTCTACATCTAACATTTCTATCATTGCACCTTTTGATTCAAAGCTTGATGCACTTCCTGCTTAATCCACTTCACATCAACCTGCTTATTTGCCTTGCTCATTTCAGAATCATACTATTGATTTTGGTTTTTGCATGCTCTATTCCATTAGATTTATTGGTGAAGGTATTGGTAGACATTCATAGGGTATTGTTTCTCCCATTCAGCCTATTAGTTGGAATTATCTCCATGACATTGGTTTTGATGCAAGTAATTCATTAGGGTTATTTGATGATATAGCTCCAATTTTTTTCGATCCATTATTCATGAGTAATGTGAGAAACACATGAGTTTTGTTGTACCTCCACTCAAACATAAGAGTCTTGAGATTTATTTTGTCATCCTTGATTATCCTGACACTTTTTTGGATGTTTCCTTAGATTCTCATGGTGTGTTTTGCACCTACTCATATGTAGGCATCATCATCTACCATTTATATTCATGTGAGATAGATTTATGATCACTTGTTGTAGCATCATTAACTTTTTATAAGGATTTTACTAATGTGGTTCCTCTACTATTCAACGTCTTCATCCACGCACTACTCCTTTGTTTTAGGAGTAACTCTCTTCCTCTTGATGGCATCTTCTACAGATTGACAACATTCTAGAGTTTCTTGTGTCATTTGGTGGTTTGTTTTTTATAGGATTTATTTGTAGTCACATTGAGTTTATATAACCATGTAGGGTTTGATGTTTTAGTCCACCTTCATATATGTACACTCTATTTTGGGAGCCTTTTCACTATTATAGTTACTTGATTCTCCATCACCACCAGAGCCATCTTCTAGAGAGATCTTTTATCTGTGTCTTCAGCACTTCTTTGATATGTTAAAAATATCATGCAACTTGAAATGTAGCTATTATGGTGAATTTTAGTGTTAGATTATCTTCTTTGACAGTTCGATAGTCTCATTCAACTTGACGTGGAGTTATTTTGGTGCATATAGTGTCGTCTTTTTTGTATTTGAGTAGTTGGATTTTTCAGCTCAGTTGTTTTGCATCACTCTACCCAGTCAACACTATGGGGGTTGTATTACAAATCCTAATTATTCAGGTGTCATCTCCCTTGCTAACCCTTTACACACTGCATCTTATATTTTAGGTAATTGATTGAATTTAATTTGGTGAAAATTTTGGCACTTTCAACACCTCTAATAGTTTCCTTTTTGTAAGGATCTATTATGGTTAATATAGTATTAATTATTTTTTATGATTGAGCAGTGAATCTAGACCACTCATGCAAAATTAAGTTCACTTGTGACTTTCAAGTCCACTGAGTGCATTTGTGTTTGATGGCCTTCATTCCATCCAGTGCACCTTTTTTAGCATTGTGTTTGATTATTGATCCATTTTCTTTCTTGGGATGCCTTGTAGCATATGTTTGTTCTCTCCACTTTTGTTGTTATTACTATTTTTTTAGAGACCCTTGTGTCGTATCTCATTTTTTCTAGTGTATACTTATTGTACATGGGTACCTCATCAAGCCTAGCTATCAAAGACCTATTATTAGAGTATTATTAGTTATATTGATTTGTATAGACCTCCCTAAGTTACACTTAAAGTGGCATATTGGTGCATTATTCTAGATGCACTAATGTTAATTTAACTTAGGAAGTTAGATTTTTCACTAAATGTAATTAATGTGTGCACGTGTCTAGAGAAGTGTGTCTTTTATGCTTACTCATCTTACATGTGATACCACCTTTTATGGAATCCACCTTTAGTGGAACCAGTAGGGAAAGGACAGCTTGATCCTGCACAAGCTATTTATATCCTTGTGTATTCTCTATATTAAAAATTTCAAATCTTGCATTCGTTATTCAACATTATATATTTTCCTCTTCTTATTGTGTCCAACGGCTTATGCTTTGAGTATGGTAATGGTTTATGGATATGATCCTGATTAATGAGTGTTCATCACTCCAATAGTTATTGGTTCAAATCAATCATTACTATCAAGTTTGGTCATTTTTTCATGTCCCCTTTTCTTTTATCTCTTCTTATTTTTGTATGTTTCCCATAATTGTATTTAATACATTTATGGGGTGGTAGTTTCTTTGGGTCCATCAAGGGGTGCCTTGTAGTTTGTGGTCTTGCTTTATTTTTTTAATCATTCGATGTTGATTTGCATGACAATAAGGTGTTAATTTAATTAAAGACATCTATAAATACATATAAATCTTAGTGCATTTAGACATTTAGAAATTATCTGTAAAAACATCTGCATTTATTGTTGCTATAATCTATTGACCATTTACAGGCATTCTTAGAGAAATTAAGAAAATATTTTAGAGAGGAGAGTATTTAATATAGAACTAAAGTTCATACTCATGATAGATTACATTAAATTGGTTTGCTTGGCTGAAGAATTATTAAAAAAAAAATGGAGTGTTTTTTTGATATTGTATGGTGTTAAGGGCCATGACAAATATCAAAGAAGCTCAGCGTTTTCCTGGTGTAATGCAGGGTTCAAAATATATCATTTCACTTAATATTTTTAGATTTAATTTGTCAATTAGGGCTTGGAGAAGAACTACAATTTCTCAATGATTAATGTGAAGTTTCAGAGTTCTAAGCGAGGTTTGTGAAGCCCTAGATTTGTCAAAAGTAGTCATTAAAAAAATTGCATCTGCCTGACATTTGCCACAATAATACTCATTGCCATTTTCGTGTGTAGAAATAAAACTTAACAATTTGGACAAGGTTTTCTATTCACCATAATTTTCAAGATTCTTCTTATCATAAATTGTAATTTCTATTATTAAACTTAAACCTATCTCTAAATGTTATGATATTTAAAATACTTTTTTAAACCCTCTTTTTATCATTTATTACTTTGATTTTATAAAATTAATTAAGTCTGATTTTTATTTTATATATATTTAAACCTAATTAAATATTTAAAAATATTTATATTATAATTTAATTGAAAACTATTTATTCATCACACACAATTTTAATAAACTCACTTGACAATTATATATTATAATAGATTTTTTTTATCATTTATTACTCTGAATTTATAAAAATTAATCAAGTTTGATTTATATATATATATAAACCTAATTAAATATTTATATTATAATTTAATTGAAAACTAATTTATTCATCACACAACCTTAATAAATTCACTTGAGAACCATATTATATTAAACATATTATACAATAATATATTGTTTTATACATTGATTTAAAAATTAAATGTAGCTAAATATAAGTTTAAATAATTTATTATTCAACCTTGGTTAATCGGGTTAGTGGATAAGTTTAATTATTTGTTTGTAAGCCAAAGCTTACTTTATTTGGGAATATTTATTATGTTATAATAAGATTACCTAAATAGTTTATTTAGGTTGCGCTAATTTATAACATTGGGATCCATCACCAACAAAATTAAACCTAATTAGTCATGCTAGTTTTATTTTTAGGAGATAAATTTAATATTTTATTAATAGGTTAAGGTGGTTATGATATGTTGTAGTTTATAATTGACTTGGGTTGCTTTAATTTGTAAAGTTTAGTATTAGAGTTAGATAAGAATTTTTGAGTATTAAAGTGTGGTTCAAGAGGAGTGTTAGAGAAAATGAACCATACCAAATCATAAAAAGGAGTTTATTTAAAAAATTTAGTGATAAAAGCATCAAGTGGTAGCACACTTTAAATGTAAATGGGAGATCCTAAGTTTAAGACCTAGTTGGTCCTTGAAAAATAGCATGGTATCAGACTCAAACTATGAGCTTTGAGTATGAAAGTGTGGCTCAAGGGATGAGGGGAGGGCAGAGAGTGTTGGAAAAAATGAGCCACCCTTGAACCATAACAAGAAGCCTACCCAAAAACTTTAGTCATAAAAAGGGTTAGTAGCTCAATAAAAGAGCACCCCATCATTAAAAAAGTAGATTCCAAATTCAAGAACTAGTTAGTTCATAACAAATAATACATTATTAAACTAAGAGTAAGATCCTCAAGTACCAAAGTGTGACTCAAAAGGGATGTTAGAGAAAATGAGCTACTCCAGAACGATAAAAAAGATCCTAACAAAAAACCTTAATCATAAAAAGGGTGATATCTTAACGGTATGGTATCCCAACATATATAATTGATCCGTGAAAAAAAACACACTCTTCACACATGATTATAAATTTAATCTAAAATTTTCACAATCTATATCATTACTTTAAAAGAATATAATTTGAAATGTACAATCAAAATATGAATTATATTTTTGTTTTGTTGTGTTTAGTCATTTTGTTTGTATTTTTTGTTGTAATATTTATGTCATAATATTTTGAATCATGTATTTTACTAGTATGGAGAATGAGCCATGATTATTAAGCGGTTGCTTTTTTGTTACAACTATTTACGTAAATTTTATTATTCATTGGTAAATATTATGATATATTTATGAGTTCCAATAAAAATATAAATCATAATCTAATGAATACAATGATGATTCCATTCCAAAATGTGAATTCAAAATTATCTACTATTTTTTCAAAAACTGTTTTTATTTATTGCACATTCAAAAAAATAAACTTAAAAATTATATAATTAAAAAGTTATAAGCTTCAACTCATCGGAACTAAATTTCATGGCCGTATAATTGTATTTATATTATTTTTTCTATAAAAAAATGATCAATTTTTTAAAGAGATCATATTAAATGCAAGGTGAAATTTTAGAGAAATAGTTTAAAAATTTGTAAAGGTTTATAATAAATACATATAATGTCTCTAACATTTCCTCCTATAAATTATAGTAGCACTTGAAATCCAATGGTGAATAAAAAATTCATAATACCCATGTGGACGAAGGCAATATCACTATTTCTATTGCATAATGCCTTTTATTTGATACTCAATGAGTATACTCTTAACCTTGTTTTACATGTGCTCATTTTACATGTAATTAGTGGACCACAACTCTAAATGCCTCTAGTAGGCTCAAACTTAGGCTTAGTTGAAGGCAACTCGCTAACCAAGCATGATTTTAGCTAATAATGTCTTTTATTTGGTACGCAGTGTATATACTCTTAATTTTATTTTACATATGCTCATTTTACACATAAATAGTAGGCCACAACTCCAAATCTCTGTAATACACCCAAACTTAGGTCTAGTTAAAGGAAACTCACTAACCAAGTATGCTTTTAGCTATAAACTAAAATTGAATCACTTTTATATTTTATACGGTTCATTAATTACATCGATGGGTATTCCTTTAGTGGCATCTCGGGAGAGAGAGAGGTGTAATGGTGTGAGAGTGTCAACTTTTAATTGTGTTAGCGCAGATAAATAAAAAACCTATACCCATTTTTAGTTAGTAAAAAGCAAAGGAGAGGTAAAAAAATTATATTAATCCCCACAAAACTTACTTTCTTTGTGTGTATTTGGAGCACAAGAATTTTATATATTTAAAAATTAATCATACTATTAAGTAATTAGGGTTTTTAGAAAAAAATTACATCTGGTAAAATAATGATATGTATGGTAAAATAATGTATAGTATAATTATGTATGTTATTATAATGGTGTAATTTTATTTTTACATCCATAGTATTATAAGATTTTTTGAATTTTTTTAGGATATATTGAAATTATATAATTATAGGGTTTCTATATGATAGATCTGCATGAAGTTTATGTTAGAATAATTCTCATTGATGTCAAAGGAATTGTAACATATATGAACAGAAATGTCAAACAAAATTATTGTCAAAAGTAAACAGAACTGTTGTCGAAAGTTAATGGAATTGTTGTCAGAAGTGAATGCAAATGTTGATGGAAGTGAATGGAATTGTTATCGAAAGTGAATGGAAATGTCGATGGAAGTGAATGGAAATGGAAATGTCAATGGTCAGATCTCTTGGTGAAGAGGTACCTCTTGGATGGGACACATCCTTTAAAGGCTATATAAGGGAGAAGAGTTGTGGAAGTATTACAAGCATTCAATTTGATTGAAGATTAGATAAAGGTGAGAGAGAAGGAAGAGAGGAAGAGCAGAAAATGAAATAGAATATCTCTTAAGAAAATAAGTGTAAAGGGAAGATTTATCCTAATGAAGAATATCATTTGATAATTATGAAAAAGAGGAGAGTAGAAATTATATAATAAAATCAATGAGAGAATAAGTGTAAGATAAGCAAAGTTATCATTCAATTGAAGAAGCAATCACAGATGGTGAAATCGATTTAGCTTGGGGTTGGTGCCTCATAGTCTAGGGATTGGTGTTCCTGTGGGTCAGTGCTCATGAATTGGTCGGGTTAGTGCTTGGTGAAGGGGATCAATGTCTCACATGGGTGGGTGCCTGCAAACATTGAAAAAGAGTTATATATATAAACAATATTTTTTTGTAGTTTTCTCTCGAAAGGGTTTTCACGTAAATCTTGTGTTCTCTTGTATTATTATTTGCTAGATCTTGAATGTTTATGGCTGTTGTGGTTGATTAAATTTGAAAATATTAAAATATCATGTTATATTGATTCACCACCCCCTCTCTATATAAGCATGTGCTTAACAATTAGTATCAGAGTGGTTCCTTCAAAATCAGTTTAACTGCTAGAAGGTAGATCCTGGGAGCACACATGGCTAGTTGTCAAGGCCGGGACAGTTTTTCCACAAACAAAACACCATTGTTTGATGGAAAAAATTATGTTTTTTGGAGTATAAGGATGAGAACATATCTTATAGATTTAGGGTTTGATATTTGGTTATCAATAGCGATGGGGTACATAGCACAACAAATTAGCCAATGGATCAGGCTGAAAAGAAGGCATGTGAGAATAATGCAAAGTGATGATTTCCATTTTGTGTGGATTATTAGAATCAGAGTTCGTAAAATTAATTCATTGTGTGTCATCAAAAGATATATGGGACAAACTTTAAAATATCTATGAAGGTGATGGCAAGGTCAAGAAGGTGAAGCTTCAATTGCATAGAAGGAAGTTTAAAAGTCCTAAGATGAAATATGAAGAAAACATTGTAACTTATCTTCTCTATGTGGATGAGATAGTCCACACCATCAAAGGGCTAGGTGAGAAAATGGAAGAACTAATGATAGTACAAAAATTACTAAGGTCACTTCCTATGAGGTATGATGTGAAAGTCTCAACTATTGAAGAAATGAAGAACTTGGATACATTGAAGATGGAAGAATTACATGGAATTCTCATAGCATACAAAATGAGGATGAAAGCATAAAATCCAACAAAGCATGAATCAACTTTCAAAGTATCAAAGAAAGTGAAAAAGGAAAAACATGAATCAAGCTATAGCACCAGTGAAGAGTTGGATAAAGAAGAAGCCCTATTTGTGAGAAATCTCAAAAAGGGATCTAGGAGATATAAATGTAAGTTACCTTTTAAGTGTTTCAATTGTGGAAAAATAGGACACTTTTCAAATAAATGTCCCCATTCAAAAGAAGAGAGTAGTAATGACAAAGAGGAACATGATGAGAAAGAAAGAATCACAAGAGCAAGAAAAACTATAAATTAGAGAAATATGAAAAAAAGAAGAGATCTGATAAAGAAAAAAAAAACTTTTATTCAAAAAGGGCTAGTAGCTCAAGTGAGGAGATTGAATAAGGTGTTACAGATAGTGATGGATGTGAAGTTTTGTTCATGGGTATAGAAGATTGGGATGGTGATGACTAGATAACTAGAGAACAATCTTGGAGTGATTTAAAAGCTAGAGAAGCAGAAGTAGATCTCGAAGTAGAACTCTTAAGTGCCTTGAATGAAAACAAAATGCTCAAGAAAGAGAATCGGAAACAAAAGTGACAAATTCAAAAATACAAAGAAGATAATCAAGATAGAGAAGAAGACTTATCGAAAATTCAAGAGGAGTCAGAAATGGTCATCATGAGTCTAAATGCTCAAGTCAAAAAGGCAAAGAAAATAAAGGGAGAGATAAAAATCGAACTGAAGATAAAGAAGGAAAAATGTGAGAGACTAGAGGCTGAGATTGTTGCCTTGAGAAAGGATTTAGAAAAGGCAAAAATTAAATTGACAAGCAACTTAAGATTTGAGAAGAGCACCAAATTTCTAGATGAGATTCTAGATTGTCAGAGGTCACTATTCGACAAGTCAAGTCTTGGCTATGGAGATGAAAAAAGGTTACCAAGGATGATGTTAAAATTGCTAAACCTGTGAAGATAGAAGAGAAGACTTCCCTAAAGAATGAAGTTCTGCAAGTAGAAGACAAAGAAAAGAACCATTGGCATGATAGAAGATCATTCTTGCCAAAATAGTTTGACAGGTACCAAGGATTATTTTATGGATATTGCTTCAATTGCAATGTTTTTGGTCATAGAGCAAAGGAGTGTAAGAGACATGTGAGGAATGGATACGCATGGAATAGTGGTAGAAATGTAGATATGGGGAATGGGCATGCAAGAAATGAGTATGCATGGAACTATGGCAGAAGTAAACGATGTAAGAAGAATGAGCATGGTTAGAATGGAAACAAAGATTCAAATGGTTTCTCAGGTAGAAATTCATTTACTCCATTTTCAAAAGACACTGTATGTTATAATTGTAATAAGTATGGACATATAGCGAGACAATATAGAAGTAATCCTATAGACTAGAAAAAGAAAGAGGATGTCTAAACCAAACTCAAAAGAGAATTCATGAAAGTTTGGAGGTAGATGCAGCAGGTAGACAATTAAAAGGAGTAATATGTGCTTGTGCAAGAGGCACAAGGAGCAATGGTAGGAAGGCCATGATGGAGCACAAAGCACAAGAAGAAATGGTAGTGAAGACCATGTTGAAGCAAGAGAGATATGATGTGCACAATGGAAAGATGTTATGAAGAGGAACAATAAAAGAAGATATTACAATAAGTGGTATAAAGGAAATTCAATATTGCAACAAAGATAATAGAAGAAGATAATATCTTTTTCATCTAGTGACTATGAGAAGAAGCATCAACTCAGGGGGAGTAGGGTGTACAACCCTTTACCATTGATGTCAAAGGGGGATAATAGAAGATAGGGGGAGTTCATATACTAATTCATGGGAATTACCATCAATGACAAAGGGGGAGATTGTTAGAATAATTGTCATTGATGTCAAAGGAATTGTAATGGATATGAATAGAAATGTCAAACAGAATTATTGCTAGAAGTGAAAGGAATTATTGTCAAAAGTGAATAGAATTATTTTTGGGAGTGAACAAAAATGTCGACGAAAGTGAACGGAATTATTACCGGAAGTGAATAGAAATGTTAATGGAAGTGAACGGAAATGTCGACGTAAATGTTAATGAAAATGTCAATGATCACATCTCTTGTTGAAGAGGTACCTCTTGGATGGGACACATCCTTTAAAGGCTATATAAGGGAGAAGAGTTGTGGAAGTATTACAAGTATTTGATTTGATTGAATATCATATAAGTGTGGGAGAGAAAGAAGAGCAGAAAATGAAATAGAATATCTCTTATAAAAATAAATGTAATGGGAAGATTTATCCTAATGAAGAATATCATTTGAGAATTATGAAAGAGAGGAGAGCAGAAATTATATAAGAAAATTAGTGGGAGAATAAGTGTAAGAGAAGCAAAGCCATCATTCAATTGTAGAATCAATCACAGACGATGAAATCGATTTAGCTTGGGGTTGGTACCTCATAGTCTAGGGGTCAGTGCTCCTATGGTCAATGCTCACGAATTGGCCAGGTTGGTGCTTGGCGAAGGGGATTGGTGTCTCCAGTGGGTGGGTGCTTGCAAACATTATAAAAGAGTTATATATATAAAAGCAATATTTTATTATAGTTTTCTCCTGAAAAGGTTTCCACATAAATCTTGTGTTCTCTTGTGTTATTAATAGCTAGATCTTAAATTTTTATGGTTATGGTTGATTAAATTTGAAAATATTAAAATATTATTTTATACTGATTCACCCCCCTTCAGTATAAGCATGTGCTTCACAGTTTATATATTTAAAAAATTAATCTTATTATTAGTTTTTACATTCGTAGTATTATAGGGTTTTTATGTATATTTTTTAATGATATATTAAACTTATATAATTATAGAGTTTCAATACCAATGAGATGTGGGTGAGTTGGTAAAGTGACTTGGTTATTTCAAGCTCATCTAACTTTGAATCTCACTAAGATATCTAAGGTCAGATGTGGTGGTTGTTGATATTTTCAATCAGTTATAGTCATAGTAGTTATTCTTAGGTCAATTATGGCTATTGTTGGTATTCTCTGGTTGATTATGGTCGTTTGTTGGTATTTTTGGGTCGGTTGTGGCCGTTGTGGGTATTTTTAAGTCGATTATGGCCATTGTTGGTATTCTCGAGTCAGTTGTGGCCATTGTTAGTATATCTGATACATATGGAAAATAATCACTTGGAGATATGGGCCCCCGATTATGTCTCAAATCGGTTTGTAGCTTCGGTCAAAACTGAATACCAATAAAAAAAAATTATAAGGTTTTCATGTATATTTTTACATCCGTAGTATTATAAGATTTTTTGAGAATTTTTTATAGATCATAAGGTAAATAGATATGATCGGTTTTCATACCCAACTTATTTGTAATATAATAATTCGATATTAAATTATTATGTTAATATAAATTTATTATAATTTGTTATGATATGTTAAAACTAGCATATATATCGTAGATAAATCTATGTAAAATATATCGATAAATATCATTCTCGAGGCAAGTCAATATTTAGGCTAGGTACCTCGAGAATGATATCTATCAATGCATTTTATATAAATTTATTTTATATATATATATATATATATATATATATATATATATATATATATATATATATATATATATATATATATATAAAATTTTGAATATTCAAAAGAGTTTTGAAATTGAATTTTTTTGTTACAACTAAATTTGGATTTGAAAAGAGAATATACATAATGTTAGACAAAGATGGCCCTAGTCAATTATTAGGATTGTAAAGATGGTTCTAGTTAACTATTGTGACCTTATAGATAATTTTAGACAACTATTAGGATTGAATGGACGGTCCTAGTTAATTGTCAAGACTGTCAAGGTCGGTCATGGTTAACGCATATGGTTTTAATTATGGTATGTGAAAAAAATACTAGGCTTGTTTGCTTGCTTCCAGTTTATAATTTTTTGCTTTGATTTCACGTGTTTCAAATTTTGATCCTCCAAAATTGATGTGAATGGACAATAATTTGGTTTGGTGTTTGTGTTAGGGTTATTCTATGTTTTCCTATCTTTCAAACCTCACAAATTAAGCAATGAATATTCAACGAGTATAGAATAATAAAATATGTCATGTATGTATCCAATATGCACTTAAAGCGTTACGTAAGCGTTGGATGATCAAATGAACCACTTCACTTGTCTATTTATAGAGAATTGAATTCAAACTTTGGTGAAATTGGTATGCATGACTTACTTTTCACAAGAAGGAGCATAAGCACCTAGAGTAAAAAATAACATAAAGAAGGGTGATATGATTGCATGAACAAACTTGACACGGGTGATGATGAATACTAAATAAAAATGAAAGTTACATAAAGATACGTGAAAAATATTTAGAAATTATTATAATAATTCAAAAATCCCAGATTTAGATGATTCATCCATATATAAATAAATGTAACAAAATATATAAGATAATAGGATATAAATGTCCAAGGACCAATTTTAAGTGTCTACAATATCTTAGCCTATCTCATTATTATTATAAAGATAAATTTTCATATAGATGTGACGATTAAATCGATTGACATCCACTGAATGCTCACTAACTTGAAATTAATGGTTTGAATTATGTACTTTCGAATCTCTCTCACTACAAACTAAATTTATCAAAATAAATAAATAATATATTAATAACTTATCAAAATTAAACCCTTAACTATAATGAAATAATGATAAAAACGCAACCAATTCCTCTATATAATCCAAAAAAAAAAGAAAAAGACTACCAAATTTCACATCATAACCTACTTCTAATAACTAAATATTTCACAAGAAAGAATGTACTCAACAATAAAATTAAATCCGGTATCTAAGTCAAAATTTGCAACTCCTTGTATAAAAATATCTTTCAAGTCTTTTCTCGAAAAAATCTTTTGACGACAAAGAATCCACTACAAATATTCTTTCATAAATATCAACTCATGTGAATAAAGTATCTATAGTATCTTAAATGCATGTGATTGCTTATATATATTAATTAAAATAATAAATTAATAATTTCCACCCCTATAGCATCTTATGAATAAAGTTAGTCTAATCTATTTATAGATCCTTTGGTTGGCCATATGATAGACAATAATATCTAAATCAAGGTACATTATCCTCTTTGTTTAAAGACATTCTTTTCCATTAACTATTAAAATTTCGTGAAGATATTCCTATCATTTAGTTATAATTATTAGGTTGGATTTTCAAATCATCGTAATAAATAGTTGTTTTATTATGGTTATTTTATTATGATTCTAAAATTAATTGTATATTAATAATAATAATAATTGTAAAGTGTGTGTTTATTTAAAATTGAGTATTGTAAATATATAAAATATAATTAAAAAATATTTATTTAATTGTTTGATAAAAATTGTAATGAAATAGAGATGGATAGAAGGTTTATATTTATTTAGACGTTGTAAATATTTATTAAAATTCAAATTTAAAAATATTAATTCAAAATTGTTTACTTTGTAGCTTCAAAATATCAAATTGAATAAATTAAGTTATCAAGATCGTCCAAATAATTTTAGTCAAAATGATATAATTCTAATAAAATTAGAAAATTTTAACAAGCCGGAACTGCCTAGATATTTATAGTCAAAATAATACAATTCTAATAAAACTAGACAATTCTAACAGGGCAATACAATACAGCAAAAGTCTCTAAATCTCCTCAACCTTTTGTCATTTTTTACCTTTCACCTTGAATGTGCGTCTTAACTTCTACAATAAACTAAATGTATAAACCTAAAGTCTTGAAAAAATTAATTTAAAAAATTGTACTAAAAAAATTCACATTATCTCACACTTCAATCGATTTGAAGCAATAATAACTCCACAATTTCTTTATTTTGTTAAGTGAATATTCATCTCATCCATGCAATCTAATTGAGAATTAATTATGTACATTCACATGAATACATGTGCATCAAGACTAAATATTAGGAAAATCTTGAGTACTTATAAATACATGGAAAATATAAAACATATTTTCAACAATCTTTCATTTGTTGAATACTTTTCATAATAGCCACATGGGTGTACCTTCATTAGTTAAAGGTAGTTATGCCCATTATTTTTCTGCACTAATTTTTTTCTAGTACTTGTAACTTTTGTCAATGGATCAACAATATTTTCACTTGTGTCCACTTTATCTAACAATATCTTCTTCTCCTCCACTATTTCCATTACAAAATGGTATTGCACATCAATGTGTTTCGTTCTAGAGTAATACTCAAGGTATTTTACTAAACAAATTATTTTTTAAGTCATAATTTATCCTTACATCCTTTTGAACAAACCCAATAGTAGAAATTAACTTTTGAATCCAACCTACTTCCTTGCTTGCATGAGTAGTTGACATGTACTCAGCATCTGTGGTGGATATCGCAACACTAACTTGTCATTTGCTCATCTAACATATAGCTCCACCAAATTAGTTGAACGCATACCCATTGGTAGATCTTCAACAATAATGATTTCCAACCCAAACTAAATCAAAAAAACCATAAAAAGTTAATGTGTTTCTTTCATCAAGATTACCCTGATAACATATTGCATAGTCGAACATCCTATGCAAATGCCTAAATATCCTCTTCATCATCATCCAATGTTATTTTCCCAGATTCAACATAAATTTTCTCACTACTCTCATTGTATGAGCAATTTTAGCTCGAGTATAAACCATTGCATACATTAAGATTCCAACAACACTAACATATGTGACTTTAGACATGTTTGGAATTCCTTGTTGTGTCTTAGGACACTATTCAACAGATAAATTTTTATCAATCAAAAAACAAGTACTAATAGACTTACTTTCTTGCATCTTAAACCTTTAAGTAATTTCTTTGATTTAACTACAATTTCTTATTTACCTTATCTCTTTTAATTTCCATACCCAAAATATATTTTGAAACATTGAGTTCTTTCATATCAATTGAGATGATTATTGAAACTTAACTTGACAAATCATTTCCTTAGTATTACCAATTAACAACATGTCATCTACATACAATACTATGATAATAAATTTTTCACTCGCATATTTAAAATATATACAAGGATCAGTTTAGCTTTTTTCAATCCCAAGTCCTAACACATACCTGTCAAACTTTTGGTTCCGCATTTTTAGTGATTATTTCAATCTGTAAAGATATGTTTTCCAGGTTGCACACCAAATCCTCATTTTCCTTTATCTTAAAGTTTTATGGCTACATCATGTATATTTCCTCCTCAAGCTCACCAGGTAGAAAAGTTGTCTTTACATCTATTTATTCTATTTCTAAATTAAAAGTAGCAGCAAAATCTAGAAGAAATCTAATTGAATATAATTTAGCAACATGAGATAAAATATCAATAAAATCGATTTTCTCTGCCTAAATTTTTTTTCTACCAAACAAGCTTCATAATTATCTATTTTCCCATCTGCATTGTACTTCTTAAATAACCACTTACAACCAATAGGTTTTCTTCTAGAAGGTAGTTTTACCAAGTTTCATGTCTGATTTTTATTTAAGGACTCCATTTCTTCCTCCATAACCTTCTTCCAAGACTTAGTTTCTTTAGAAGAAAAAATCTTCATTATAGTCTTGGGGTCTTCATCAGTGATAGACAAAACTGATAAAATAAATGCATAATAGAAAATAAGATGACTATACTTATTAAGTACTCTAATACCAAATGAATAGAAAATGGATCTAATAAAGTTAAATGAGAGAAATAATACTCATAGAACATTTTAGCTAAAAACATAAGAGAAACAGAATACACAAGAATTTACCTAGGAAAACTCTTTTAGGTACCAAAAACCTAACACATAAACTTCTTTATTGTATTAACTCAAATGTTTACAATATAATAATGTACTACCAAATATGTATTTCCTCTATTGTATGTGTAAGTATACATCAATAGGTAAACCATGGATACCAAAACTATGGATAACAATATCATGGTTTATAAAACCATGGGAACCAAAACCATGGCTCCTAAAACCATGGGTACCTTTAAATACATAGAAAATATATCACATATTTCTAACATTCATCTATTTTATTATTACTATTTTTTAAGTGTTTGAATGATTTTATGATGGCCAGGAGACACACACACACATGCACGCAGATGCGTGTAACATACAAATATTTATTAGTAGGGAGATTAATACATCAATAACTAAACCATGGGTACCAATACTATGGTTTACAAAACCATGGGCACCAAAACCATGACTCCTAAAACCATGGGTACCTATAATTACATAGAAAATATACAACATATTTCTAACAATTGTCTATTATTATTATTATTATTATTATTATTATTATTATTATTATTATTATTTAAGTGTTTAAATAATTTTATGATGGCTATGATCAAGGTAAATTTTAATGGTGAATATTTGTTAATTCACAAATATTCTATTTTTTAAAATTTAGTTTTGGTGATTATGGAGCACCACTACATAGGACCAGGTCACTTAAAAATTCAGAATATAAGTTATTTTTTAGGTCAATTCATCAAACGTATAAAATAATTTCATGGTTAACCATCCACTTCACGCCCCCCCCCACACACACACACACATGTATATGTATATGTATACGTGTGTGTGTGTGTGTGTGTGTGTGTGTGTGTGTGTGTGTGTGTGTGTGTGTGTGTGTGTGTGTGTGTGTGTGTGTGTGTGTGTGTGTGTGTGTGTGTGTATAATTCCATGGGTAACCATTCAATTCTACTTTCAGTAAATGCAACCACCTAATGATATCAAATAAGCAACCATTCAGCAAAGGCAAATGTCCAGTTGCACTATATTAATAACCATTTGATGTCATATGAAAAATAGGTAAAACTGAATGTCTGCATCATTTCTACACCGACCATTTGCAACCGCACCACCATTGATTGGTTGTAACTGAACATTTTTATGCAATTGATTGGTTACATCCATACTGCAACTGAATGGTTGCATCTTTGTCACAACTAAATGGTTATGTATTGGTTATCTTCAGCCGATGGTATCCCTTTGGCAACCATTCAGTTGCATTAAACTAAAATCATTCGTTTACATCGTTCATCATGGCATCTAGTTGTAACACTAAAAAGATAGGCCAATTATCAGGAATATTAAGCATATTATCTTATTTTAGAGACCTGATAAAAATCTCACACAACTACCATGCACTCAAAAGACAAGTACTTATTAATAACTTTTCAAAATTTGTAATAAATTTGATTTTAACTGTCAAGAATAATATCAAACCCCTTTTACATGCAAAAAAACCCCATCAATAATGATTGTATTTTATAAGAAAGAATTAATCGCAATAACATGTCACTATCTAAATATTTTGATGATATGCCACCACTCAAATCCATTCATCTGGCTCTTGATGATAATGATGATGAAATTCAACTACTAGAAGAGATTTATGATTCTCATCAAACACCAACTTCAAATGAAAATTCCACTCAAAAATATTTATGAAAGAAGAGAAGTAAATAGATAATTGAAAGGTATTTTAAGGTCGACTACACAATAAAATTTCCCTTCATTGAACTCATAGAGACCAAAAATGGTAATGATACTCCAATGGAATACAAATATATACTATGTAGTTAGTAACTAGGAAATGAACACATAATGCAACTTAAGTTGGACACAATTGAGAAATATTGTGAAAAAATATGTGTCAGTGAAGCACATAGATAGATAGACAATAAGAATGCACATATGGAAAAATACAAAAGAATGCATGCATGTAAGATATGCACATGAATATGAAAATGATTAGAAACATCAAAAACATCTTGTTGAGAAAGGGGAAACAATCAAATCTCAATTTGGTAAAGTTATGCAGTCCAATCTAAAGGTCAAATATATACAATTCTCTATTGTATTCCGTATTTTAAAAAAGGACAACCTATTTCTAATTTTTTAGATTATAAGATTTTATTTAAACATAATAGATTTATTTATATTCCACAATCACATATGTTGAATAACAATGCTTGGGAAATGACAAAATGTCTAGCAATGGTTGAGCAAGAGGATTTGAAAGAAAAAGATCAAAATTCACTATTTATCTCATTGTTCATTGATGAGATCACAATAGTTGACAACACATCATGACTCTATCTTAAACATTATACTATTTTCTTCCATACAGTTTTATTTGTAACACATATTGAAATATTGTAAGTTAGTATTAATAAATTACACGAAGGAAATATAAAAGATGATCATATCTAAATATGGTCATACAGCCATCAAATTTAGGGTTGAAATAATAATGTGAGTCAAATTTTATACGTAAAGATGATCACCACTAAATGTTTGTGTGTGTGGGTGGGTGGGTGTGTGTGTGTGTGTGTATCCATAAAATTCATAAAGATATACAAAACAAGAACATAATAGAATTTTGGATGAATGTCATATAGGTATACAATTACAATAAAACATATATTTCCATATATGTGTATAAAAAATAACATTATCTAATAACTAATAGAATGTCGGGTGAATGTCTTATACGCGTATAATGCCAAAAATGCATACATTGCCATATAGGCATACAAACAAGTACATCACTTAAGATATCCTACTTATGAAATAGTTTTCCTCTTTGCCTTTCTTGAATAAGACTCTCCCTGGGATGCCCAACTCGTAGATGGAGATCCTTTAGATGCCTTGAATTCTTCTAAGGTCTGACTGCGGGTCCTTCTATGCTCATAAATCACTTATAGTTGAACTTGTTATAACATAAATATTATTAAAAAATTTACATATTATACATGCAACCAAGTTCAAAAATTAATTTTAAACTAGAATACAAAAATAATTTAAACATGCACTTACTTCAATCTCGTGGTCATGCTCAATCTATGCCTGACACTCAACAAGGTCAATGATAGGTTGAGGTGCATGAACATGGATGTGAAATGGAGAAGAAACACAAAAAGGCATGTTAGTAATCATCTGAATAGGACTATAAAATGTCATACAAAAACCCTACATACACAATACAGTCACATAAGTTATATTTTCCCAAGTATGTAGTAAAACTATTAAAACAAATCTATTTTTACAATTTAAACTTATAAGTTAATATGTGCCTCAATAAATGCTTATACAGATGACATTACAGTATAAATATTTGTGTATGTCTCTACTCGTAGAGATGGATGAGTGTCTACTATGGTCATCAACAGAATAAACAACCTCACTTAGTTTTCTACAGAACTTAAGCTATAGCATAGCATGCATGATTCACACAAGGGAACAAACTTGAGGATTTATAAGATAAGTAGTGGTACTATAGGTAGCAATGAAAATATTGAGTATTTAAGAAACACTATGAAGAAGAGATGATAATCAAGAAAAATGTGAAGCATTAAAATAAGTTTGAAAAGGTGAAGGAACACCAATAATATGCTTACAATAATTAGGAGGAAGAATATATTTTGAAAAATATACGAGAAAGACACCATTAGACATTGAAGGAGACTACTTAGAAGTTTGATCATTATTAGGTTGTGGATTTTCTCTCTATATCTTTCAACACATCTCACACATATAATTTGTATTCACATCATTATCATTCAAATTGTAATTTGAACATGTATGATTATTAGTCAAGAGCATAGATCTATATAATAAAAACATGTACATAGAGTATAATTTCAACTCAAAATTTTACCTCTGTATATGTAAACATTGGCCTAGTAACATTGAAAAATATAGTAGTGGATGGCTCATAAGTTGGTTCTTCATATGTAAACACCGGCTAGCTAAGATCCAAAAATACAGTTGTGGACTGTGAAGATGTAGGCACTATCTCCTCCTGAAACATAAAAATTACATATATATTATTTAATTTCTATGTAAATTAATTGTTAGTTTTTAAATACAAATATAACTTAAATATAACATGACATTTATATAAGATAATTACATGTGTGTAGCAACTGACATGTGCACACCAAATGTAAATGCCAAAAACTCATCACTCATGAGTATATCATCTAAGCCTTCAGAAGCACCACCATCATCATCTGAAGGTTCAGTCCATATAGCACCATAGAATCTATAATGGTGAGGTCGAGTACACACACTGGATGGAGTATCTCTAGCATTGGTTTTATAAAGCCTAATCTAATGTTGAACGAGTGTATCAGTAAGCACACTAAGTGCATACAAAGTGTCAATCTCCACAACCTCCTTCATGATAGAGGGGATCTCATACTAAAGTGGCTTTTGGGTATGGATCTTTGTATGTTGATTAGGTGCATGATGTGCACTTGATCGATCCTACACAAAGCCTTTCCCTCTGCCCTAAAATTCAACATAGTCAAAATAGTTAGGAATCTAATTGAGGACAAAATCACAATAGAGTTTTCTCAAAAAAATACAATGGGACCTTGTGATTGTTGCATGGTGGGTAATCAAACACCATCCACTATTAGTCCCAAAAATTATTTCTAATCAAATTGTGTTGGCATCAGTGGATTGGGAAACATTTAATGGTTAATGGAAAAGGTGCATTAGTTATTGGGTCAATGATAAGACACAAATTAGATCTTTTGATATTTCTTTATCTTTCACCTCACGTGCTGACAATTTGTCAACATAGTAAGGCTTATATCTATCCCTATATGATGTCCGTATGTCAATTTGACTTGTTATCAAGTCAACTTGACCTTTTTTGACTCTAGGGTCTTGGCCAAATAGGTGCAATGCGTGGTAGTCGATGTGGGGTCCCTCATTCTCATAATTATTTATTTAATTTTCCATTATGTGTGCAACTAGATCCTTCTAACTACCTAGGGGATCTTGTGGAACTATAGAATGTCTAGTAGGGTTAGGAAGAGGGTTAGGAGGATGGTTAGCATGCTAGTCTCTTGTAGTGGAATGAGCTATTAAAAGAATCGAATTTAAAAATTAAATAATACAAATTTAAAAAATTGCCAAAATTAAGTGTTAACAGGCTTAATTTTTTATTACTTACCTCCCTTTCATGGCGGTATTGTTGATTCGACAAGGTATTGGGTGATCAAGATGTATTTTTGTCATCTTCCAAGCAAAATGTGATCACAATTTAGCCAAAAGAAGCATAGAGCAAGTAGGAAAATGAAAATAAAATGGGTATGCCTGTGGGTTGAGCCCTTTTATTTTTTTGTTAGGTGCTTCTCTTGGCTAAAATGTGATCACGTTCTACTTGGAGGACCATTATTTCCACTAGACTTAGTGGAAATAATATATACGCGTTATGTGAATTGCATAACATGTATGTGTTATGGCTCAAAAAATTTGAACCTAAATTTAAATAATGCGTACAGTACACATTATGGTTATAACATGCACGTATTAGGGTAAATGTCCAAAAAATTATCCCCCAACTCTGTGCACTTACATGTATATACATTGGAAAGAGAGGAAAGACATTGTTGGGTCTTAGATAGGAGTATTTCATAGGGATAATAAGTGTTTATCTATGGAATGTGAGACAATTAGTAAAAATTAGTTAGTAGTGTGTACTTTGAAATCCAGAAAAAAAAAATTAAAGCTTAAAAGTAGATTATATACCTTAGCTTATGTTCAGTATGTACAATGAATTTTTCCTTGTTAAGAGTAAATTTTCCTTGTATTGAAAATCCAAATAGCAAGGAGATAGTGCTTGCCTTGTTTGCAAGATAGTCATTGTGTGAAATTCATGTCAATGCAGGGGGATTGTTTTCAATGGTAGCCCTGAAAGACTTCATTGTATAATAGTTTTTTGACATTTTTAAGATGAAAAATGAGGCGACGGTGATATCTGTATGGACTTTATTAATGTCATGATGGATAATTAAAAATTGTGGCGTGGATAGGTTGTGGTAATTAGATTGTGAAACTGCAATTGTTACGAGCAAGATGGAATGGATTTGATAATATATTTGTAATTGTTAGCAAACTTTCAACCTGGAAAAGTGAAGATTGAAAGTGTTAAAAATTAATATCATGAATTTAGTTGTATATTGAAAGAGCATATATAGATTAGAAATTTGAGTATTAGTCAAATGATATAATGTATCTACATTGTTGTGTAATAATGCAACAAAGAAGCAAAGCATCTTTGAATGCCAAAGGCTTGAGATGATGCCACATGACATCATCTCAAAAAAGTTAGATAGTCCTAATATCTAACCAAGCCCCAAATCTTGTGGGTGTAGATTCAATTGTTTGTTTTCCATGTGATAACATTTGGAAGAGTTGTGGCTGATGGAAAATTAAAAAACTAGTTTAAATGTTGAGATGTTGCCGACCTTCGAGATCTTACCACATGGCACAATCTCGTGAGGTTGACATGATAGATAAGAAATCAAAATATCTATGTCCCAAGACCTCGAGTCCCCTAGATCACACCATGTGGCATGGTCACAGAGAGTTGGAGCCCTGGGAAGCATAAGGCTAAATCCAAAGTGTTTCACAACCTAAAATTTGAAGTTGTTGCCATGTGGCAACATCATAGGAAATTGGGCTTGTGGAGGAAAGTAGACAAAGGAAATAGTCTAAAATAACCCAAAGGTTTGAGTCCCCTAGATAACACCACGTGGCATGATCTCAACTACTCAGACTTGTAAAGGAAGTTAGATAATTTGAATATCCATGAAAGCCCCAAGTTCCAAGATGATACCACGTGGCATCATCTTGAGAATCGATAGTCATAGAAGATCTAAATAGCTATGAGATCTCAATCCCTTAGATCATGTCACATGGTGTGATCTCATGGAAAAAAGTGGCAGAGCATTTGGGGGAGAAAGGCAAAAAGTTACAAAGACCTAAATCCTCATGATGATGCCACATGGCATCATCTTGGGGATCGATAACTCAAAAGGCTTAACAAAGCAGTGAACAATCAAGATATAGCGAATTATAGCCATAAGTCCTCGAGATCATGTCACATGGCATGATCTCACAAACTCAAGGTTATCAGGAAGCTCACAATGCTTTGACTATTCTTCTCCTTTGAGCCTGAGTCACTACCATGTGGCACAATTACCACATGGCAAAATCTCAAGGTTTGGAGGATGTTGTTATGGACTGCACTAGATACACTCTCACGTATCAAGATGTCACCATGTGTCACTCTCATCACGTGGCACAATGATGGGTCTTGGAGGTTCTTTCAAAATTACCACATCCCACAACTGCCATGTGGCCTAATGTTTTGAAAGTTCTCATGTTCTAAGCCCCCAAAATGTTGTCGTGTCACAACATCTCAAGTACTCAAGGGACTTGACTAGATGGGGCACTCATGAAACCCCTATAGCCTCAAGATATTACCACATGGTAGCATCCTCGACACTCGAGGGCCTTGAGGGGACTGGACACTTGTGAAAAGCCTAGAGCCTCGACATGCTACCACATGAAAGCATCTTGGGAACTCAAGGGCTCATAGGGGACTTGGCAGCTCGAGAGGCTACCATGAGGCATCATCCTGATCACTTAAGGGGCCAGGTAGACTTGGCAATGCCCATACTTCTAAGTGATCATGATGTTACCATGTGGTAGCATCCCAAGCACTTGGGCACCAGGATGACTTAGTTGTTCAAATAGCCCCGAGCACCCAGGTTGTTGTAACATGTCGAACACTCAGGCATGGGGAAGGCCCCACTTTGTTAAGCCCCTAGGTCCCTAGGATGTTGCCACGTAGCGGCATCTAGAGATCTTGGGCACCTGAAGGACTCAACTTTAAAGCCCCAAGGACCTTGAGTCCCTAATATCATGTTACGTCATGATTTCAACTCTCTATTGCTCTATTTGGTTGTCTATTATGTTTATTATGTTTATTTTAGCTTTATTCTATGTTTCTCTACTCGACTATCCATTGTGTTTACTTTAGCTTTATTATCTAGGATTTCATCGTCATCACCACATGTTCCTAGGCTTTATTTCTTTTGTCGATGCATCTAGGCTCCCATGCTCCCAGGATGGCACCATGTGGCACAAACCTAGGCCTTAGGGGCATGAAACTTTGTCACTAATTCCTTGGGGTTGGGCTAATATTGCCATCGCTCTAGACTTTTGGGCTCTTGAGATGGTGCCATGTGGTGTAGTCCTGGGTTCTTGGGGGCACAGAGCTTTTGCAATGTTGATTCATTATAAGTCATCAGGTTGTCGAGATGGCACCAAATGGCACAATCCTGGGGCCTTATGGGCTCAAGGCATTACATTGCCCATCAACTCTCTATTAGGTTGAGTGCTTGGGATGCTACCATGTGATATCATCCCAAGCACTCAGGTACCTAGAAGACTCGACTGTACAGAGACCCCGAGGTGCCCGAGATGTTGCCACGTGGTAGCATGCTGGGCACTCATGCGCTTGGAAGACTCGATCACATGGATACTCGGAGGCTTGAAACCTCAAAATCTTGGGAACATTAACTTGATGTTTCCCCTTAGAAGCTTCAAGTTAATGAATTATCCCAGTTGTCAAACCCTTAGAGCTTAGAACCTCGAGGCAATTAGACTGTGGTGCCACGGGGCCATTAGACTATTAACTATGCTTTGATCTTGCATGGTTCTAGGTTCATAAGGTTATGTTATGTGGTGTGGTCTCTGATTTGTGGGAACTCAGATGACGTAGAATTTTTTATAAAGTGAACTTTGTTCCACGTAATTGTCAGGAATCTAGAACAACAAACATGCTCTGATACCACTTGTTGGGTGAGAGGTGGAAGATAAATTCAAGAACAAACACACCTGTTCTAATTCCACCTGTTAGGATCTTGCTCCTCAAAAAGAGCACAGTATGATTACCAAATATAAGCAATTGAATATGCGGAAATAACCAGAAACACAAGTAACTAGAATTCACCAATAGCACAGAATATGAGAGACAATACACTATCTTGTATTAACACTATATAGAAAAGAATACAACAAAGAGCCGCCACACTCTTTCACCTTACAGAAGTTCGCCACACCTCAAGTGTTCAGTAATTCTTCTCACACACACTCTCCTACACAAAAAACGGTCCCAACAACCAACTCACACACAAAATTGGTGTTCACCTCACCAACCAGTCAGTAATAACCCTGCCGATACACCAAGCACTCTGTAGCACTTCAAGCTGATCTCTCATGAACCTGCAACCTGCAATTCAAAGACCAAACTTACATGTAGATCCCCAATGAGCTTGCAACAACCTGCAACTCACAGATCTTACAACTAGAAGGAACTCTTACTTTCTATCTCATGCTTATACAATACATGCCAATGGGTCTATAAATAGATCCCTAACTCAAACAATAACTTAGACTCTTAATTTAGACAATTGTCCTCACAGCTCAAGACTCTAACTGGTCTCAACATGCAAACTCTTCGTTCACTTAACTAACTGTCCGTGAAACGAGCAGTTCTGGAACACACAGGCGACCGACGTCAGTCCCTGCTTGTCTGGTTCTGCTGACGTCGGCCGACTTCCTGCCGTCGCCGATGGCCTTCTGCACTGGTCTCTGCCGATGTCGGTCCTGCTGCCGACGCCGATTCTCCTGGATCTCAGCAACCATTGTTCCACAGTTTGCAAAGGGTTGAAGCTTTTAGCTCCACAACCTAACAATTTCCCACTTAGAGATAAACAGCTGCAACCTGTACATGTACCTGTACACCGTCTAGTTTGTTCCCTTGTCTATGTATCCATCTTCAAAATCACCCTTGAAGACCAACCACCACAAAATCCGTGGTGCAAAACCTGTCATCCAAATTACCTGCCACATCCGCATCTACAACCATGTAGAAAAAGAACTTGACCCTGCATAGCATGTGCACCTACTGCTGGTCCCACTGAACTGCCCTTCAGTATTACTTTCCCGGATTGACTCCAAACTTGTGATAACTCCCACTGCTTGGAAAAACTCAGGTTTAGTACATACCATGCACTCAACCTCATTATGTGAATCAAGACACCTGTTCATAGAACTGTCCAACCATCGGCGTGCTAACCGGTTTCACACGATCATCCTGAAACAAAGTCAACATATGACCTACCATGTCTCTAGAACACACACATGCCAAAGAATCTTGCTGGTCCCAGATTCTCCATGACAAACACCTGAACTAGCTTTACCTTTAGTTCAGCAATACCTGTATATGTAACCCTGCAACAAGCACATCATACAGAAATAAGATAGTGTAGCTAATACTATCCAACCTGGTAAAGAGAAACACAATGAACAAACCTCCATTGCCCTGCAGCTAATACAAGATCAAATACCCTGATCTTCCATCTCACGTATCCATTTCCGCTCTTCTTCATCCTTATCATCCATTCGTCTCTCAGTGCTTACTTCCAGCTGGCAACACTACCCAAAACCCCTGTTTGGTTCTCCTCCAAGGAATCACATCCTCATCCATGCCTAGCTCCCACTGTTTCCTGGATCTACCTGTTCTGCTTCTTCAATAACTTCCTGGTCCTATGCCATAAGTGAGCAACAAGTAGTGTAAAGAAGGGAAATGACGAATTTAAGAATTTACTTACACCTTCGGTCCTCCATATGGGCGCTCGAGACTCCATGACAGCTTGCTGTCCACCCAAAATTCGTCTCAGTGACCGATGCCGGTCACATCTCAGTCTACAGCCGACCGATGTCGGTTCCCTGCGACTGCCTCCCTGCCGACATCGATTTCCCCTTGCCGACGCCGGTCTCTGTCTGCCTCGAGTCACCGACGTTGGGCTGCACATAGCCGACGTCGGTCCCTGTCTGGACGCCGACGCCGGTTTTCCTGCCGACGTCGGTCTCTGTGTTTTTCTTGTGAGACCTGACTTTTTCCCGCGAGCTCCTTTTGGATCAAACCCTTGTCCAAATCACCCTTGCTCTGCTCAGAATTCCTCTGCACCTTGTGCTGAACTCTGTCCGTCACTTTCTCCTTGAAAACCAAGGCTTTCCTGTTCTTGTCACTAACATCGGATTCCTCAAGAAACCTCACCTTCTTCTTTTGCATACAGAAATCATGATCCATACCTTCCAAATCTGAAAGCATACTCTTTGACTCAAGAACCAGCATCTCCTTCTTATCTATGTGACCAAGCCTATTAAGCCACATCTCTGAATCTACAACTGAAGTAGATAACCCAGAAGAAGAATCAGTAAAACAAGTAGATAGATAAAGCGTACCTACTTTCTTACCTCTAGCTACAACAAGTGTACCCTTGATAACCTTCCAAGAGTCCGCTGTGAGAGTTACTGTGCAACCCTCTTCACCCAAACTTCTAACAGAAATCAGATTCCGCTTCAGAACTGGGACGTGCATGACCTCCTTTAACACCCATGTGTTACCTGTCTGCAGTTTCAGCTTCACTTTGTCTTTGCCAACAATCTGACAAGGCTTACCATCCCCTACACAAATTTCTCCAAAATCTCCCTGGACATACTCATGAAAAAATTCCCTATGTGGGGATGCATGAAAAGAGGCACCAGAATCTAATACCCAAGATTCTACTTTATCCAAAGAACATACCAGAGCATCCTGTGCAATGTAACCCGCAACATCTGCTTCTTCTTCATGTTCTTCATGCTGATCTGTACCCGATCTGCAATCTCTCTTTAAGTGCCCTTGCTTTCCACATTTCCAGCAGGTTATTCTGCCATACCTGGACTTGGATCTCTTGCCCATCTTCGACCTTGATCTCCCACGCTCTATCTTCTCTCTTGGCCTTCCTCTTCCTTCAACACTCAAAGCATCTCCAGATGATTCACCTGTGCTTTTCCTGCGTATCTCTTCGTTCAAGATCACACTCACAATATCATCCACTTTTAAGACTTTTGAAGGAGACACAGTATTAGAAACTGCCATTACCAAACCTTCCCAACTTTCAGGTAATGAACACAAGATTAAGAGAGCTCTTATTTCATCATCAAATACAATATTGACTGAACTTAACTGGTTTACTAAACCATGGAAATCACTAAGATGGCTATGAACAGATCCACCTTCCAACATTTGCAAATTAAATAAACGCTTCATAAGAAATACCTTATTCGAAGCTGAGGGTTTTTCATATAAATTTGCTAAAGATTCCATCAACTCCACCGTTGTCTTACACTGTGATAAACTGGAAATCACAGATGATGCAAGACTCAATCTAACAGATCCCAGAGCCTTCCGATCAAGAACCTCCCATTCTTCATCTTTCATATCCAAGGATTTGCTAGCAACCCCACCCAACGGTAAGTACAAATCTTTCTGATACAGATAGTCCTCAATCTGCATCCTCCATAATTGGTAGTTCTTGCCATTGAACTTTTCCATTCGTAGTTGACTGCTTTCTGTCATTGCTCAACTCCCACTCAAACAGAAACCCTGTGAGTAACCTGTAATCAAAACACACTACCCAGATCTACACCAATCTGTTAGTATCCCAACCAAAAGCTCTGATACCACTTGTCAGGAATCTAGAACAACAAACATGCTCTGATACCACTTGTTGGGTGAGAGGTGGAAGATAAATTCAAGAACAAACACACCTGTTCTAATTCCACCTGTTAGGATCTTGCTCCTCAGAAAGAGCACAGTATGATTACCAAATATAAGCAATTGAATATGCGGAAATAACCAGAAACACAAGTAACTAGAATTCACCAATAGCACAGAATATGAGAGACAATACACTATCTTGTATTAACACTATACAGAAAAGAATACAACAAAGAGCCGCCACACTCTTTCACCTTACAGAAGTTCGCCACACCTCAAGTGTTCAGTAATTCTTCTCACACACACTCTCCTACACAAAAAACGGTCCCAACAACCAACTCACACACAGAATTGGTGTTCACCTCACCAACCAGTCAGTAATAACCCTGCCGGTACACCAAGCACTCTATAGCACTTCAAGCTGATCTCTCATGAACCTGCAACCTGCAATTCAAAGACCAAACTTACATGTAGATCCCCAATGAGCTTGCAACAACCTGCAACTCACAGATCTTACAACTAGAAGGAACTCTTCCTTTCTATCTCATGCTTATACAATACATGCCAATGGGTCTATAAATAGATCCCTAACTCAAACAATAACTTAGACTCTTAATTTAGACAATTGTCCTCGCAGCTCAAGACTCTAACTGGTCTCAACATGCAAACTCTTCGTTCACTTAACTAACTGTCCGTGAAACGAGCAGTTCTGGAACACACAGGCGACCGACGTCGGTCCCTGCTTGTCTGGGTCTGTCGACGTTGGCCGACTTCCTGCCGTCGCCGGTGGCCTTCTGCACTGGTCTCTGCCGACGTCGGTCCTGCTGCCGACGCTGGTTCTCCTGGATCTCAGCAACCATTGTTCCACAGTTTGCAAAGGGTTGAAGCTTTTAGCTCCACAACCTAACAGTAATGTGGGTCCCTGAGAAGTCTATGCAATCAAACCCTTGGAGTTCGGAATCGTATATGGCTATCACTGACAACCCGCATATCACTACAATCCATAATGGCCACTACACAACTATATTAACTTTTACGAAATATTCCAAAATAAGGCCTAAAGGAATATGTCAATATTTATGTCCCAAACTTTAGCCAAAACTTTGTAATATTATTGTGATATGTATTTCAAGCTCTCTGATTGGCCGAGAGTTATGTAGGTAATCGAAAAGTGATTCATATAATCTCTTGCCTTGACAAGATTAATAAATAACTCTCATCAAAGCAATTCATGAAGGATAGGGTTGACCGTCAAATTTAGTTCTTAGTTTTGATGCTCCTATTTTATGAGTTTGAGATAATTATAGATGTTAATACGAGGGCTTTTCTAAACTATATATGACTCAATCTTTCAAATATGTTATGAAATGGGAGACGTCGAGAAAAAACACACATTTGATGAAAGGACCCACCTCGACCCCCACTGTGACCTCGATCCCGAATCCCCTTAAAGTCCACCTATTAAGTTTGAGATAACTATAGATGTTAACATGAAAGCCTTTCTAAACTATAAATGATTCAATCTCTCAAATATATTATGAAATGTGAAAGGTCAAAAAAATACTCCTCGAATGAAAGGACCCACCTCGACCCTAACTACAACTACGACCCTGACCCCAAAACCCCCTTAAAGTCCCCCTGTGCAACCGATGATTAACAAATTTAGAGGCATTTAATGGGAAAACAAAAACGAATTGCCAAATTCAAACACACATACAAGTACCTCCCCTTCTCCCAATAACCTGGGAATTTAATCATATTTGAATAAGCATCAAATTTAGTGCAAATATCGTACCATCGGACGACGTTTCAAATAAAATAAATTGGGAGCCATTTCCTTTTCAAGTTTATGAGACAAGATCACATGGCAACCTCAAAACGAATTTCGGAGATCGGGAAACATCCGAGAGATGCTGACGTGCCAAACTTCCCCTGCCATACGAAACCGTATGCGTATAAATGTACGTCTGCCACGAGTCACGTGGGAGGAAGAGAAAGCGTTACATGTTACAGCCTACTTTGACCCATGTGGACGGTGCCGATATCTCCGCGGCTGAGTTTTTCAGGCTGACCGGAAATTAACCAGGCGCCAGGTGGGTAAGGAAACGAAAAAGTCTGTTCGATAAAAGGCAAGATTTACACAGTAGATATTTTCTCTGTGCGTTTCGGCAGAACGCAAAAGAAGCGCACAGAGAGGGAAGAAAATGGGGTCTCGAGATTCGGTTGTGAAGGAATTTTACGATCCACCGAACGAGAGGATTACAGAGAGAATGTTGCGGTTTATAAATGTGACAGCGGGTGTGGAGTTGGCCGGCGTTGTTCCCACGCGCGGCTTGCCGTGCGTTGACAGTCCCACGCCTATGTTTGTTGCGCTTGCGGCGTATTTGGTGGGTGTGTGTGGCGGATCGCTGTGGATTAATAAGATTGCAGGGCTTAAGCCCAGGGTTGCGGAGCCGCAGTGGTTGAGTGCGCTGGTTCTTTTGCACAATGCCTTTTGTTTGATACTCAGTGTGTATATGCCTTCTACCTTCTTATTGGCGATAACATATGGTTTCTTGCTACGGATTCTTTTTAAATGTTTTATTTGTAATCTCATTAAGATTTCATATTCTTTGAGATTGTAGATTTTTTAAAAATATTAGTTGTAGTTTTAAGGTGAAGATGATGGTATAAAAGATTTTGTTTTACCATTTCTCAAGGTATAAATTTTAGGGGATATTAAAAAAGGACTAGGTCGGATCATGCCTTGAGTGAATTTGGTAGAATGAATATTCTTCAGTGCTTAGCACTAAGTTAAAGAAGCATTTTGTATAGAGTTTCAATAAATTTTTTTATTTAGTTAGCATTATGTAATGAAGAAGTAAATTTAGGTTTTAGAAATAATGGGTATTTCGCATTGTAAATTAATAATGTTTTTGTAAAAACAAAACAATAACAAAAGAGAACTCAAAGCTCTACCAATAATAATAGCATAGAAGAACAAAACACATTCCTACCTTTCATACAACACTTTACAATAAAATTACAAAATATTTGAAGAGAAAGAACATTAACACTATCTTCTCACTATCCAATAGTATTTAAAAACTCCCTAAATCGGTGAAAGATTTCATTAACCCTAAATCACATAAGGGGTTATCAAATTTTTCATGCTTGTTGGTACAAGGATTATAGAGTACAATGTTGACCTCTGATAGAGTAGAACTCACAAATCGACATTAGCCAAGCATTATTACATTATTAAACATCCTATTAATTTTGCAGGCACAAAAATTTAGGCAAAAGTAGACAATTAATCCAAGAGGAAAATAAGAGGGGTCATCGAAATTGTTAAAAACAAAATTTGTGTGAGTTGAGGTGATGGATTATTTGGTTTCTATTAATAAAAAATTATTAACATATTTCTTGACTTTATATACTTGTATTTCTTCAAATCAAATTGTAAGATTCTTCTCAATATTATTCTTACCCTAATGATAAATCTAATGAATAACTAGAAACATTGACAATAATTATGGATTAAATTGCAATGTCTGTATTACATGCTGCGAATTCTCTACAATAAATTCTTAAATAGTAATTTAAATGATTGTTTAGAATAATCTCTCTATTATATTTAAATACTTGTTACCTTAAAAGCAAATAATTATAAACCCTAATATTTTTAGTAATATAAATATTAAATATTTTAAACAATTTTTTATCAACAACTTATTAAAAAAACATATACATTATTATTTTTAAAAATTATATTCTATTTAAAATTATCATTCAAACGATTGACTCTAACCTTATTTTTGAAATCCATACTCTTTTTAAAATTGTTCCAAAAATTCCTCGCAAAGAATTACCTTAATGAATGATGAAGATTGAAACACGAATAAAAAAACTTGAAGAGAACCACGTTTGACCTTAAATGGTTTATTACGATTTTAATGAAAAGTAAACATCAAATTTAAATGTTTCTTAGCATACATTTTTGTGGGCATGGTAGAAGTTTGATCTGGGTCACAACTTTGCCTTTAGTATCAAATTATATATATAAATAATTTTTTTTTATTTAATTTAAAATATAATAAATAATTTTAATTAATTATAAAAAGGAATTTTAAAATAGGATTGTTTGTGTGGATTTGCAATTATTTGACTTTTTCATAATTAAATTTTGATTGAAAAGTGTTTATATTAATTTATTACATGTACAATTAATCATACAAAAAAATGGTAGAGAGGTCATATCTACATATCAAATCGTGTCTAACGATTATGAGAAGAATACAAACAAAGCTAATAAACGTTGCCAACCAAAAAAGGACAAAGAAAAGACATAATTAAACCCTCGCTGCAAACATAAAGAATATACATAATATTAGGATTATGGAGATGGCCTTCGTATTGTAGAAACTCTTCTAGTTAATTAATTATTATGGCTTTATAGATAATTTTAGTCAATTATTAAGATTGAATGGACGGTCTTAATCAATTGTCAAGATTGTTAGGATTGGTCATGTTCAACCCATACAATGTTAATTAAGGTATACAAAAAAGTATTAGTTTTGTTCGCTTGCTTCCAACTTATTATTTTTTGTCATGATTTTATGTGTATCAATTTCTAATCCTCTAAAATAAGTTAATTTTGTATGGTTTTAATGAACAAAGATTTGGTTTGGGGCTTTTGTTAGGGTTATCTTGCGCTTTCATATATTTCAAATCTTATAAATTGAGAACAAATATTTATCGAGTATAAAAAAATAAAATATGTCATGTATGTATTCAATATATGTTTAATGTGTTAGGTAAGTGTTGGATGATCAAATGAGCCATCTCACTTGTTTATTTATAAACAACTGAATTCAAACTTTAGTGATTGGTATGCATGACTCGTTTCTAATAAGTAAGAGCATAAAAAGTGGAAGGGTAGGAAGGTTGTCATGTCCCCTTTTTAGAGGACATTGACAGACTTCATGATTAGCCTATTATGCGACCTTCGTAGGCTAATAGGATGGATAGGGGGTCATAATGGAGCTTGGCTTGACTTTGATTCACAGGATTTTCTACATTTGGTTTTCATTCGGGCTCTTTCGGACACATTTGGCCTGAGCTCCTATTATTTAGGGATATTTGACATATAACGGAGCACCCTTGTTTTGATATGGTCATGTGCAGAATCACTCCCTGGTTCACCAGCTTCAGACGGTTCAAGGATCCGACATGTATTGAGGGAGATATTAATATTTGATTGATTTAATCAAATATTAATTATTTGGTCTAATTTTAAATTAGATATTAATTAATTATTAATTATTAATTAATTGGTCTAATTTTAAGACCCAAATTCTAATTTAAGAAGCCCAAGTTCTAATTTGAGGAATTCTAATTTTAGAACCCCAAGTTCTAATTTGAGGAAATCTAATTTTAGCAAGCACACCTTTGGAAGGGTATAAGAGTTTCTCATGGGAGAGAGTTTGGGGGTATGAATTGATTATTGAAATTGGAGAAATTCTTCTGTGAAGACTGAGCCAAGGGTTCCAGGATTCCATTTGCAGTGGAGAACGTCAACTCTTCATTGTGTGCAATTCAGAGGTTGTGAAAGATCAGCCGATCTATTGCCAAATTGAGAGATAGCTTCATCCAGAAGTTATCACAGAATTTAGGGTTGAGAGATAACTTCACACAGAAGTTATTACAGATATTTCAGGTATTTATCTTTATTTAGTTTTGATCCAATAAATTATACAGATAGAGGTATTCTGTATTAGAATAGTATATCTTCAGATCAGGTGGTTCAGCAATCAGGGGTTAAGAACAGACAGGTTGGCAGCCGTACTAAGTCCGTATAGGTCCGTACAGATTCCCGCAGATACCGACACCGGCAGACAGAGATCCCCAGTGATCGACATCGGCCGTCTGAGAACCGACGTCGGCAGATAAGGACCCGCAGAGACCGACGTCGGCAGTATATCGACCGACGCCGGCGACTGTGTGTGTCGACACAGCAGGCCGAGACTTCCAGAATTGCAAGTTTATTCCCAGTTTGCATAATTTCAGGGTTTTAAGACCATATCTATAATATTCTTTGATTTGCATAAGAAAGGACATCTATTGTAATCAGCTTGATGAATGATAAGATCTGTGATTTGTTTATGCATGTTTGAATCTATTCTGCAAATTGTATCTTGTTCAGAGCTTTATATGTTTCTATATTCCCTGATTGAAGGGGATATTACAGTGGTATCAGAGCTTTGGTCTTTGGTATCAGAGTTTTGTGTCTTTCGATATTCCCTATTAGTAAGGGACAGCACAGTGGTATCAGAGCATTTGTAGGAAGAAAAAGAAGCCCCTAAGTAAGGGACATCACAGTGGTATCAGAGCTTTGTGCAGAAAAAGGAGCCCCTACGTAAGGGACATCACAGTGGTATCAGAGCCAAATTCCTGCCATCCTGTTGGGCACATCAGAGCTAATGTCTTGCCATCCTGTTGGGTAGTTTGGGTAGATTGAATCAGCAAAGTATCGTAATGACTTCATATACTCAGAGACAGTGGGACAATGATATGAAGAAGCTGGAACTAAGTTTGAAGAGGTTGAATGAATCTCTTTCATATCCTACATCCAGAAACAAACCCGCACGGTATATGACAGCGAATGAGGAGTGGGAGTTAGTACCACATCGAGTTCAGAAGTTGTTGCCTTTTGATCGCTTTGTTAAGCTAAGGAGAGAGCACTACAGATCACTTCGACGAGAGAGCAACATGTCCTATGATTATTATGATTATTATGAGATAGGAGATAGTGAAGATGAGGATGAGTTAGATGCTTGCACTCAGAGTGTAGAGGTGTGTTCAGATGTTAGTGCACTGAGGGTTGATGATCTCTCAGCTATGGCAGAGATTGTAGAAGAGTCCCAGGATTCGATTATTGCAGATGACACCCAGGAGAATGCAGTGGACAGTTTTGAGGACTTAGTTTCACCGGCAGTTTCTTTCGGTATGGAAGAGTTAGACAGTGATGCTACAGTTGTTGATACTCTGTATGTTGATATGAGCTATGGAATTGATTCACAGAGTATGGATGGTAGTATTACAGAGGTCAGTGATTCTGAGTCTACTCTTTTGGGCCATGCATCAGTGGAGGATTGTAGGAGACAATCTAGCCAGCGCCATCATGTGTCTAGTCAGCTGCGAGTTAGTGAGCGAGACATTGCTACTGCTTGCAAACATTTCAATGATGCTCGTCAGTTGTTAGCAGTTTATGGATGGGGTTCTCCTACTAGCATCAAGCAGGGAGGCAGTTATTTGTCCTTGACAGAGATCCACTCTTTATGGGAGGCTATCCAGATTTTGAGACAGGACTATATGCAGTTGGTCACCGATAGAGATTATCTTATAGAGTGGGGCGGCACAGCGTATGATGCATTATTGGCCAAGGAAGATAAGGTGAGTGAGCTTACTCAGCAGCTTGAGGTGACTTCTAAGATTCTTGAGAGTACGCAGTTGGCTTTCAAGGAGTCACAGTTTCATTTGGCTAAGGTGACTGCAGAGTTGGAGCATTTACGATCTTCACCGGTACCAGGCCCAGTCCATTTATATATTGAGATGGTTGGTGGTGAGTACATTCCTACAGGGGTCACTGAGGAGCATGTTATTGACGCTGACACCCATGTTCAAGTTTTGGGAGTTCCTGATTTTGATGAGTTGGAGATACCAGTGGAGTCGAGTCTCCAGATTGATTTTCCTCACGCATATGACAGTGTGGTACTGTTCGTTGTGCCACCTTTACAGAGGGATCAGTTATGGGATGGATTGGCACCATCTTTTGTAGATGGAATTGGCAGTTGGAGTTGTCCATTCTACTTGGGTTATCATACTTCGAGAGTTTGCTTCTCATGCGTTCTTGACTATGGTATTTGTGATCTTAGAGATTGGTTGAGTTGCATCCGTCAGTTTGATTTTGGATTCCCCTTTGTTCTACTACTAATGATATTGCAGGTGTTTGCATTGATTTTCATCAGTGTAGATCATGACTACATTTGGGATCCAGGAGGATCGAGTGGTTCATTGTTCTGAGATTGCTTGGGGACAAGCAATTTCAGGAGGGGCGGATTGTCATGTCCCCTTTTTAGAGGACATTGACAGACTTCATGATTAGCCTATCATGCGACCTTCGTAGGCTAATAGGATGGATAGGGGGTCATAATGGAGCTTGGCTTGACTTTGATTCACAGGATTTTCTACATTTGGTTTTCATTCGGGCTCTTTCGGACACATTTGGCCTGAGCTCCTATTATTTAGGGATATTTGACATATAACAGAGCACCCTTGTTTTGATATGGTCATGTGCAGAATCACTCCCTGGTTCACCAGCTTCAGACGGTTCAAGGATCCGACATGTATTGAGGGAGATATTAATATTTGATTGATTTAATCAAATATTAATTATTTGGTCTAATTTTAAATTAGATATTAATTAATTATTAATTATTAATTAATTGGTCTAATTTTAAGACCCAAATTCTAATTTAAGAAGCCCAAGTTCTAATTTGAGGAATTCTAATTTTAGAACCCCAAGTTCTAATTTGAGGAAATCTAATTTTAGCAAGCACACCTTTGGAAGGGTATAAGAGTTTCTCATGGGAGAGAGTTTGGGGGTATGAATTGATTATTGAAATTGGAGAAATTCTTCTGTGAAGACTGAGCTAAGGGTTCCAGGATTCCATTTGCAGTGGAGAACGTCAACTCTTCATTGTGTGCAATTCAGAGGTTGTGAAAGATCAGCCGATCTATTGCCAAATTGAGAGATAGCTTCATCCAGAAGTTATCACAGAGGTACAGATTTGAGAGATAGCTTCATCCAGAAGTTATCACAGAATTCAGGGTTGAGAGATAACTTCACACAGAAGTTATTACAGATATTTCAGGTATTTATCTTTATTTAGTTTTGATCCAATAAATTATACAGATAGAGGTATTCTGTATTAGAATAGTATATCTTCAGATCAGGGGGTTCAGCAATCAGGGGTTAAGAACAGACAGGTTGGCAGCCGTACTAAGTCCGTATAGGTCCGTACAGATTCCCACAGAGACCGACACCGGCAGACAGAGATCCCCAGTGATCGACATCGGCCGTCTGAGAACCGACGTCGGCAGATAAGGACCCGCAGAGACCGACGTCGGCAGTATATCGACCGACGCCGGCGACTGTGTGTGTCGACACAGCAGGCCGAGACTTCCAGAATTGCAAGTTTATTCCCAGTTTGCATAATTTCAGGGTTTTAAGACCATATCTATAATATTCTTTGATTTGCATAAGAAAGGACATCTATTGTAATCAGCTTGATGAATGATAAGATCTGTGATTTGTTTATGCATGTTTGAATCTATTCTGCAAATTGTATCTTGTTCAGAGCTTTATATGTTTCTATATTCCCTGATTGAAGGGGATATTACAGTGATATCAGAGCTTTGGTCTTTGGTATCAGAGTTTTGTGTCTTTCGATATTCCCTATTAGTAAGGGACAACACAGTGGTATCAGAGCATTTGTAGGAAGAAAAAGAAGCCCCTAAGTAAGGGACATCACAAAGGTGCACCTAAATTTAAAGAGAACATATACAAGGGTGCCATAATTTCAAGAACAATTTGGACACATATTATGACGAATATTAGATAGAAATGAAGGTTGTAATACATAAGATAATAAGAAATAAATGTGAGGGGTCAATTTTTAATATCTACAATATCTTAACCTATCTCATTATTATTATATAAACTTTCATATAGATGTGACAAGTAAATCGATCAACATCTATTAAATACCCGTTAACTTGAAGTCAATAATTTGAACCATATATTTTTAGGAGTTTTTTTTTTTATAAATCAAATTTAAAACTAAAAAAAATAAAAATTCTAATAATAGCTCATCAAAATTGAATCTCCTAACCCCAATAAAATAATAATAAAGACGCAACCAATTCCCTTATATAACTAAAAACCAGAAAAAACAAAAAACTTTCAAACAATTTTTTTAAAGCCAAAATTTGCTACCACCTGTATCAAAATATCTTTCGAGTCTTTTCTAAAAGAATCTTTTAACGAGAAAGAATCCACCGCAATTTCCTTTTCATAAATATCCACTCATGTGAAAACAATGGCCTCCTATTCAATGCATGTGATTGCCTTAAATAATTAATTAAAATAATAAATAAATAAATTCCACTTCTATAATATCTTATGGATAAAGTTAGTCAAATATATTTATAAATTCTATGGTTGGCATAGACATTGTTATCTAAATCAAGGTACATTGGTGTGGAATGGACTCTGACAATTTAAGAGAGATTTGGTGAGTTCGACATCATAGATACCCTTGTAGCTTGACCTATATGGTTTAAATTTATTGTATATTAATAATAATTGTAGGTTGTATATTTATTTTAAATTAAGTATTATAAATATGTAAAATGTATTTAAGAGTGTTTATGTATTCTTTTTAATAAAAATATAATGAAATAATAAAGAATAAAAAAATTATATTTATTTTTTTGTAATTTGAATTTTAAAATGTGATTTAGACGATTTTGAATTGAAAATAACGTGTTGTCAAATCTATTCATCTAATCTTAATAAAAAATAATATAAATCTAAAAAAATCATCACTATATAAATATATACGTTCACATGAATATACATATACATGAAGACTAAATTAGTTCACTGGAATGGACATTATTTTCATTTACGTTATGAAATTATGCCAGCCTAATTTGAAATGGTTCATGGTGACCCTTTAAATATACAAATTTTATGAATAATGTAACTTCAAATAAGAGTCAATCACAAGCCTTATATGAATGTGGTACACTAAATTTGAAAGAAGTAGGGATATACATTCCCTGAACATTTTTAATATTAAATTATTAATTTTTGGATATTATTATTTGTAAGTTTTTTTAAAAAAAATATTTAATTAATTTTAAGATAATTTTTATTTAATAATTAAATATATAAAAAATAATAAATTTGTTTAACATATAAATAAATATTTATTAATAAAGAAAAAAATATACATAAATCATTTATTATAAATATTTTAAAACATGTATAATTCTTTACTTTAAGAATTTATCACCACATTCTTTTATTTTTAAGACCTCTTTATTTTCATTATATATTATATTAAAGTTGTAAATAAAAATTATTATTTATTTAGTTACATGTAATTTTAGTTTTTACTATTTATCAAGGTAATGTATCTTTCAGAGTGTATTAAATGTAATACATATTTTTAAAATTTTCACTCAAAAATAAAAAAAATTATACATGTTTTGATAGTATTTATATAAAATTATTAAATTATATAAAATGTCGGTTTATATATATATATATATTAACATGAAGACATATCTAAATTATATATGGCTCAATTAAGAATTATGGTTGATCTGAAGTGCTACACACATAAAGATGAAAATTGCTAAGTGTACATTGAAACAAACAATTCGTTGAAGGGAGTGTGCATTTTAACCCCTCTTGTGTACACGCATTTTCAACTTCACATACAACTCAACTTATTGCTATTATGTGACATTAATTAATTCATTGGCAATGAAAAAACGATCACAAATCTATCAAAATGCTATAACAAAAATGCGACCCTACATTGATCTTATACAACAATCACTACTATTGCAAGACATATATGACTACACTCACCTACACTCTTGAACACACTCTGAAATGCTTTTTGCCTTGAGATAACTACACATGTTAACAAAGGGCCTATCTAAATTATATATGGGGCACTTGTTAGAAAAACACTCATTTGATGAAAGGTCCTAACCCCTTGGTGACCCCTTAGGGTGGACCTATAATCAATGATTAGCAAATTTAGTGGAAGTTAATGGGAAAAAAAAAACGAATTGCCAAATTCAAACACACCTAGAAGTACTTCACCTTCTCCCAATAACCTGGATCTTACCCTTATTTGGGTGAGCATCAAATTTAGTGCAAATAATATTTTGTACCATCGGACGGCGTTTCAAATAAATTAAATTTGGGACTTGGGAGCCGTTTGCCTTTTCAAGTTTATGAGACAAGATCACGTGGCAACCTCAAAAGGAATTTCGTAGATCGGGAAATACCAGAGAGATTCTCACGTGCCAAACTACTCCTGCCATACGAATCCGTACACGTATAAATGTACGTCTGCCCCGAGTCACGTGTGAGGAAGAGAAAGCGTTACATGTTACAGGCTGCCTTGACCCATGTGGACGGCGGCGATATCTACGCGGGGGAGTTTTTCAGGCTGCCCGGAAATTAGCAGGCGCCAGGTGGGTAAGGAAACGAAAAAGTCTGATCGATAAAAGGCAAGATTTACAGTAGATATTTTCTCTGTGCGTTTCGGCAGAACGCAAAAGAAGCGCACAGAGAGGGAAGAAAATGGGGTCTCTCGATTTGGTTGTGAAGGAATTTTACGATCCACTGAACGAGAGGATTACAGAGAGAATGCTGCGGTTTATAAATGTGACAGCGGGTGTGGAGTTGGCCAGCGCTGTTCCCACGCGCGGCTTGCCGTGCGTTGACAGTCCCACGCCGATGTTTGTTGCGCTTGCGGCGTATTTGGTGGGTGTGTGTGGCGGATCGCTGTGGATTAAGATTGCAGGGCTTAAGCCCAGGGCTGCGGAGCCGCAGTGGTTGAGGGCGCTGGTTCTTTTGCACAATGCCTTTTGTTTGATACTCAGTGTGTATATGTGTTCGGGTATTGTGATACAGTCGATTCGCCTCAAGTAAGAGCTTAAACCCTTCTTAAACCCTACCGTTTAGCTGGGCTGCTGAACTCATTATTTTAGGAATCTTTTTTTTTTTTTTCGTTTTACAGCGTTTGATGATTTAAGTGGAAGTTTTCTGTGTTCGGATATTTTCTGATTTGTTTTGTAAGCTAAGCTTGTGCACATTGATGTGTTTTTTGAGCGGGGCGTTTTGGTTGGAGCAGGCATTTTGGGTTATTGATTGTTGTGTTATTAGGTATAATGGGTTCATTTTGGTTGGCATTTTGAATGGGCATTAGAGCCGGCAGGGTGTTCAGGTTCGTGACCTCCTGTTTAATGGTTGGTGATGATTGATGCTATGTGATTATTGATTTTGTTAATTTCAAGTGACTGTTGTGTTATTGGATGGTTTATCTTGCTAGATTCAAGTGATGATTGTTTTTTTGTTAGTTTTATGTGACCATTGATGTTATTTGATTGCAAGTTTCAGTTTCACCACTTCAGTGGTAGGAAGATCACTTGATGCAATATGTGTGAAGTGGACCATTCATGATCATGAGAGATCGGTCATAGAAAAGTATTTACAGAAATGGGTCATTGAAGTAAGGACTAGGTGTAGTTGGATTGGTTATGAGGTGAAAATGCACGAGTAAAAGGTGGATCTCAAGCACCCAAATTGGTGTCTCCCTTGGTGACCTAGGAAAATACCTTTACCCTTTTCTTTCAAATAAAATACTGCACATAGTTAGTGATCCTATAGCCCAGATTGGTGTCTCCCTTGGTGGTGTCATGGTCAATTACCTAAGTAGGTATGGTTAATGTAGAAGTAAGGTTAGGATTAACCGTTAATGGGTACAGTTAATTTGGAATGATATTTAAAATATCGCACTGCTGAAAATCCGATTGTTTGAAAAAAGACTAATATGAATTAATTGTGTGCACAGGAAAGTCTGCAACTAAACAAAGAAATGAATGTGGATGTCTTCTTGAATGGAAGTTTATCTTTTAGGCTTTATACCATCTAGTTTTAGATACATCAGTGTTCAAATAACTGTGGCGTAGTTAAAAGTAAATAAAATTCTGTCCATAAGTCTCCTTATCATGAGTAACTACGATCCTGGTAATGTGAGCGTTAGAATGTCACCTCAAAATTGGCCATGGAAAACCCTTTTGCTGGGGTACACAGGGGTGAGACTATTGGGCTTTTACATTTTGCGGGGATGTGGTCATTCCTCTTGCAATTAGTTTTGTAATCCTTAGGTCATCATGATCAACTTCCTTCAGCAACGAGTGTGTATGCCTTGCTTGAAATTTTCTCCACGTCAGAGCTTCGGCAAACCTAAGAAGTATGGGTTTGAATTTATGGCCTGAGCCTCACTGGCTCGAAAGTAAAATCAAGAAAATTAGAAGGCATTGAATGTATTCTTTCCCCATTTCTTTTTTTGATAGTTAGTGATCTCATTGCTTGAAATTTTCTCCACTGTGGAATTTGAGCATCCTAATAAGTGTGGGGTTTGAATTTATGGCCTGAGCCTCACTGGCTCAAAATTAAAATCAAGAAAATTAGAAGGCATTGAATGTATTCATTCCCCATTTCTTTTGTTGAGAGTTAGTGAGCTCATTGCTTGAAATTTTCTCCACTGCGCAATTTGGGCATCCTAATAAGTGTGGGTTTGAATTTATGGCCTGAGCCTCACTGGCTCAAAATTAAAATCAAGAAAATTAGAAGGCATTGAATGTATTCTTTCCCCATTTCTTTTGTTGAGAGTTAGCGATCTCATTGCTTGAAATTTTCTCCACGGCAGAAATTGGACATCCTAATAAGTGTGGGTTTGAGTTTATGGCCTGAGCCTCACTGGCTCAAAATTAAAATCAAGAAAATTAGAAGGCATTGAATGTATTCTTTCCCCATTTCTTTTGTTGAGAGTTAGTGATCTCATTCCTTGAAATTTTCTCCACTGCGGAATTTGGGCATCCTAATAAGTGTGGGTTTGAATTTATGGCCTGAGCCTCACTGGCTCAAAATTAATATCAAGAAAATTAGAAGGCATTGAATGTATTCTTTCCCTCTTTCTTCTGTGGAGAGTTAGCGATCTCGTTACTTTGAAAACCAGATGTCTTACTTGAACAACAGCAGAGTATGGTCATCAGGATAAAATGTTCAGACCCATTATTATGGAAAACAGAAGACACAAACAACATCATAAGACAACTCCAGAAGCCAAGACTTCCAGAGATCATACAGAAGAAATTTTAAATCAAAACCTCTAGTGTTTCTGATTACACAGAGGTTATACTGTTGGGCTTTTACCATTTGCAGGACTGCGGTGATTCCCCCTACAAGAAATCTCTGGGTCATCTGGATCACCTGCCTACCTCCAGTGACCAGGCATATCCTCTGGTCAAGAATTTCTCTGCAGCTGAGCTCAAGCTCTGGTGTTTTAATAAGCATGGGCTAGCAGTTGAGCTCTCAGTCTTTCAAGTTCAAAATCAAATTATACAGATCAAGAAACAACTTGTAAAAAAAAATCATAATACCAAACGACCATGCTTGTTTTCCGCTGAAGTCATATACCAACTTGTGGATTCTGGGGGACTTTCTCTGATTGCCTCTTAGGAGGTTTTGGCGTTTTAAAAATACTTTCTGGAAGTGATTTTTGATTTATTTGTGGGTTAGGGGAGACTGTGTTGAGAGTATAACGATTCAGTGAATTTTGTGTTATGCTGGAATGTGGATTTTCTTGGATCTCGGGGGTGAGGAGATATCTTGTTCCTCAGATTTTTGAGACATTTTTACCTTCCCTGTAGACTCCCCCTTTCATCTGATGGTTGTCAATTGGTCTGATTTTCCTTGCATCTCTGCAATTATAGATGAGCTATGAGCATAAGGAAGTCTGCAGTCAGAATAGACATGCCAAACTTCGGATTTGCTTTGAAGATATGCTGGTATATTTAATAAGCATTAACTATTAAGTATGGATTAAGACAAATTCTAAAAGTTACTTGTTTTTCTTCTGAGCAGATATTCTATTTGGGGCAATGCTTACAAGGATGATGAAAAGGAGGTAATTTATCCTAATATCTTCGCTCATCTAATTTTAAAATTTTATGCTATATTCCTCGGAGTAGAAAAATATCATTTATCACTTTCAATCTCAGATGAAAATTACTCTTTTCCTGACTAGTTTGTAAAAGCACTTTATATTTTATCATTGAGTAAATAACGATTACTTTTATTTCTCTTCTCCTGTTACTTTTGAAGATTCAAGCCTCAAATAGTCATTTCTTGCTTGCATTCTAAGATTCGGGTTCCACGTCTTTCGTGCAGATTCCAATTTCTGATTGTATTGTTTGTGATTTTAAAAAGGATTTGATGCATTATTCCTTCCCACATATGGCTTGTGCCTTTAACCTGCAATTCTCTATAACCTTATTTTTCTACTTGTGTATACATGTCTTACTGATTGCATTTTTTAATTTTTATCAATCTTTCTCTCATGAGATGCACTCCTAGGTACATGAATCATACACTGAAGTGTATTATTGAGAGCAAATTTTCTTATCCAGCGGTTCCAGTAGTTTTTGATGTGACTGAATATACCTTATGCGTACAGGACTGCAGGTTAGATAACTCACTTGACTGTAGTGCCTACCTGCAGGTCACATTATATTTTTCATTGCATACTATGCAATCTTCAGGTATATTTTTAATGCTTATTATAGTCGGGGATAATGATGTATATGCGTTACATTCGTGGGTTGCACTTCAGCAATTTTTGCTGGAAGAATTGCTTGTAACATGGCATGGTTTTGTACGCTACAACAAAATGGGGAGCATAATGGGAAGCTTGATGAAGATCTTTAATTTATGGTAACTAACACCAACTTGTTATGCTTGAACATCTAGCCTTTTGAGCCACCAGTCTTAAATCTTAAAATGTTACCTGGGTGCAGAGGTGTACAGAGTACGGGCACACAGAAGCGGTGCTTGCCCCCAAAACTTGGGTGCATGGGGTAAGGGTGTGCATGTATTATAGACAAGTTATATTACGTATATGAACAAAATATACAAATAGATATATTAGGAAACTCAAAATAATTGTACAGTTATGGGTACAGGTATGGATACGTATCATGTATGTGTATGTTACTATGTACAGCATGGGTCCGTTATGGCAGCAGGTGCATGCACCCTACTGAAGGAGGCATGCACTTGATAATGCTTTCATTATCACTGGTCTTTTTCTGGGTCCCTGAAGTTTCCGGCCTGGAAATGTTCCCTGTATGGATACCTCCAGAAATGGTCCAGAAACATTCTGGGCGTTTCCCTGAAATGCCGGGGTGTTTCCGTGAAATACCCAGGCATTTCCAAGGGATTCCGGTGGACAGTATAAGTTGAAATCAACAAAAAATTAAAAAAATGTAAAGGCAGCCCGAATCAGACAGTATATATTTAATCTAGTTTCTTATATTTTTAAGTTATATATATATATATATATATTTTCAGGATGTTTGAGAGTGGTTTCAGACCTCTAGGAGCTATAATGCAAATTCTAGGTTTTGGAGGATCCTATCATATTTCAGACTTAGTCAGATTTCAAGGTTTCAGGGTTTCAGACTTAGCCATATTACAGGGTTTCAAGATTTCAAGGAGACATCATAGGAGGTATGAAGGTTGCATGAAGGGATGTATGTATGATAGAATAGTATGAGAACATCTCTCGCAAAGTGGCACAAGCCAATCCCACTCCATTCCCTGTGCACCCCTTAAGGCATGCACTCTAGGAGATTCAATGCACCAGCGAGCCCCTGTGAGAGAAAGCATCAGTAAATGATAAAGTTGAAAAACAGTGGGAGTGGCATTCATGATTTATATATATATATATATATATATATATATTGTCAGGATGTTTGAGAGTGGTTTCGGACCTCTAGGAGCTATAATGCAAATTCTAGGTTTTGGAGGATCCTATCATATTTCAGACTTAGTCAGATTTCAAGGTTTCAGGGTTTCAGACTTAGCCATATTACAGGGTTTCAAGATTTCAAGGAGACATCATAGGAGGTATGAAGGTTGCATGAAGGGATGTATGTATGATAGAATAGTATGAGAACATCTCTCGCAAAGTGGCACAAGCCAATCCCACTCCATTCCCTGTGCACCCCTTAAGGCATGCACTCTGGGAGATTCAATGCACCAGCGAGCCCCTGTGAGAGAAAGCATCAGTAAATGATAAAGTTGAAAAACAGTGCGAGTGGCATTCATGATTTTTAGCGCAATCTAGATGATTTATTCTATATTTGAATGTACATTTTGTCTTCTAAGTGATGAATGAATGAATACTAGATATTTTATAGTGTTTTATCTTTTATAGACAAAAATGAGTATTATGATATATATATATAGTACAGACATTTTCAAATCAAGGGTTTTTGAAAATCTGCGTTTCTGCATTTCGGAAATGTTTCTCTTTCCGTTTTCGTTTCCAGACAACACAGGTCTTCTTCATTTCCTGTGGTTTAAAACCTTCCATGTAAAGCATGTGTGGAGCTAATTTTATTAATATTCAGTGTTCACAATGGACAATCTCGATTTTGTCTAGACGAAAAGCTAATTCAGGTTGGTTACTTGCTGCATTTTTACAACTCAAATTGCAATTTGCTGCAACTCACTGTAGTATATGCTTATGCAGGTGGGTTATTTGACCTCTCGTAGGGGTCTGGATTTATTTGTGCTAATTCCACCCAATCAACTCTGAATGATATATCCATTTAGACGTGGATCCTTTATGGGCCAGATTTTAAAATGAAATAAATAAATAAATAAATCATATTAATGTTGACAAATGACCAAAAGTAGGTCAATGGGACTGAAGGAGACAACCATTAGCAATAGAAAGTTTTAGGAAGAGAGAATCCTAGAGGTGAACCAAAGAAATAAAGTACAAAGACAAAATAGAGCAGTGTGCCACTAACACAAGTGGCAAAGCATCCAAAACAAATAGTAATGATGTGCGAACAGAAGCCCCAAGAGCATGTGCCAATGAAGACTGGAGGCAAATCTCATCGAATGTCTCTGTCTGTGCCTAAAGTAGAGGAATCATCTGAGCCATTATCAATCATTAGAGGAATCAGAGTGTAGATCATTGTATATAGTCCACTATACTATATGTAATCTGGTTACATACTTGTTTATATCAAGAACATGAATCCTATGAAACGACATTTTTGGATTTGAAGCACTATTGTTGAAAGTTTCTCGACTGTTCGTTATGCGTTTTGATAAAATTGTGTTGCAGAAAATAATATTATTGATCCTTGTAGTTCTTGAAATGTTACTTTTCAGAAGTGGAAAATGTAACTGCATGACATATCATTGTATATGGTGTTATATATGCCACTTATGCATCTTCAAGTCTTTCAATACGTATGATTTACTACTTATGAATTGTGGCTGACTGATAGTCTTCACTGATAATTCTGGGATCTTGTTTTTTCCAGATGGCATACTTCATCTATCTTTTCTACATGTCCAAGATTGTTGAGCTGATGGACACGGTGAGAACATTGTGCGTCCCAAATCTTTCAATTTATGATTGTAGATTTTGTTTTAGAAGCATTTCAGTTTGTTGTTGTACCTTTCAAAGCCTGTAAATTATTTTAACTTTGTATTGTATTTAAAACATATTCTTAGTATCTCAGGTTTTAAATAAACTGTTTATAATTTGAGTTTTTCTGTTTTCAGATAATAATGGTGCTAAAAAGGAATGTTCGCCAGATCACTGTACTTCATGTGTATCACCATGTTTCTATTGCTCTTATTTGGTGGATCATTGCCCATCATGCACCAGGAGGAGATGGTACTTTCTACAGATTTCAATTGACCCTTTTTATTGGGAGATGCATATGTTACAATTTGAAGCTGTTATTTGTTTCAATTTATGGATCTATTTCTTGCTGGATGGCCAAAAAGAATGCAGATACTTTGTAGCCAGGAGTGGGTTTTTCTAGATAACATATATTAGTTGTTCCATGTATATTGAAAGGGTAGCAAGAGGATTATCCTGAGAGAGTTGCTTTTTCCTTATATATATACATTAACATTATTATTTTTGTATTAATTTTTTCCTTTGTTCCCTTGTCATGTGTAGCATACTTCTCCGCAGCGATGAACTCGGGAGTTCATGTAGTTATGTACTTCTATTATTTGGTTTCTTCAATTTTAAGAAGCAAAGAGAAACTACGTCGAAAATACCTCTTCTGGGGAAAGTGAGTTCTATTTTTTTTCTAGAGCTTCAGCCCTTGAATGCTAATACTCATCAATTAGATGAGAACAATGCTATTGGGCTTAATATTGTCATAGGGTATTTTAAATTTGCACCATCTTTGCCTAAAAACCTTGTTTTAAATATTCGTCCCCCTTTTAAAATGCTTGATATTCGATGTTTGGTTTCAGATATCTCACACAAATCCAAATGCTGCAATTTGGTGTGAATATGGTTCATGCTTACTACTGTGTGAAAACACAAGCTCCATATCCAAGATTTTTGTGCAAGGTATCATGTCCCTCCATGATGCATAATAACATTTGCAGATCAATCATACATGGATTATTAATGACAATCTAATCGTGTTTCTTGTATTGCAGATACTTTTCTACTACATGATCTCCTTGGTGTTATTGTTCTACAACTTCTACCTGCATAAGTACACCAAGTCATCTGTGAAGCAATCAAAGCTTGAGTAATAAGAAAAGGCCAAGACTTTAATCTTCTTCTCTCACATTTGTACGGGATGTCAACTTTAGATTACTCATTGTTCCCATGAAATTTAATTGATAGTGCTGGAGTATAACTGCCCCAAGTAATTCTTGTATGAGCAGACCTATGTGAGTTGTGTGGGAGAAGTGTAAAAGGAACTGCTCTGATGTTTTTCTTATAATGGCTCGCTTATCAAGGGTCCTTTTTTTTTTGCTAATTGTGTTTTTATGCCCAAAGGTTTTATGTGCTTAATTTTTAAGTGGAATGAATGTGCGCTTGTGCCAGCCAGAAGTTTGTTTCGTTTTTGCTCAAAAGTTTTGTTCAATATAGACTTCATATGCACTTTTTGGTAGTTATTAATCGTAACTATGCACAGGATCCTTCAGGGCCTGTCCCCAGGAAGATGGCAAACTTGCCTTAGAAGCTTGTTCAGTTCTTCATAGCTGAAAAGCTTGTTCAATTCTTGCAGACTCTTAACTTAAGAGCTTGTTCAGTTCTTGCAGACTGACAGAGGTAGTTTATAATATTCATTTTTTGTGAATTTATTGAAAATAATTAAATGCCTAGGCTATGATAAAACACAATAAATGACATCACACAATCGGGCAGGGAAAACTCTCTTGCCAGGGATGCAGAGGTGAGACTATTAGGCTTATACCATTAGCGAGGGCACGGATACTATTAGGGTTATACCAGTAGCGGGGGCACGGATAGACTATTAGGCTTCTACATGGATAGACTATTAGGCTTCTACCATTAGCAGGGGGGCAGATAGACTACAGGGTTCTACCATTAGCGGGGGGTGGGGGGTTGGGTGCAGGGATATACCATTGGGCTTCTACCATTAACGGGGGTGCGGATAAGGCTTCTACCATTAGTGGGGGTGCGGATAGACGACAGGCTTCTACCATTAGCGGGGGCAGGGATGGACTGTTAGGCTTCTACCATTAGCAGGGGCAGAGAAATTCCGCATGCAGTTAGGGGTAACTCCTGGCTGGGTCATTGGGATAACTTACCTCTGGTTATCCATGTATATATCTTACCAAAGCATTTCTCCACAGCTGAGTTCAAATTGGTTCTCCCTTAGTAAGCGTGGCGAATGCTTGGGCCACGCTTGGGCCTGAGCCTCACCAGCTCAAGCAAAAACGAGAACCAAGGATCATTGCAGAGTTATGTTACTAACTATTTATAGTTGGCCTCTGCCTGATTAATAGACTGAACCTTCCCTTGATTTGGGCCTGGTTATTGTTTATAACAACGACTAGGAATTTATTTCTTGCTCATCATTGAAGGCTATTATAATGTGCTATTTATATAGTACATTGTATAAGTTCCTTTGGAAAATGAAGAAATCAGAAACCTTAAAAATAATAACTCACGAAGTTGCAAGATTGTTACACTTTTATCGTTAAATATGCATTTGTTTACTTGGCTATATCATTCACGCCAAAACCAGTTGGAAGGAAAATGACATTGGTTGTAGAAATTAGGGAGTTCTTAAATAAATGAGATAGTTTTATCTATAATTAAAGCAGTGTAAGAGGACAAAGAAAAGGTAGTCAAAGGGATATCGTTAATGTAGATGTATGCAACACATTGCTAATTAATCATATTATTGATGGTGTTGCCCAGCACCAAAATCTTAATTAATCATATTATTGATGGTGTTGCCCAGCACCAAAATCTGGATTAACCATATTATTGATTGTGTTCTTTAGCATCTATAAGTCCAAATGTTACGACAGTTTTCATCCTCTCTTCATTGAAAGAAGAGAATCGAATGTATAAATGATAGGTAGTGATAGAGACGGTCTTGAATTAAAATATTATATATTTTCAAAATCTAATTCCCAAAGACTTAAAGAAAATTGTATAAAAACATTAAATAATGCCAAAATCTAATTCCCAAAGATGAGAAGAAAATTTAAAGAGAATTGTTGAAAATATTAGATACTACCAAAATCATAATAAAATTCAGTTTCAGTTTTCATTTTTGTCGTCACTCATAAAAATGAAAATTGAAAGAAAAAATTGATAAGATTTGATATAAATTGTGAAAATTGAAAGAAAAAACTGATAAGATTTAGACGAAGATGAAAATTGAAAAAAAAAGACTAGAGATTTGATAGAAATTTTATCCTTGTCTTTATTTATAAAGATGAAAATTAAAAGAAAAAATGATAGGATTTGATAGAAATTGAAAAAAAAATGATAGAAAAAAATTGAAAATAAAATGATAAGATCCAGTTTTAGATTTTAGTCCACTCATAAAAATGAAAATTGAAAGAAAAAATAACAAGGTTTGATAGAAATTTCATCTTTTTTTAATTTATAAATGAAAATTAAAAGAAAAATAATAGAATTTGAAAGAAACAGTTTTGAATGGAAAAATTAGATAAAGGATGAAATGACTTGAATGCATATTAAACTCTTCATTCAAATTAATAAATATTAAATTTACATAAACCGATAAATATATATTAAACTCTTCAATCAAATTAATAAATATTAATTTACACAAATTAATAAATATATATTAAACTCTTCAACTTATTTGCAATATTTAACAATTAAATGTTCTAAATTTATTTTATCAATTTGAAAAAAACAATAAAAAAAAAAAAAATCACGTGTTTATAACTATGTTATAAACAAATAGTAGAAATTTTATCAATCATTGAACCGAAAACCTTGTCTTCGTTTTGTTTTTCAATAAAAATTATAACAAGAACACCGAGTAAATAAAGATTGGAAAGGTATATTGCAGGTAGTGGGTTTTTTAAAAATGTTATTGATTTTTTTTTAAAGACCCTAAAATGGCAAAACTAGTGTGGAAGAGGTAATTGTAATTTAAGCTTTAAAAACAAATTTATTATTTAATAAAAATATAAATAACGAATTTCATAAAATTAATGGCCTTTTTATATCATGGGAAGAGTTGGTTTCTAAAAATATGTTTTTTATGGATTTCAACTTAGGATGTGTTATATTACCTTGTAGACCAAAAGCAAGGCGGTCGTTGTAGATTGCTAAAAGGGAGTGATGTTCCTAATATAGGAAAGGAGGATCTCTTACTCCAATTGTTAATTGTTAGTTATGAACTAACAATTGCACCCAAAGTTGTAAGGGAAACATTGATAAAGATGTGGTGGAAGAGCAATGAAAATTAAGGCTTGTTGTATAGTGTGGAACGTAAATGTAAGCAAATTTTTTTAGATTGTAGTGTAAGCCCATGTCGATTGTTACATTTTAGAAGGGTTTGCTTTACGATTTGTGTACTAAAAAATTCAATTGCTTTTGAAAAAGGAAGATTGAAATCCAAAATATTACATTTATGAATTGTCTTGGTTTTTACAATTATGGGAAAAAATCTAAACACAACTATATCGTAAATATTTATATGGAGAATTATAATAATACTACATAAATATGTAAATGCCAATTGCCACATCAAAAACATGATTTGTATAATTTGTTTAGTTAAATGTAATAAATGTGTATATTTTTTTGGGTAAGTTAATATGCATGTGCATGAAGAACATTAAAATTTTAAATGAAAGCACATTATCAATAATTAATTTTTTTTTTCATCAAATGGTGTGCACGATTATTTGAAGTAATGATTTTAAATGAAGTTCCTATTCTACTTGCTTTCTAATTTGGACATATGAACTATCTTTCATCTTTGAATAACGTTCAAATGAGAATATAGGGGAGATGCAAAGGTCTTTTAGTGACCTAACTCTTGAAATGATAATGAAGATTAGACCAAGATGGTTAATGTTGCCAATATCTATTGTTGCCCTTTGCAATGTCAAACCTTATAATTTATAAATTTTAGTGCCCATTCCATCTTCAATGGAACTTGCCTATGATTCCCATGTGTTTCCACTATGATTAGAACATGTTTTAGATTTTTTACATCCCATGGTAGACCAATATAGTTATCAAAGTCGACAACCACATACATTGGAAATTCTAGCGACATTGATCCTTGTCTATATATAATGGTGACAACTTCTCCGAGAGATCCATTAACAAGACCTATATTAACCCATAAGTTGAAAGTGAGCACAATTTATTTTTTGCCCAAAAGGAATTTAGCCTCTATCTAGGCATCAACACTCTCCAATGAACTTGTTCATTTCGTATGCTAAAAAATGGTACAATCAATTGGCATACCCAATAGTTTCAACTTATGTTTATTGTGCAACATCACCAAAATGTTGGTTATAAGTAAGTGGACCGAAACCTGAAAGATGTTTGTTTTTCAATAGATAAATAACTATTTGTATTTGATATAAGAAGATTCCTATCTTTTAAGGTTAGCTCTGCATGTTTGATGTTCAATAATAGTTTATAGGAAATAATTTGGAATTGGTTAATACCTTGCTAGTGGAAAATTATGTCTAAGGTAACTTTGTCATAACCTATTTCCATATGCACTACTTGCATACATGGAAATGTCTTACATTGGAGACCTGAACCAAGTCACCCACAAGAATAATGGAGTAGCCACCAAATGGGGTGTTTCATCATGAAGGAAAGCTTCACCCAAGTTAAGATCAATTCGAGTGATTTTTTTGGGCCAATGAAGTTCATCTCATCAATGAGAATGTAGCGACTATGTTTTAGCTCTTCTTTAAAAGTAGCCAAGGATTGCTCCTCTACAGGATTCATCAACTTGATAGGGAATCTAAGCCCTGAAAGAATAATTTTGGCATTAATATTGAAGGTTGTAACACCAGTTGGAGTTAACAATAAAAAGGGAGATTGATAATCCCCTGTGAGTATAAACATTACATATTTGATATTGCTGATGGGATATATTTTACAGTGCCATCAGTATCTTTGATAATCTTTAGAGGGGGACTGCTAACATTATTTACAAAATGATTAAGAATAATATCAAATGCAATACATTTTTTAGGAGAGAAGGTTTTAGGAGATGGGAAACAAGAGTAATCAAGGAACGATATTTGATGGCTTGCACAATTTGAGTCTATAAATGGTATGGGTATTTCATGTAAGGGAAAAAGAACATTAGTTTGGATCCAATTATAGCTTTGTTAAATTCACAATGGCCAAACATATCAAGGTCACTTAAGTTTGAATTATTGTTAGGATGTAAATGAGACAAAGGTTGCCTCTCTTCAATATCCAAGGTTGATCTTGGTGATCTATTTCATTATATGTATCATCTTCATTGTAAACACTTTGATATGTTTCTATAGGTGAACAACAAATACCATGGATGATATGAAATGCTTAACTTTTATGAATTTTTTCTCTTTTTCTTTTCTGTAGAGGCACTGATATCTTCAAGGCCATTACAAAATGGTTATATAAAAGGAGTTCGTATCAATATAAAGCCTCATAGTAAGATGAATATTTAGAAGGAACAATAGTAAATCAAGGAGAGACATGGACAATGATTTTTACATCCTTCTCTTTCCAATTTTATTTTTCATGGTAATTGTCATAAGACCAATAAATTATAATTTCTGTTAATGACAAGGCATCTAGAGAAGAAAGGTGTTTCATGTAGGCACCAATAAGGGTCCATGTCAAAAGTAATTCTTTTGTATCTTGAGTGAATTTTCAAATAATCTTGTGCCAAACATTCAAGGAAATGAATAAGCTGGTGCATATAGGCAAGGGTAGTTTTTGTAATATATGAAACATCTCTTGTGCACTTCTATCATGACCAATAATAGTTTTTGTTAGAAATATATGATATACATTTGATGCAGGGTCATGTGAAGCCGTGCCCTCTAAAAATATGGTCAACATATGGTGATAAATTTCAGATCTTCTTTCTACTTTTGATGCATACTTTTCAGTGTATTTCAACATAGCAAGGTGAGAGACAATTCACTATAAATCAATATTTTCTCACAAAATTGAAAATATGTTAGGGTTATGGATGTTTAATTTGTCATTATTATGATCTGGCTTGTAATTTTTGTTCCCATCCTCATCAACAAATAAGGCAAATATTTTATGCAATTCTCATGGTGTCTTGTAACGACATTCAAGGGTAGATCCTTGCTAGCGCAAACATGAGTCTTTGCTACATCTAGTGTGGTGTTTCCCTCCATACACTAACTCCTCATAGTCTTCACAAGGATTAGTTAAAAATATTTTAGATGTTTGTAGCAAACATGGCTCATCAAGACTTGATTGGTGCATCATTGGCTTTATCTGATAGTTTTCTCTCAGGTTCCATGTTGGAACATACCTATAAAAGATTTTTTTTGTAACATTTAATTCAATTGGATTATCATAGTCTAGAGTGTTCATATTTGGTGCATTTTCTAGCCATATGAAACCATGGATATGGAAAAACACTCTATGTTTCCATTCATATATGTAGAGACTATTCTTATTATAAGATAATAATGATTTAAAAAAAAAGCAAAATAAGTAATTCTAGAAAATTATTGTTTGGAACAAACTTGGACTAGTAATCCTTACAGTGTATATTTTCCTCCAACACTTCTTCATGAAATATGGTATTAGACACTTGGAAATGTCAGTTTTGACCTACATTCATCCTACATGAATTGTCTGTACATAGATGACTCTTATTCTCCATTCTCTCACACCCACATGCTATTTATGAGTCTAATCTTTCCAAGTTCCTATCAATCACCTACATGAAACCTACTTTCTATGCCAAACTAGTTATCTATATTACTCAAACATATCCAAAATCATTAGATTATTACTCCTATCTCTTGTATAGAAATGTTAGATTCACAACATATTGTTGGATGATTATGTCTGAATTTGATAGTTTCTTCTCCCACCAAGTAACTATCAAATTTCAAAATCAAACCATTTCTATGGGTCAACCCATTTTCCTAGGATGTTAGTGGCATGATAAATTACCCAAATAGGTGCATAAAAAGACTAAATAAGTATAGGCTTATTAATAATCCATAACTTATCTATCGAGCACATACAAGCTATGCCACATTCAAGAGGACTACTCTATTTCTCCCAATTTGTAAATCAGTCACAAGGATTAGGTATTAGACAAGTTTGACGCACCTCAAAGTCAAGCCAAAATTTATAATTTCCAAGTGTTAAAATATAAATCATAGGTTGCATACATTGAACAAGAATAATTTTACACATACACATAATTAGGAGAACTGCATGTGGATTATATTCCCTCCTTCGAATACTGGATATGTTGACAATGCTCAACCAATCATTAGGGTTTGGTCGAGGACATCTCAACCCACCTTTTCCCCTATTTTGTAGGTCTAAAATACTATTGAATAAGACCTAGGGTTTTGAAGTGAAGGAGATGGATTTTTGAGTACTTCGTGAGAAATCAAACTTTAATATTGCACACATTGATACATCATAAGTAGTTACAAAGGTCTATAGTAAAATAAAAGGTCAAAATATATAAGGACAAAACCATCCAATTCATAACATACCATCTCGATAGTATTGACCTGAGGTTGATGATACCATCTAAGTGTAGGTGGATATCTATAACCTGATTTGAATGACTCATAGTCCAACTTATCATCCTCCCTGCCACTTGCCACCTATCTTAGTATTGCATAGAACATGATAAAGCTAAGTATCTTATCCCTTTGTGGTACTTTCTATATTTGGAAAATTCAATTGTCAAATCAATTCTAATCTTGCACATTTAAATTTATGCTTAATTTTCAACTACTAAAATTTAAACTAATATTCCAATTTTATCTTAATTAAGGTTCACATAATCAAAATAGGGTAAAACATATTGGTTAACCCATATATTACTTGAACATTTCCAAACCCTAGGTCTTCTCTTAGGGTTTCATCCTTATTTTTAGGGGTTTCATTTTTTTGCTTAAGGATTTGATTTTCAAACTTGATTCATGAACATTTCCCAGGTTCATAAGTGCAAATTTGATGTTTTCCCCTTTTCCCTAGGGTTTCATGTCATTTCACATATTAGGGCTTCCTTTACTAGGGTCATTCCTTGTTTGGATAATGTCTAATACAAAATAGACCTATTTTTCATACAATCCAAGGTTTTTTCTAATAGTATTAATAGGATATAAAACCTATTTTTGTTTGTCAAAATATTGTACATATTTTTTTGAAATTTACAATTTACTAGTTTTACTAAATTCCATCTTTAGGGTGATTGTAGTTATTTTCAACATAATTTGTGTGTTTCATTTATATACTTTTTTTTTAATCAAAAACTTCTTTTGTTTTTGAAAAATATCTCATGGCTTTCTTTGGGTGGCCGGTTCTTTATTCTAGACATTGTAGGATAACTATAATGGATATTCAAAGTGTATATTTTCTAATTTAAACAATGATTATTATAATTAAAAATATGCAATATTTTACATAACCATGTAATTAAATGGATTAAATTTATATGCAGTAAAGCTAAGATGCAATTAATAATTCTTAACTCCTTAGTAAAACTTTGTCTAAATGTCAAGTCTCAAGTACTTTCATATGTGCCTTGTTTGGTCCCCCCTCAAGGTCATGACAACCAACATCCTTCTATTATGGAGGTCCACACTATAACTATCCCAAGAGGTAAGGTGCCCTATATTATAGTACCAAATGGAGGTATCAAAATGTTCCTCCTGATCTCCCTCCACCTCCAAAAAATCTTCTCAATGGCTTTTACATACATATTGAATTTGAAAAATGATTCTAATAAACATAATAATAAACATAAACATGAGCTCCTCATTGATATTAGTTTACCTTTTGGAGGTACTAAGTCCACCATAGGTGTTCAAACTAATACCACTACCACTATTCTCATTACTACACTTTTGGCTACAAATGTGATGCTCACCCAAGGTGTGAAGGCAACAAAAAGTTTATCTTAGATTACTATGCCCAATCATACACAATTAACCAATGCACATCCTAAAATGAATATACATGGTACATTACCAATCTTGCCTATTACTCGATCCCACAAGTAAATAATTGTAACTCTACAAGTGAAGGTGTTTTTGTTAGAGCAAGGTGACTTGAGAAATAGCCATTTTATGGATTCACATGTTTTGATCCATAATCCTGTAGCCCTAAATTTTTCAGCCTATCTTTTACCCACAAGTTTCATTGTAATATACCTCATGAATAACAAGTGACGTCAATTGCTAATTGACACAAGATTTGCTAATAAAGACTAAGATCCAAGCTAGTGGGACTGCAAGGAGCTCACCTTTGGATACATAATGAATATGGGATCATAAATATTCTCATTTAACTCTTGAATATAATGCTATTTACGACCCATTAAGACATGCTTCAGGTATGAATAATGTGACTATGATAATTGATGGCTATACTTCCAGGGTGGTGCTGATTATAGGAGTAAGTAGGTTATGCAGATGATAAGTCTAATTTAAAAAGACTAGAATTATTGTCTTATGTTGTAATTGAGATTGTGATTTTACTAGGAGCTATATTGATCCCACTTCATGACCTTATGAATTAATTGGAAAGCTAATTACACTAGTTTAAGTAAATGATCTAGCATTATTATTATTATAAACTTTAGATAATAAGATAGAGGATTTAATGGGTGAAATAAGTGTGCAGGAACAAGTCATTACCAATGAAGGAACAAGGATTACGCCAGGAATTGTCACATCATGTGTGATCCTATGTCTAACCCAAATCATCTTGAACCTTGCCTAATCCTAGTTGAATGCCTTATACGTGATTTAACCATTTCTTTAGTCTTGGTGTGTCTTAATGGATTGTAATCACAACTGGGTTTGTCAAAACACCATTGGCTAATGGTCTTCAATTCATGAGGATGAAGTAGACCAATGTATTGAGTGCCTTACGACATAATTGTAGACTTGTCCATTAATTGCCTTTGCCTTGAGCCCTGTTTAGGGACTTGGGTTGTCTTAGAAGAAACCATAGGACTCTACTTGAGTTGCCATTCATCATTATGGAATGGCAAAGAGAATTCCCATTTATGAAGGCATGGGTTGGCTAGTAGAGTGGTTGGTTGATCCAAAGAGAGAACATACACATGTCATGTTCTGATTGGGTTGTAAGGAGGAGAGAACACCTATTTGAGGAAGTTGGATCTCTTAGAAAAAGATTTTTTTCTATTTTAGGAAGGGGGAGAAGGAATAACGAAAGAAATAAAACCAAAAGAAGCCTAGAGAGGGAGATCCTCGACTTGAAGAAAGTTTGTGTGTTTATAATTATTTTAATGTGTCCAAGAAGAGTAAAATTTGCTTTTATTACTTCTTATATTTGATTATTTTCCATATGGTTGTGCTTGAGTCACCTCATAGTCATTCTTATCCTTGTGTGTGGGATTTTGGAGTTGAGACATTCCTCGATGATTGTTCTAGCTATTAGGACTTATGCTTGTGTGGACAACAAGGTTTTATTATATAAGACTTGTGATGTTTGAAAAGGTGACACTCTTCATGATGGAATAAGGGTTAGGTCTCTTAGGTTGGACATGATTATAAGCTACCTAAGCCCTCTCATGATCAATTTTAAAACTTATCTTATTGGTTGTATGCTTGTTGATTTCTACCATTATATGTTCTCTATTATGCTTTTATGCTTTACGTAGATAGATTTGAGGTTGGTATCCTCTTGACTATGAGATGTTTGGATTGCTACTTGTGATTAGTTATCTCCCTGGCCCCTAGACATCTTGATTACCTTATTTTATTTATTTTCCTTGTACCATAATGTGAACATGCCTAGAAATAGGAGTCCTATTCGAGGGTGACTAGAGTAGTCACTTGATGAATACAAAAGGTTGGGAGGTAAGTTCTCCTTTTGTTAGCCAAAATCGAACTTGGAGTGAAGAAGAACTTGTAATCAACTATTGAATACTCATGATTTACTTCTTTCTATAGTTCGATATAAGCCAAGGATTAATTATTCTCAGTTGAATCAATTGTGTTTATATGTTATTGACTTATTGTGGGATAATAAGTGAGCCACTATTATTATGAAGTTTATCAATTGAATGTTCTAGTTAATACTATAGTGAACTGCTCTTTAGTTTGCTTATTAATATGATTTTGTATCTCCTTATGATAGACTCATTGTCCTGAATGGAATCCTTATGAATGTTTTATATTCATGATTAAGTTGGGCTAAGTTTATTAAATATATATAAATACTCAATTGAATATCCTGTGAATGCTTGTTCATTACATCTTGAGTTGCTTGTAATGGTGTTACTTTACATGACCTTTATATGAAGGATCTATTATCTTTTAAGGTAAGTGAGTAAAACTTTACTTTCTATGATATGGGTGATAGGGATGACTTTGTTTCCTACTTATTTGAATATGGTTAAGGCAAACCCTTGTATGATAAGGAATAACCTATGTAAGATAAAATATTAAATAAATCATGAGCTATGTTAATAAGAACCTCAATGTGTTTTGACTATGGATATTCCTGGAAGGAATCCACCAAATGAGGAGTAACTCTTAGGTCTATATGGCTCTTTTGATAAAATGATAAGCTTGCCTTATTGGCTTTAACCTTGGTGATTTCAAATTTTTATGGATAGCAAAAGAGAATCCTTTCCCTATATTATCTATGTCTTTTCACTCTTGAGCATATGTTGCTTGAATCCCTTACTTGTGGTTTAATAGATTAGGTCTATGTGCTAATACAAAAAGTTATAACTTCTAATGGATAGACCAGTCGACACATAGATTAAGAAGTATTGTAAAGATTGTTTTGGCTAGGATAAATTACCTAAAAATTATTTGTTAGTCAACTAAACCAATGAGAATAGTGGTTTAGGGTCAAGAGATCATTTGAGACTTGACACCTTCTTTTCAGAGGATCAATGTGAAGGTCATTACTTTTGAATGCTGAGTAAACTATTGATGTTGCTATGTTTGACCCTGAAACTCTATTCTATCTAAGGTTTTAGACTAAACCACTTAAAGTATTGTTTAGTTTTAATTATTTATTTTTGACTTAGATTTGTTTTATTGACTGATTCACTTCGTATTCTTACCTTAAACATTTCTTGACAAATTGTCCTGCATAGATAAGTGGCTCAATCAACTTCTACTTGCCTTAGTTAGTTTTGAAATGTTACAGACATTAACTTAGTCATTTTTTAAATCTTTTTACCTTACTCGAATTGGCTTTATTGACCAAATTCATTTGCTTAGACTTTGCTTTAGATGCCTCTTAGATGGGTCTTTTCATGACGTTTTTCCTTAGTCAATTTTATGAATTTTTGTGAGTGGTTTGGAGGAAACCATGTGTCATCATCCTACTAACCTGGGAGTGATGTCAACTTGTCCTATTGTATGATCGATGATGGGATATTGAGATATCAAGATGTTTTCACATGACGTCATCTCACGTGGTCACATCTCGATGACCTGATCCTAGAGAAGTTCATATAGCATGGAAAGCCTTCAGGCTAGTAGGCTAGTGGGATGTTACCATGTGGCATCATTTCAGTGACCCACAGTCTCAGAGTGGTCTATATAAAGCACAAAGCTTATGATTAAGTAGGTGAATGAGATGCAACCACATGGAAAAATCTTGATTTTTTGTTATCTTGGAGATGTCTATACTAGGTGTAAAGTCTATGGGAAAGCAAGTGAGTGGGATGATACCAAATGGAAAAATCTCATTGCTTTGTTATTATAAAGACATCTATATTAAGTGTGAAGGCTATGAACAAGCAGGTTAGTGGGATGTTGCCACATGACACAACTCTAAGGATATCATGCTATCCTTATAAAGTGGAAAGATAGCGGATTTATGAGTTTTCACTATGTGGAATTTTACCTAAAATTACTTAGGAAACGATAGGTGTTAAGAGTGGTCCAAAATCCTAAAGAAAAGCTAGCATGGCCAAGGATCTTGCTAAAGTGGCCACATAAAGCCAATTATATCAGTAGTATTCAAGGTTAATCTTGATGGCCGTCTCAATGTCCTAACACTGTGACTATGAGCATAAGATAATGAACAAGCTCTTTGGCATGTGGTTAAATGAAAAGAGTTATTTACCTATTAATCAACTGACTTTTCCATTTATAGAATAATGACAGTTGCAAGATTTGATTTCATGAGCATTAATTGATAAAAATTCTTATATCCACTCAAGTTTTATGTTTGGTTATTGTGATATGATTGTGTCATGTTTGTTTTAGAAGGAGAAAAAATGGGCATGGCATTTTGGTATCAGATCATGAGTTAAAACTTTGGGAGCTCTAGGGATGATCTATTTGAGTTCATCTCCCTTATAATACTAGTTAAATTTTGATAAACTAAATGTTGTGTATGTAGTTTCATGATTTTACTAAACTTAAATTATGGGGAATAGAAACTTTGAGCAAGTGGAATGACTGCTTACATCCTAAAATGGAGTTCATGACTTATGTTTCATGTCTAATGTGATTATGTCACACCATCCTAAAGTTGGTAAGTGAATTGGTGTTAAAATATTGAGTATCAGTGGCTATTGGAAGACTTAATAGATGAACAAAGCAGTCTAACATCAAGGACAATGCCACTTTAATGGGGGTGAGAATGTAATGCACCTCATGAACAACAAGTGAATTCAATTGTTAATTGACATAAGATCACTTGATAAAGACTAAGATCCCTGCCAGTGAGAGTAAAGGGAGCTCACATGTAGATACATAATGAATATGGGATCATCGATACTCTCATTTGAATCTTGACTATAATTTTATTTATGGCCCATTGAGACATGATTCAAATATTAATAATGTGAATATGTTAATTGATGGTTATACTTCCATGGTGGTGCTAAATACAGAAGTAAGTGGGTCATGTAGATGGTAATTCTGATTTAGCAACACTTAAATTATTGACTTATGTTGCAATTGAGATTATGATTTTACTAGGTGCTTTATTGATCCCACTTCATGAACTTATGAATTAATTGGAAATCTAATTATGTTGGTTTAAGTAAATGATCTAACATGCTTATTTTTGTAAACCTCAACTATTAGGATAGTGGATTTCATATGTTTAATAAGTTTGTAGGAATAGGTCATTACTAATGAAGGAATAAGGACTGTACCAGGCATTATCGAATTATGTATGATCTTACTTTTAACCAAAATATTGACTTAAACCTTACCTAATCCTACTTAAATGCCTTGTATGCCATTCAACCATTTCATTAGTCTTGGCATGCCTTAATGGATTGTAATCACTACTAGGTTGGTCAAAATACCATTGACTGGTCCTCTTCAATGCATGAGGACAAAATAGACCAATATATTGGATGTATTATGGTAGAATTATAGACTTATCCATTAATTGTCTTTGCCTTGAGCCCTATGTAGGGAGGTGGGTTATCTTAGAAGTAACCATAGGACTCTGCTAAAGCCACTATGCAACATTATGGACTGGCAAAGAGAATGTCCATTTATGAAGGCATGGGATGGAAATTAGAGTGGTTAGTCGATCTAAGGAAATAAAAAACACATGTCATGTTATAATTAGGTTTTAAAGAGGAGAAAAATCCTATTTGAGGAAGTCATATCTCTTAGAAAAATACTTTTGGCCATTTTAGGAAGGGGAAGGAGGAACAATAAAAGAAATAAAACTAATGAACCTCAAGAGGGAGATCCTCGGCTTGAGGAAAGTTTTAGAAAAGATTCCAAGGAAGATTAGGATGATTGGTAGGATTCTATTTTTATTTAACTAATCTATTGTTTGACCAAATGAAGTTTGTGTGATTCTAATTATTTTAATGTGTTCGATAAGAGTAAAAGCTGCTTGTCTTACTTCTTCTCTTTATTTATTTTTCCTATGGCTTTGTTTGAGTCACCCCACAATCATTCTTACCATTGTGTGTGGGATTTTGGAGTTGAGACATTATCCCATGATTATTATAACTATTAGGACTTATGCTTATTTCTATAGTAAGGTTTCATTGTATAAGACTTGTGATGCCTTGAAAGGTTACACTCTTCATGATGGAAAAAGGGTTATGTATCTCATGTTGGACATGATTGTAGGCTACCTAATCCCTCTCATAATCACTTTTAGAACTTATCTTATTGTCTATATTTTTAGGATGTGAAGTCACTATTCACAATCTTTATTCATGAATCACTATTCACCATCACTATTCATGGCAACTATTCATGATGATATGACATGTTGGTGATGTGGATGGTTAGTGATGTGGTTGGTTGGTGATGTGGCATGGCCCATAGTGGGTGGTATGACCATGGAGCATCTTTCATGTGGAAAAGAAGAGGAGAGATAAATGGAGTGTATTTCTCCACTTAGTCACATGACCTTGTTGTGGTTCTTGGAAACAAGTAGAAGGGGTACATAATGTGGTATCCTATTGACCACATGTTGTTAGCCAAGATGTTGGAGAAGAAAAATCCATGTAAAGGAAGCAGGTATAAAGAAACCTAAAGATGTATCTATTTTGAAGTATTTGATGATGAGGAAGATGAAGATACAAATGAACAAGTGAGACCTAGTGTTCCCAAAAGGATAAGGCCATGTGTTTGGACATGTGGTAGATTAGTGATGCATTTTTTAGGCTCACAAACTTGGTAGGTAAATTGGTGCATCGAGTAGTGTGATGACTTCCCTGTAACTATGATTGGTCTACTTGTGTCATGTTTGGCATAATTAGTAGTTGAAGGCTACATGTAGAAGAACATCTGAGACCTGGTGTTCTCGGAAGGAGAAGGTTGATGTTGACCATATAACTTAGGGTGATGGAGTGTTGTGTATACGATTGTGGTTTTATCTAGGTAGATAAATACACGGAGTAACATTGGAGGAACATGAGTTGGTGTTTTTTCAACATTCAATAAAGCAAGATGCATTTTGGATGTGGACTTGAAACTTCAATAGGTGTAGTGATGCACCAAGTAGCATGATGATTTCTCAAGAGTTGTGATTAGACTAGTGAACTTGTGCCATGTTGATAGCTTGGAGGCTATGTGGAGAAGTCTAGTTTTGAATTCTATGAGATCTTATATCCTCACTACTATCAAGAGTGTTATGTGCACTTATTGTTGTTCAAGGAATTGGAGTAGTGTGATTCCTTCATGGTGATCTCTCTTAGGGAGATATAGATAAAGGATGAGGCAAATGTGTTTCTAGTTTACATGTTAAATAAGTCACTGTATGGGTTTGTGTAGACACAACACATGTAATACAAGATATTCAATACCTTCATAGAGAGCCAAAGTGTTTAGCAGATGCTAATACTATGTGTTGTTGACATTTTTGATGTAGGCCCCAACATGATCATTGTTGTGATGACTTAGGTGATAAGGATGTGATGAAGGTGGTATGAAGAGAAAACCAAGGATGGAGATGCACAAGGATGGGAAATCAAGGAAGTACCAAACTTATTACATTATAAATTATCTTTCCAAGAGTGTCTTATAATAGTGGAGATTACATGTTGTGTCTTATGTATTGGATTCTTTAGGAGAAGGAAGTCTCATGATGCCATGGTGAGCACTAGACTAGATACTTCCAAGTAGTGGGAGTTGTGAGTGGTTCATGGTAGAATCTTGATTAGAGGATTGATTTGTGTGAGGAGAAGTGATTTGTCACTTTAATATTGTAATCTACTATAGAGGAGTAGATGTTGATAGAGCCAATTAGGGCAGAGAAGTTTTAGTAGTGCAAGAAAACTTATACTGGGTTTGTGTCAGGGCAACAAAGGGCACTAATGGATAGATAGTTGTAGAATACTTAGGTGTGGTAAAAGCCTATGTATATTGAATTCAAGTGGGAGTATGTTATGATGTGAAGTCACTATTTATAGTCACTATTCATAAATCACTATTCACCATACTATTCATGAATCAATATCACCATTACTATTCATGATGGTGTGGCATGCTAGTAATGTGGATGGTAGTGACGTGGTTGGTTGGTGATGTAGTATGGCCCATAGTGGGTGGTATGGCACATAGAGCATATTTCATGTGAAAATGATGAGGAGAGAGAAATGAGGTGCATTTCTCTACTTAATCACATGGATTGGATTTTGTGGATGCATGAGGACATGGTGATAGTGTATCTCATGATTTAAATTAGGCATGTGCTTATGGGCTGCAATTTGTCTGTGGGCTCTTGCTGGATGAGCTCAAAAGTTGAGTATCTTTTGACTCATGTGAATTCACAAGGAAAAGTTGGGGAGAAGGTTCACTATGCTAGATTGAGGTCACATGTGAAATGGAATGTAGCACTTTGGTGTGCACATGGAGTGGTCAAGGGGGCATCATGAGATGCCATTCAAGGCTTGACTTGGTATATGGGGGATATATGGTTCCCTGTTCATGAATAGTGCTCCCCATATAGGATGGCACATTTTCTCCTCTCTCTTATTATTCTCTCTATGTTGTAAATGTTATTAATAGCTAAAATTTTCTCTTTGTAATTCATCTTGTTATAGGATCCATGCAAAATTATGTTCTCATGCTTGGAGGTTGGTGTTAAGATCAAACAGAGTTTACCAAAGCTTCATATTATGCACATAAAATATGGAAACATACATAGAGATAATAGAGTTGAACACAAGAAATATTTAAACATAATATATTATTATTAAACTTATTGCACACTCATTCTGATAATAAATCATTCAGGACATATATTTATAAGAATAATATTCTTATATTTATGGAGAACATCTCTCCACTGATATCTCACCCAATATCCCTATGATTATGCAAAACACTATATGCAATATATTGTTATAACTCATAACAATATATCTTAATAATATAATATATTATAATCTATTATAGTAATATTTTTATATAATAATATTTTGATAACTAACAAACTAACTATCCAATTACTATTTACCTCTCGATAAAATACTCAAACTTACACAATGTAAAAGCTAATCCCTAACATTCCCCTCATTTTTTACATGGTGCAAAAACATTCACACTCTCACCTGCAGTATGCTCACCCCTTGTAACATGCCCTATTTGGCTCATGACCTTGATACAAAGAAAGGATAACTCCTCCCATGGTTTTACAAGTTTATCACAAACCTTGACATGAACAATATCCATCAACTGTTCACCTCATATGGTTTTCTGGATCTACCATAATCTTTTTCAAGATCCATAAACTGATTTACATTGGTGCTTTTTATCCTTTCACAATGTTTTCATATCAAGGAATTATGTTTGGAATTTGTACACAAATTACATATCTTGAACATGCATATTCTTCTGTTCTTTAGAAACTATAAAAACACACCACACAAAATGTCACCAAAACAATCTAGGCCCCATCATTGGTGACTGATGAGAGGCTCTAGAAATCTCCTTCCTCCATGCCTCTAACCTCCATTAGTTTTCTTTTTACTCAGATGATGATGTTGTAAAGCTCAGGTGAAAATTTTAAGGAGAAATCCCCCCATGGTTTGGACATCGTGTACAAGCAAAAATGTGTTCATAAGGCATTTTTTTTCAATTTTGACTTTTGACTCAAGATGACATAAAGGATTTTTAAAAAGGACTATACTTTTTGATGATAGACATTATAAATAAAATGAATTTGAAAATAATAACTAAATAACATAAACATAAACTTTTGACACTTTTATTTTTCATTACCATATGACATCAAACTGCAAATTCTTAATACTTAACATAATACTCTATTCACAAAAAAACAACATTTAAGTAATGAATTTTGACCAAACTCTATAAGAATCTTTAACCAAACCTAAAATTGAATATATAATATAAAAAGGACTTTTAACTTTATGACTAATGATGAACCTATATAAACTCAAACTTATTTAATACTACCATACATGTATCTATTGACTTTGATGATGAACCATAACAACAAAATAACTCTTAACAAACATAAACATTAAAACAAAGGCAAAAAAACTAAGGATGAGTTTCAATGAAAACCTAATACACTTGCCGCAAACTTGAGTTAAAATGTTGGATTTAAAAAATGGAAGGAAAAAACATGTACCTTGCAGAGAGAGAAATGCACGTTGAGATAGATATAATATGTTTGATGGGAATACATGCCATACATGGTTTATGTATCTACACCATCACAATAAAAAATTATTTTCACTTCACTCATCCTCTCTTTTATCAAAACTACCATGGACTCTGAGTTATACAACCTAGCTCCATCATGGATCCTTCTGTAGAAGTCCGTCGAAATTCTGCGGACTGGACGTTAAAGACTGTATATGGGCAGTGTGGGAAGAAATTCACGTGGGAGAAACATGTTTAGAAAGAGTCACAAATTTGAGGACGTGTTGGATCTAGATCCATTGGTTCAAAACTATAAATTTAAAGTCTTGGTAGAATAATAGGCACAAAATACTCCTTTTTTTGTATAGACGCCACACTTTTTGTTCGCTAGCTCTTCAAACCATGAGGAACTTGAATGAAGTGTGTGGATCTGACTATGCTTAGTTATTTTATTTTTATTTTTTTAAACCTGTGCTATCTTAACACTAAGAGATCAAGTCACACTAAAGGCAGTGAATTCAATGTGGAGGTGAGTCGACGCCAATTTGAATGCTTCAAATTCAAAACTTGGTCAATGTGAACCCTATCATAAAACCAGATATTCTGTTTGCTGAAATACAAGAATCACATTAAAATCAACTAAATAGTTGATAAACTATTCACACCCAACCTCACCAATAGTAATATTTTTTCATCCTCAGAGGTGAAGCACAATGCTACTACCCCTTATTTATTTTAATTGTCCATACTTGCTTTGATAAAAGCTTACTCTGATACCACTGTTAGTATCAAATAGAGTTTACAAGAGCTTCATATCATGCACATAAAATATGGAAACATACACAAAGACAATAGAGCCAAACACATTAAATATTTAAACAGACTATATTATTATTGCATACACTATTTGATAATAAATCATTTGGGACATACATATTTAAACACACTATATTATTATTGCATACACTCTTTGATAATAAATCATTCGGGACATACATATTTATAGGAACATTATTTCTATATTTATGGAGAACATATCTCCACTGATATCTCACCCAATATCCCTATGATTATGAAAAACACTATATGCGATATATTGTTATAACTCATAACAATATATCTCAACAGTATAATATATTCTAATCTATTATCATAATATTATTATATAATAATATTCTGATAACTAAAAAACTAACTATCCAATTACTATTTACCTCTTGATAAATACTCAAACTTACACAATGTAAAAGATAATGCCTAACATTTGGATCCTAGAGGCATTGTTATGCTTGGTTCACAACCTTAATTCTTCAAATATAAACATTGAGTGCTTGGTTTTAAGCACTGGAAGAGTTGATGGAGGAGATATTTTAAAAGAGAGTTTGATGCTGTGTTAATATAAAGTCTGGAGCTGCCATTTTTCCTATGATTTTTCTTGTGCTAGTTTGCAAGGGTTTTCCATGTAATATTTGTTTAATGTGTTCCTTTTTGTCCCTTTATTTGTAGCTTGTTTTCTACATTAATTACTTGCACTATAGGATATTTTATTCGTAACATCTGGTATCATAGATTTGGTTTTAAAACTTTGATTCCTAACATGTATGGCTATTGATTTCTACCCTTGCATGTTCTCTATTATGCTTTTATGCTTATGCAAATAGATCTGAGGTTGATAACCTCTTGAATATGAGATGTTTGGATTGTTACTTATGATTATCTATCTCCTCGACCCCTAGACATATTGATTGACTTATTTTATTTTTTTCCTTACACCATGATGTGAACATGCCTGGAGCTGGGAGCTTGTGGGTGCCTAGTGCAGTCGATTGATGATGAAAAAATAATGAAAGTTGATCCCTCCTATTTTCCAAAGTTACACTTAGAGCAAAGAAGAGTTTGTCTTCATCTATTGCTAGTCATGCTTTGTTTATTTATATAAATGGTTATAAGCTAATGAATAATTATTCAACAGCTGAATCAATTATTTGTATATGTTATTGACTTATTGTGGGACAAGAAGTGAGCCATTATTATTATAAATTTTATTATCTAAATTTTCTAGTTGTTACTATAGTGAACTAATATTTAATCTATTTATTAATATGATTCTAGATCTCCTTATGATAAATTCATCATCCTAAATGGAATCCTTATGAATGTTGTATATTCATGATTGAGTTGGGCCAAGTCAAGGGCCTTATTAAATTTATGTAAGTATTCAGTTGAATATCCTATGAATAATTGTTCATTGTATCTTGAGTTACTTGTAATGGTTTTACTTTAGATTACCTTTATATCAAGGATCTATTATCTTGAAGGAAAAGTGTGTTAGAATTTCTATGCTATAGATTAAAGGGATAACTTTATTTTTTGTTGATTTGAATATGATTAGGGAAAAACTTGTATGATAAGGCATAAAATTTGTATGATAAAGTCTTAAAGAACTCATGAGATATGTGAATAATAACCTCAATGAGTTTTTACCATGGATCTTCTTGGAAGGAATCCACCAAATGAGGAGTAACTCTTAGGTCTATATGGATCTTTTGATAAAATGATAAACATGACTTGTTGGGTTTAACATTGGTGATTTCAACTTTTTATGGATAGAAAAAAGGGAATCCTTTCCCTATATTATCTATTGTTTCACTTCTGAGCATTCATTGCCTGAATCCCTTGCCCATGGTTTAGTATATTAGGTCTATGTGCTAATACTAAAAGTTATAACTTCTAATGGATAGATCGGTCTACTCGTAGATTGAGAAGTATCTGAAAGGGTGTTTTGGTTAGGATAAGCTATCTAGAAATTATCAATTAGTTGACTAAACCAAAGAGAACATTGGTTTAGTGTTGAGAGATTGTTTGAGCCTTGATGCCTTTTTTTAAAATGACCAGTGTGAAGATTAATTATTTTGAATGTTGAGTAAATTATTCATGTTGCTTTGTTTGATCCTAGAACTCTCATTTGTCTAAGGTTTTAAACTAATCCAATTAGAGTATTGGTTTAGTTTTGATTCTTCAATTTTGAATAAGACTTATTTTATTGGCTGAATGGATTCATATTCTTTTCTTAGACATTTTTTGTGCTTCACTTAGGCATTCAATTTTAGCCTTGAAAAATTATCCCACATAGATAAGTGGATAAATCAGATTTTGTTTATCATCATTTTTGAAATGTTGTATAATTTAACTTAGTAATTTTTCTTGTCTTTTTGCCTTAGTGAAATTGGCCTTGTCGACTAAATTCACCCACTTAGACTTTGCCTTAGATGCCTCTTATATGGGTCTTTTCACATCATTTAAATTTAGTCTATTTTATGATTTTTTATGAGTGGTTCATAGGAATCCATGTGGCATCATACCATTAAACCAAGAGTGACATCAACTTGGCCTACTATGTGGTCATCATCAGGATAACAAGCTAATAGGATGTTGCCATGTGGTATCATCCCAACAACCCATAATATTGGATAAGTCTGTACAACATATAAAACCTCTCAATAAGCTAGTTAATGGTATGTTGCCATGTGGCATCATTACAATGATCCACAATCCTAGATAATTCCATATAGAGCATAAATCCTATGGGTAAGTGAGTGTGAGAGAGTTGACCATGTGGTAAAATTTTGCTGCTCCACTATCTTGAAGATGTTTGTACTAGGCACAAATCCCATGGGAAAGTAAGTGAGTAGGATGATGCCACATGGAAAAATCCTATTACTTTATTATTATAGAGACATCCATATATGAAATTTAAATCGTATGAGTAAGTGGGTTAGCAAGATGCTGCCACATGGCATAGCCCTACTATTTCACAGCCCTAATGAAATTACACTAGCCTTGTAGAGTAGAAGAGTAACATATTTATAATTTTTTTCCACAAGTATTTTCCCTAAATTTATCTAGAAAGTGATAGGTGGCAAGAGTGGCCCTATAAATATGAAGAAAAACTAGAATGGCCAAGGATCTTATCGAAACAAGCACATGGAGTAGATTGTGTCAATAGTGGCTGAGGTTAATCTTGATGGCCATCTCAACATCATAATGCTGTGACAATGAGCATAGTCTAGTGAATGAGCTCTTTGGTGTGTGGCTGAATGAAAAGAGTTATTTACTTATTAATTTTTAGCTTACACCATTTACAGAATAATGGCATTTGCAGGATTTGATTTTATGATCATCGATTGATATAAATTCTTATATCTACTCGTCTTTTATGTTTGGTTGTGTCATGTCTATTTTAGAAAGAGAAAAAATGGGCATGACATTCATAGCACCTAATTATACATTTTATGATGGTAAAGGTTACCTAGAGTAACACCTTAGATATTTCCATGCAACATTCTTGGATTATGCATCTAATCATAATTTATTGACCAAACTATTTTTGAATAGTCTAAAATATTATGCATTAACATGGTTTTATAATATTACTTTTCACTCATTGTGGACATCCAACCCTTTGGCTAACTAGTCTCTAACACATTTTTCAGTCAACATTAGTGAAAAGTTATCTTGTGATTATATTTACAAAATTAAGCAAGAACCCAATGAACTTATCTGCATGTATGTGTTTTTTTGTAAGACTATGCACTCTAAGATGGAAAATCTTATGCTTGATAATGATATGCAACACATAATCAAGCAAAGTTTGCTAATTCCATTACATGAATATACCATGTTCAAGTAGTTTCAATATTTTAACCATTTATGCCACATAATCAAGGACTATGAAGTTAGGGTCCTTGCCACAAATAAACTTTAATCTATCTTTAATCTTCTGAATAAAAGGTCTCAAAATAAGCAATTTGTTAAGTCAAAAGTAATAGTTAATTTAGTAGCACAACTTGATGGAGATACCAAATTGAAACACATTTTTGACCCTTTCAAAATCATTATATGCAAGAAAAATAGTGATCTATAAGTATTTATGACTTATGATGTGCCTACTTATAATAAATATTGTATGAATATTGAATATTTCAATCCTATGATCGGTATTATGTCTAGTGTGACTATTTTAGACTAGATAAATACTATGAGGGAGTCCTTATAGGCTATCTAAAGTAATATATATATATATATATATATATATATATATATATATAAATATTACATCAATTCAAGATAAGATTGCACATATAATTAATTTTGAGCATACTAGTGTCAAATGTATATTTGGTTCTGTCAGAGTGGGCCACATTTGAGGATCAATAAATGGATATGATTTAATGCATGAAGGTTAATCTATATGGAGTAGTGAAATCATGAACACATGAGAGGAAGGAACTTCACAATGTTAAAAAGCATTCAAATATAATAACATTCCTAATTTATTATCCAAACAGCTTTAGGAAAGGTACATATATAGGTGGAAGATAAACATGATCATATATCCTTATGAATGTGGAATTATCTTCCCCAATGACCTTTATTAAACACATAAGTGACACCTAAGCAAGATAACTAGACTATTTAGTTAAAATCACATGATGTGAAAAAGCCTACACCAACACCCCCTTAAGTGTAGCTTAAGTGGGTGGTAAAATTAGGTTTCAACACAAAGTCCTAATGAGGTACCCAAGTACATAACAAATAGAGAAGACTAGAAGCCCCCCTAGTTGATACTAAAGTTGCTTGTATTAGAGATTGTAAAATGACCAAGGTCGATGATGAGATCCTCTGCCTGAAGATGAGAGAAACTCTATCTACATCAAACAATGTTTCTTCCCTTTGCTATAGGAAGAAAACAATGAGTGTACCAAAAGTCTACCCATTCCATAATGGAATACGAAGGTAATATACAAAAATCTATGAGTATGGTCCAAAATTAAAGTGTGGCATAGGTATAGAAAGGTCATGCACAATAACTTAATATAATTTCACTAAAGTGAGCCTATCAGAAGAAAGGCATGTAATATTCACTGAAATATTATCCATGGGAAGAGTATAGCATAGATCAATAACTATCAAAATTGAAAAAGAGACTATAAATGAATCACATAGAACCACATAATGAATATCCATAGCAAGAGATGAGTCATGGATGCTCTAAATAGGTGTATTCACATTGTCAATAAATATGAGATAATCCTCTAAAGAAACAATATATGATGGTTTGGAAGAGAAACATCTTGTATAAGATTGAATTTAGAATCTGTAACAAGATAACTAAGGTCTGGCAGAATCTCATTCACTAGTAGTGGCTTAAGAGGAAGAGAACTATCCATATGAATTGTGTCATCACAAGAAATAGGAGTAGAAGGAGAGAATAAAATAGTCTCTAAAGAGACAATTGGAAGAGGAGGAGGAGGAATATAAATCTTAGTAATATCACTAAAAAGAGTTTGAATAGTGCTCCAAACAATGGAAGAACACTTAGTGTGATCAACATGATGGTGTAGATCCCATGGAATGTGCATCAATAAGTGACCAAGACATAGTCACAAGAGTTATCCCTATCATTATATTGACAAGGGTCAGTGGGGATAAGAATATATCCACATAGAAATGGAATAAGGTCATGTTCTATGATAAAACATTCCATGTACATCCACCATGAAGCAAAGTTGGTATTTCTAAGAAGAACCACTAGAGTAGAATTAACTATCCTCATATGATATCTCCCAATTAGATAACTTTGAGTCAACATGACCACAAGTAACTATTGATGCAGTGGATTGTACCCTCTGAAGGGAGGCTCAGCTCTTTTCATTTACATGACATAGTGGAGACATCCCTCTTATTGTGGTTGCAAACATGAGGGATGAATATCTAGATTAGGGGCTAGCTGCCATTGATGCACTTTGAAACCCTAGATTTCCTACTGCTAATAAGGGGGGAATGAAAAGGGAGAGAAATACAAAAATCAAAACCTAAACTAAAGTGGTGTTGCTCCAAAATGGTTGGTCTACTCAGCTTTGACATACACTTTATCTAGAGACAAGTAGGCATACACTTCATTCAAATTAGAACCTTTTCTGTATTAGTGTTTCAGTAAGGGATCCTATGGAGATACAGGGAGGAAGAACTACTAGAGGTGTTCTAAGACACACTATGGACAGTCTATTCACATGCACCTATACTTTGAGCTAGAGACTTCTTCTTGACATACAAGAGAAGAACTCATAATACACTAGATATGTTGGAATAAACTTATGAAATCATGAAAATAAAATGGTTTAACACAAGATAAAACCATAGACATATGTAAAATTGCAAGCTCAAATTGAGGTAAAAATTATTCTTCTACTTCAAAGTAAATTCCTTTAGGGCTACACCATACAAACTAAGATATATCTTCTCAAATGAGAAGTTAAAAATATATAGAGAACTAAAAACAAGATAGCTAACAAATCAAAGAATGGAAACCCATGCTGAGTTAAACACTTCTACAGAGACAAAAGACCATGCTTCTACCATATTCTTCCAATTGCATATGGGAGAGCCATGTTGTAGATGTTCAAGTCACTGCCCTTGCTATCTTGAGCTTACAAAACCATGGGATACTCCTAGCAACTAAAAATCCATCCCCAAGTTATTGTGGCTGAACCATGCTCTCTTCAATGCTAGGCACAACTGGATATGCATTAATGGTAAAGCATGAAAACATGGGCTGCTCTCCTCTATAGTTCAAAAACTAATCTATTTATTGGTTTTTGGTAGATATTTTCCACCCAAATGTATTAACTCCCTTTGTTGAGTTGTTTATGCCACTTGTCTTGGTCTGAGTGATCATTAATTCTACCCTTTGTCTTTGTCAGTAGTTAGAACTGTTTTAAGTTTTGTCTTTTCTACTTTGTCTTTGCCTATGTTTTGTCATTTTATTTTGATTTCTCTTTTCTTGATTTCTTCTTGGCTTGTCTTTACTTATCGAGCCTTTAGGATCTCGATAGTCTTCTACTCCTTGGGCCTTTGCCTTTGTCTCTTTTCCATCGAGTTTTTTACTTCCACTTATTTCTTCCTCTTTGCTTCCTCCTTTCTGTCTCTTCCTTACCTTTGTCTTTGCTTGCTCTTCATCTTTGAGTTTTCAACTTTGGGTTTTTAGTGAGGGGTCATCTCGAACAAAAATTTTAGTTAAAATTCCCAAGGGAAAGTTCTGTAATTTGTTTCCTTGCTCACTTCTTCCCTTTGGCTCCTTCCTATTTGTCTCTTCCTTTCTTTCTTTCCTCCTTGCCTTTGGCTTGCTTCTTTGTTTGGCTTCATTCAGGATTTTGGCAACCACCAATTCCTTCAGACATTTTTTCAAAGGAATTCTTCCTTTACATCAAACTTTTTTCCTAAAGGGCCTTCTTTCCTTCAGATAAAATGTCTAAAGGAAATCCTTCAAACATTTTGTTTGAAGGATATCTCTTTTGGAACTGGATTTTCCCAAAGGTCAAGTGCTATTCAGGCTTTTTATATTCATCCCTTACTTCCTCCTAGTGCCCTCCACAAGGGCCATTTGAGCTATAAATTTACCCTTTAAAATTTTGAAAAAGGTCCAATTTGTTTATTGCTTACCCCCAACAAGGGCTCCTTGGCTTCCAAATTACCCTTCAGGGAAGTTAAAAGGGTATTGTTTCTTACCTAGGTGCCCTTTGCAAGGACACTTTGAGTCCAAGGTTGCCTTTTATAAGAATTGTAAAGGGCCCATTCACCACCTAAGTTCCCTATGTAAGGGCACATACCCTTCAATAATATTGCAAATGACCCTTCAAAAAAGTGAAAAAGTCCTCTTTCTTTGCCTGAGTGCCCTCCGAAAAGACACTTACCCTTCAAATTTTTTGCAATGACCCTTTAGCTTTTCCACTTGGTCCATTTTGTTGATGAAAAGCACTTCAAAGTAATTCACTTTCCTTTTGAAGCATCCAAGGCCAAATTAGGTTCTTCTGGGTTGTCAACTCATAAAGCTTTCTAGTCAAGGCACTTTATAAACCTGATTCCTTCTTGATAGACCGATTCAAACTTCCTAAAAACTTCTACTTCATGTTTCACGTTGACTCTTGCTTATAAGATAAATGAGTAAAGCCATTTAAAAAACTTGATTTGGTCTAAGAAGACCAAATTGGGGTTTGCAAGTGGCTTTACTTATGAATTTTTACATGTAAAGTGGTTTGCAAAACCCAAAATGCACTATGAAGACCCAATTGGGTTTGTCTAGTATCTTGACTTATGAAGTTTTAAAAAGTAAAGTTGTTTAGAAAACCCAATTTGGTCTATCAAGACCAAATTAGGTTTTTCAAGTAACTTAGCTTATAAACCTTTCACAAGTAAAGTCACCTAATAAACCCGAAATACACTTGGCAAGAAAAAGAGGAAAACACTTAGTTTTTTCATGGGAAATGGTCTGATAGAGAAAGTTTTGCATAAGGTAGCTGAGGGATGAACTAGCTTAAACATAGATTGAATGAATCTTGCAAAGAAAAAGGAGGGGGTGCCCAATTTTGGCCTGTAGGACCAAAAATTGGTCAACACATTTGGTGACTCATAGGAGAAGCATGCTTGCTATGCTTGGGAAGACTGGTAGCCTCTAATTCCATTGGGCATGGAGTTTGAATGTATCTTAGAGAAGTCACAATAGCCTTGTAAGGACCTATGAACTAGCATGAATTTACCTCAAACAATAAGGAAAACAACACACAACAAGGCAAAACAACAACACACATGTGCAACAAAACTTAGGGAAAACAAAGACAACACAATTGAAAGAAAACTAATATGTAAAACTAACTGGATACATTTGCCTTCCTCTTAGATCAAAGATAAAAATTCTTAAGTCTCCATGGCAAGAAAATATATGGTGCCAGACAAGTGGTTGATTGGAATAGAAGCTTGGTGACTTACTCTTCTTGCCTGCCACCTTGATTGGCTTGTATCCAAGTGGATCAGGGTCAAACATGCATCCAACATATATGTATTCATCTTGCTCTTTGAAGGCTGCCCCATGCTAGGGTTTCATGCTGGTGTACTTCACCAAAAAAATAATGGCTACTAGCTCATCACCATAGGCCTCATCTAGCTCATAACCCCCTTGATATGCATCATGGGCCAACTTGTTCCCTTTTGATTCATTGAGGAGCCTATCAAGTTGATCCTTTGCTTCATCATCATGGCTCTTTTGAAGAAGGGTGACTGTTGTGATGTCTATAATGAGATTACAAACTGCTTGCTCTTCCTAAGGAACATCACCTTCTTGCTGAAAGCTTTCTTCTTCAAAGCTGCCATCAAAATGCACAAGCCTCTCCTCTGCTTGCTCAAAACCAAGAGTCTCTGGATGTTCAAAGACATACTCTTGATCCCCCTCCAACTTAGGTCCCATGGTATGGTCATTCTCCTCATCAAAATAATAAGGAAGTTCATCAAATAAGGGAGGAGAGAGCTCACCATGCTTACATTCCTCATCATTCATTATTGATAAATAAAGTTTGTCAACCTCTTCTTCATATTGCTGGAACATCCACATGTATGCATGACATAAGTCTTCTCCATTGTTGGTGATTTCCTCAAAGGAAGTATCTATGATGATCTCTTCCTCATTATCACTCACAAGAGCCTCTTGGTAGCTGTAAATGGGATCCTCTCTTCTTCAGTTGCCTCTTTCAAAATAGATTCTTCTTTGAGGAGTGAAGTAGAGGGCTAATGGATAAACTCATGTGGAAGAGGAGGCAATCCTTAAGCTAGAATCAAATGATTCTCTTCCTTCTATTTGGCTATCACTTCATCTATGTCAGATATGGCTTGATGACTCTCTTGAAGGGGTGTAGATGGGGTGTGTTTAGACATAGGATCTTCTACTTGGTCTAAACTATCCACCACACCTTGGTTGAGGAACCTCATTCTAGACTCCAACACTGCAATCTGCTTAGCTATATTCTCTTGGAAGAGCCTTTCTTGGAGCTCATGAGCATCATCATGATGAGTAGGAGCAGCTTCATCATTTTCAAGGCTTTGAGCAAAACCTTTCTCTTCTTTTTTCCTACCCCATGATTCCATTGTATCTTTCCAACTCATAACCTCAGGGATATAACTCTTCTCTTGGGGATAGGCAGCAAATTCCTTGTCCTCAAGGTCCTAGGCTAGTTCATGATAGACATTTCTCCAACTTGGAATCTTGGCATCATGCTAAAAGACTTGAGGAGGTTGAGGAAGACTAAGAAGGATATGTTCATGCATAGGAAGAGCTACTTGAAGAAAAGTGTGTTGGTTTCCAAGAGACATAGGATGACCTTTTTCAAAGGAGGCTTCACAATCCAAGGAATTGAGGAGGGTAGTTTCCATGGGAGGCTGCTCTAATGCCCTTTGGTGTTGGAAAGCTAGATGCAAGGGATTAAGAGCAGGAGTGGTTAATGCATCAGATGAACTAGAATATTGGATTTGGTGAGCAAGGGCTATTTGGTAGAAAGGATTTGGCATATAAGAGGGGAGTTTATTTTGATTAGGATGGGGTTACTTTGGGATGGGAAAAGGAATGCAAGGCTAATTACCTTGAATGAATGAACTCTTCTATCTTGTCAGTTCCTCCTTCATAGATTGCAAGACCTGAGCTTGACTAAACAAGCACTCATCTTTGTATATCAGCTCTTGCTGATATCTATTCTGATCCTCCAATATATCTATCTCCATCACTTGCTTCTCAAACTCAAACATTATTTCCCTTACACTAGGTGAAGGGAAACTAGGAGAGTTGCTTGAGGTGATTCTATGAACAACATGGACTTGATCAAAACTATGAAGGAAGATAAGGCCCATGATACTTAAAAATGGGATTATACATACTAAAAAGTTATTTATTGATGACACCAGGACTACTTAACTAGCTAATTCAACTTGGAGTCACCATTGGTGTTGGGTTAAAAACCTCCAAAGGCTAGTTGGTTGAAGAACACACCAAAATTCTTCAATTCTTTAGACAAAAAACTTATTCCACTAGGCATGCCAATTTTTTTTGATGTAGTGAATTACACCCTCTGAAGGGAGGCTCAGCTCTCTTCATCCATGTGACATAATGGAGACATCCCTCTTGCTGTGGGTTGTAAATGTGAGGGATGAATCTCTAGATTAGGGGCTATCTCCCCTTGATGCACCTTGAAACCCTATATTTATTACTGCTAACAATTGTAGGGGATGAAAAGGGAGAGAAACATTGAAATAAAAATCTAAACTAAAGTGGTGATGCACTAAAATGGGTGGTCTACTTAGCTTTGACATACACTTTACACTAGAGACAAGCAAGCATACACTTCATTCAAATGAGAACCTTTCCTGCATCAGTGTTTCAACAAGGGATTCTAAATAGATATAGGGAAGAAGAACTATCAAAGGTGTTCTAAGACACAATATGGACATCTTGTTCACATGTGCCTATACTCTAAGCTGGACACTTCTTGTTGACCTGAAAGAGAAGAACTCACAATACACTAGACATGTTGGAATAAACTTATGAAAGCATGAAAATAAAATGGCTTAACACAAGATAAAACCATAGACATATGCAAAAGTGTAAGCTCAAATAGAGGTAAAAATGCTTCTTCTAATTCAAGGTAAATTCCTTCAGGGCTTCACCATACAAGCTAAGATATATCTTCTCAAATGAGAAGTTACAAATATATAGAGAACTAGAAACAAGATAGCTAAAAAATTAAGGAATGAAAACCCATGTTGAGTTAAACACTTTTGTAGAGACCAAAAGACCATACTGCTGCCATATTCTTCCAACTACATGTGGGAGAGCCATGATATATATGTCCAAATCATCACCCTTGCTGTCTTGGGCCTACAAAAGCATGGGATACTCCTAAAAACTGACAAAGCCATCCCCAATTTATTTTTTCTAGACCATGCTCTGTTCAATGCTGGGCACAATTAGCTGTACATTAATGGTAAAGCATGAAAACATGGGCTGATCTCATATATAGTTTAAAAACCAATCTATTTATTGGTTTTCGATAGATTTTTTTCACCCAAATGTATTAACTCCCTTTGCTAACTTGTCTATGCCATTTGTTTTGGTCTGAGTGGTCATTGATTCTACCCTTTAACTTTGTCAACAAATGGAATTGTTCTAAGTTTTGTCTTTTTCATTTTATCTTTGCCCGTGTTTTATCTCTTTCTTTTGATTTCTCTTTTCCTAATTTCCTCTTGGCTTGTCTTTACTTATCGGGCCTTCAGGCTCTTATTGGTCTTCTACTCCTTCTCAAGCCTTTACCTTTGTTTCTTTTTCTACTAGGTTTTTAAATTTCACTTATTTCTTCTTCTTTGCTTTCTCCTTTCTATCTCTTCCTTGCCTTTGTCTTTACTCGCTCTTCATCTTCAAGTTTTTGGATTTGGGCTTTCGGCATGGGGTCATCTTAGATAAAATTTTGAGGCAAACTTCTCAAGGGAAAGTTTCATGATTTCTTTCCTTGCTCACTTCTTCCATTTGGCTCCTCCCTGTTTGTCTCTTCCTATCTTTCTTTCCTCCTTGCCTTTGGATCACTTCTTTGTTTGGATTCATTTGGGATTTTGGAAACCATCAATTCCTTTAGACATTTGTTTGAAGGAATTCTTCCTTTGTATCAACCTTTTTTCCTAAAGGGCCTTCTTTCGTTAAGACAAAATGTCCAAAGGAAACCCTTTGAATATTTTATCTGAAGGATTTCTCTTTTGGCACTAGCTTTTCACTTGCCCTTAGGGATTTTTGTCTTCATCCCTTGCTTCCTCCTAGTGCCCTCTATAAGGGCCATTTGAGATCTGAAGTTACCCTTCAGACTTTTGAAAAAATGTCCACTTTGTTCATCACTTGCCTCCCACAAGGGCTCCTTGGCCTCCAAATTTCCCTTAAGGGAAGTTGAAAGGGTCTCATTTTTTACCCAAGTGCCCTCCACAAGGATACTTTGAATCTAAAGTTTCCTTTTGAAAGAATTTTAAAGGTCCCATTCACCACCTAAGTGCCCTCTACAAGGGTACATGCCCTTTGAGGATCCTATAAATGACCCTTTTAAAAAGTGAAGAAGTCCTATTTCTTTGCCTGAGTACCCTCTAAAAAGACACCTACCCTTTGGAATTTATGTAGTGACCCTTTGACTTTTCTACTCAGTTCATTTTTCTGATGAAAACCCTCTGAAGTAATTCACCTTCCTTTCAAAGCATCCAAGACCAAATCAGGTTCTTCTGGTTTGTCAACTCATAAAGTTTTCTAGTCAAGGAACTTTAAAAACCTAATTCCTTATTGATAAACTAATTTGAACTTCTTGCAAGCTTCTACTTTAGGTTTCACATCAACTCCTACTTATAAGACAAATGAGTAAAGCCATTTGGAAAACCTGATTTGGTCTAACAAGACCAAATTGGGGTTTGCAAGTGGCTTTACTTATGAATTTTTACAAGTAAAGTGGTTTGAAAAACTTGGATTGCACTACAAAGATCCAATCAAGTTTGTCCAATATCTTGACTTATGAATTTTTTACAGGTAAAGTTGTTTGGAAAACTTGATTTGGTCTATCAAAACTAAATCAAGTTTTACAAGTAACTTAGCTTATAAACCTTTCACAAGTAAAGTCACCCAATAAACTTGAAATGCACTTGGAAAGCAAAAGAGGAAAACACTTAGTTTTTTCATGGGAAATGGTCTGACAGAGAATTTTTTTCACAAGGAAGCTAAGGGATGAACTAGCCAGAATATGGATTGAATGACTCTTGCAAAGAAAAAGGAAGGGGTGCCTAATTTTGGCCTATAGGACCAAAAATTGGTCAATAACAACCATGCACACTCAATGTGATGGATGTTAGACTTAGATAAAAATGTGTTCAAATGAGCAATCTATGAGTAATCACCAAATTACCCCAATATTACATAGGTTAGAACTTTATGTTTGAGTGTGTATATAATAAACACATTTAAGTGCATATAAAATCAACATAATATATATAAGTAACATAAGTGTGAAAAAGAGAATAAGAAATACAACCCCCCTAAAAGTATAGAGGATCACTTTTACAAGGCTAAAGAATAACATAAATACATAAAGCTCAAAAAAGAAATAAAACTTACATCTTAAGTATGGGTTCAAAAGCAACAAATTCAACTAATGGGTCAAAAAATTCACATAAGGATAATATATCTCCAAGTGAAACTATAAGAAATATGATTAATAACAAGTTGATCAATTTACCTCATACATTTCCTACACAAAATTCTAAATATTATTATGCTTATCATAGAATGCATGAACTTCATACAAATAGAGGTTGGTCCTTGATGAGAAAAACATAAAAGTTAAAAAAAAGAGAGTACCTATGAAATAGGTTCCCAAGAAAGAAGTTAAAAAATAACATGTTCCTAAAATATTAATGGTATAAACATGGTTTCTAAGGAAATCAAACATTATATCTACTTTAGGAATATATAAAAACTGTAAAGGAAATACCTCAAAAGAATACTCAATCGATAATTTCTATCTCTTCTACAGTACAACTAAGATGCAAGACCTTGATATTAAGGAACATATTGAAGAGAACCATATAATAGAAAAATAAACTCCACAATATGGCATATTTTTTTTTACATATCTGACTATATACATAGAAGATGAAGATAATAATCTTAATGATATTGACAATTGGTATTCTAGTGACAAAGATGAAGGTGAAATTACTGCTGCAAACTAAGAATTCTTAGTTTTTTGAAATGATACAATAGAGGACTCAACAAATAGATGGTGGTTAAGAGACATAAGACCTACATATGATCATATCATTGATAGGATAATTAGTTAGGTTTTATTCATATATTTTGAAAATACAAAAAAAAACAAATAAATCAAAAATTTAAAAACATTTAAATATTCAAAAATAAAAAATCAAGACCTACGCATGACATGATGGCTAGTTGCTTTATTTACATATGTTATTTATCACATGTTTGGTAGAAAACATATTATTTTTATAAACACATGCATTTATACATATTTTTAATAACTGCAGGACATATAGATCATACATGGACACATAGATGTTATAATTTAATATACCCAATGACCTTGCCATTGTTGGGGGCATATTATTACACATGTAATATTATCACAAGGTATATCTTTCTATGACATTTTACCATGTTGAGATACATATATTTCTTACACATGTCTTCATAGTTACTCATATATTACACCATGATAAATGGATATACTACGTTACTATGATGTTACATTGATATACATGGATAGTGTAAACTTGCTTTCATTTACTTTATTATTTATTACTGTTGTTACTCTTACATGCTAGGTTATTAATTGCTTGTCTATTGTGTGCATCCCTTGGCATTGTGTGTGTGAAATTAATTTTCCCCCTTTTTATGACATTTTTATGTCCCTTATGTATGGCCTTGGCCTTCTTTGGTGTGACATATTTATGTCCCTTGATTATGGCCCTTGGCCTTGTTTATTTCAACATCTTTATGTCACTTGTTTATGGCCATTAGAATTATGTGGTTTGACATATATATTTTTGGAATGAGCATTAACACTCACTCATGGAGTTAATCTTGATTGGGAGTTAGTTAATTAGTTGTTATGTGTCAAATATTTACACACCTATTTTGTGCATACAAATATTCCATATTAATTAATATTGATTTCAAACAAAAAATTATTTTTTATACATAAAAACCTACTATGCCTATTTAATATGCACTCCTGTTACTTCTCCTAGATTAGTGGAGAGAGAAAGCCTACAGATTGTGTATTATTCCTTAAGAAAATCGTGGAGACTGACTTGTGCATAATGTCTATAATGTTTTTTTATTATAATGGTTTTGAAGGAGAGATCCTAGATAAATTATAAGTATTCTCATTTCTGACATGGTATCACAATTTCTCCATGTAGCGATTACTTAGCTTGGTTTGCTATTTAGTCCTTTTAGATCTTCTCTTAGCTTTGGAGTGTTTTATCTAATCCGTTACAATATGCATATGTGATGGTCATAATTGTGGTTTTTTTTGAAATTAAGTGGTAAATGTTTATGTTTATTAAGCTCCATAGTGAGCCCTTTCAACTTCTAGGAAGTCATCATGCTCAAAGAATCTTCAGGCCATTTGCCTTTTTCCTATTAATGAGCACTTCTACCTATTACTCGACCACAGCTTAGCCAAGCCCCAACCATGATGTCTTCTACTTATGATAATGACTGATTCTATTTCTCTTCTATTTCCAAGTTAAGTCTAGATAAAGGCAAACCAAAAAACATGAACTGCATTGTATAAGATGATTATGTTTGTGTTAGTCGAGAGTGGAGGTTGAATGAAGAGATTCCATTCTTGTTATCAATCCATTAGGAATCATTCATTAATTTTATAGGATCATTTTGGAGCAGTTTATAGATAACATGCTTGGGACTACCAACATCCTAACTAATTTATCTTCACCATGTTTGCTCACCAATGACACTTATCACAATACTCAGTCCTCCAAATAGCTAGTAGGCTCCAAACAGTGGTCTTAAATCCCAGGCCAAATTGTTTACCCTGAGCCCACAAAATAATACCTATCTAACACCAACTGCATTGTTTCATGCTTGAAAAGGATGATCTCATAATTTTATGTGGTTGCCATGGAGATATGATCATAAAGAGAATGTCAAAGGATGGTATAATTCATTCTAGATGAACTCATTTGTGTTCGACAAATTGGCCATGGTGAGGTTCAATCAGTAAAACTACTCATGCACAGTCCTGATGATGTGGCATGGATCTAGATATGTTAAGTCTACATACCTCAAAGTCGATGGTCATAGTAACTTCTCTTGAGTAAACTACCTACATGATAGGCATCTTCATCTTAGTCTCTCCATAGTTGCCTATCCATGGTTTATTCATGCAATTCTGTGCCTCTACACATTAGCCTCCCATATCACCCTGCTTGCCATTGATCCACACAATAGGTTGTGGAATGATAGTCATCACCTCCTCTTAGAAGCATATTTTTTATTGAAAAATTATTTATCAAATATTTTTTTAATAAAGGAATTTTTTCAATAGGTTTTTTTTGGTAAAATGTGAGGGAGGACATTTTTTTGGTGGCAAATATTTTCTTTTGTAATGGGGGGACTTTATTAAAGTGGGAGAAAATTTTTAAGTGGTGGAGTTTCTTTACAAATTGGTGGTCATTTGTAATAGAGGGATTTTTTACATAGGTGCAAGATGGGCACACTTTTTATCATTTGAATACGGTTATTTCATTCTTATGTGTTGAAGATGGAGGGTGAGGTCTAATCCCATAGGCAATGAGACCCCCTTGCAAAAACACTTCATTTTTGGTGTGATTTGTACACAAGACAATTTTTTGATAGAGTCCTACATCTTATTTTAATACGTTTTATCATATTTTATGCCACTTATTATACTCACAAATGTATTTTCAGTGGTAATCAATGTTCTTTCTTGGACATTTTTTTACCATTATTGGTTTTTTCCATTTTTGGGTATGGATTCTCATATGATTGAACCCCTTAGTGATTTAAACTACACCATCTGGAAAACCAAAATGTAGATGCACTTATAAATGAAGGGATTGTGGAGAGTTGTTCTTGGTGACTTTCCCTTTTTTATAGATGAGGAGGATATTGTATGGCTTAAATCCTTGCAAAAGGAGGCACTTTTGTTTATTTAACTTCATGTTTCTGACAATTTAAAAACTCATATTGAGCATGCCATGTCACGTAATAAAATATGGGGCATTATTTCAGCATTATTTTATGAGGTCACTTCACCTCCTCATGTTCCTCTTCATTCACCTTCCTCTTGTAGTGAGGATTTATCTGTTGGTGACATTGTTTCTCTACCATCTTCTCCCATTTATGCGGGTGAGATTATTCATGGTGATTTTCATGAAGACTCTTTGGAATATCCATCTTTTACTATTGATTTTTGTCCTCTTTTGATTGTTAGTGAGGACATATTTTTTAAGGATGAGAAACTTATACCACCTCTTCCTACTGCTCATGATGGAGACTTTTACTAGTGGTCACTTGGATGAGGCACCTTCACATTCTCCACCTACTGATGCACATAATGATATAGTGGTTATTACTCCTATTTTTGATTTTGGTATGACTTTTGATAGTAACCTATCATGCCCTAAGCAACCCATTGATCATATGGCCTCTTTCCTAGCATTTTAGGAAGAAAATAGGAAATTCATGATGTAAAATTATCTTTTGCACTCCTTGATTCGTGGAAAAGATGTCCTTATATGTTATCTACATAATAAACTTGTTGGAATATAACATTAGTCTAATACCGCATCATTTACTGAATCTATTATGCATCCAATTGATGCAATTTTACATTGTGATCTTCTAGATTCTGAGCAACCCATTGTTCATGTTACTTTTATTATTGCAGATGATAATTCTATGCCTACTATTGTTACACACTTTGTACATCCCACTCCAATTAAACCTACACATATGCCTACTTATTTTGAGCAAAATACCATTGGATTTGGCTCCCACATGCTTTGTTTCATGGGTCATACTATGAGACTTGTGGGCATTGGGAATCATCTACATGGCATTGCCTACCCTCTTCAGGTTGTTATGTGGATTGTTTGACATGGCCTTGGTTATGATGAAGGTGCTTCATATTCATTGGGATATTTTTATAGAGCTCCATAGTTTTTTATCTCCATTCTTATTGAGGATATTGAGCCACATATGGGCTCTTCTACACTTTCACTCAGGCTTGAGAAACCTAAGATTACAGTGTTCAAACATGATCTACCTAAAACTTATTTGGATGTTACCTCACATTATTATACCATGGAATTTTCACCCACACATATGCAAGAATCTTCATCCACCATTCATGTTCATTTGTGGTGGATTTCTGATCATTCTTGGTAGTGTCGACAATGTTCTTTGAGATAACTCTATAGGTGAGATTCCTCCACCACTCAGCTTCTTCAACTGCACATTGATCCTCCTGCCTTTTGATGCTCCTTGGATGTTTGAGCTATTTTTTATGCATATGTGTTTTTTTAGAGCCTACATCTCTTATTTCATAAATTTCATCTACTACTAACTGCATTATGGACTTTTTTGCATTACTTGGTGATATTTTTATTGTATGGAACATTTATTTATAGTCACATTATGAGTCAGGGAGATTTTTTTATTCATGCTTGTATGCTCCATATTTAGCACTTTAATATTTAGTTGTTGACTATCCAATCACCACAATATAAATATTATTAAGATATTTGTATTTGTACCTCTAATGTTGAAAATTTCCTTCAATTTTTTTGTGGAGTTTGATTTCCCTCTAAAGAGTAGCTAGTCTATTGTAGTATAGTGTCAACATTTTAGTGTTTTATAGTGGGATAGGCCCACTCATACATATATATTTTTTGAGTCACTACATAGAATTAAACATTATGGGGTATGTGTGTGTACACATACTACTTTAGGTGTTATTTTCTTTGCTAGCCCTTGGTGCAACATAATCTCTATTTTTGGGTAGTTGATTGAATTCACTTTTGTTTGATGGGATTTACTCAATCAAGTGAACTTACTACAAAACTGTGTGAGATATTGAGTAATGCTTCTTGGGTTTCCTTACAATATTTATTTTATCCACCTTCATTGTAGTTCTACTAGTTTTTGGGTACCTCATGGTGACACTTTTCATCAATGGTAACTTTTTTTCCCCAATTTGGTGAATAGTGTTTTTACAGAGTGAGCCTCGTATAAAGTTCCAGTTCCTATTTAACTTGGTGGTTATAGTGATCCAACTTATATGTACTTTATTAAGATGGATTGGTTATCATAGGGACACTTTATATTTCACTGTGATTTATACATGGGTACTTAATTAGGCCTTATTGTTGAGACCCATTCAGTCTCTTTTATTACTCCCTATTTTGCATTTAAGGGAAGGTGTTAGAATGAGTGTTAACACTCACTCATGAAGTTAATCTTGATTGGGAGTTAGTTAATTAGTTTTTATGTGTCAAATATTTACACACCTATTTTATGTGTGCAAATATCCATATCAACTAATATTGGTTTCACACAACAAATTATTTGTTGTGCGTAACAACTTATTATGCCTATTTAAGAGGCACTCCTATTACTTCTCCTAGACTGGTGGAGAGAGAAATCCTATGGATTGTATATTATTCCATGAGAAAATAATGGAGACTAACTTATGCATAATGTTTAAGATGTTTTTCTATGGTAATGGTTTTGTAGGAGAGATCCTGGATAAATGACAAATATTCTCATTTTTGACATTTATGTCCCTTGTATTCAACCCTTGGCATTATGTGTGATGTTGTGAACTTATAAGTGGATCAATATAGGATTATTTGTAGATATTTTTGAGATTTTTGGGCTTGTCGATATTATTGAGTTGGTGGGTATCACGATCCATATCACACACCTCCCATTTATGTGTGGTGCCATGTTTAATATCATACACCTCATTACTATGCATTATTATTTAGTTCCTATATTAGTGATAGATATTACTGTATCCATAATTGATACATCTATCTTGACATGACACTTATATGTCTTGAATTACATATTTTACATACATGTCTTGATGACATATACAATTCTATGATGGCATATTATACATTATTACATATCTATACATGACGTGATATAGTTAACTCTTTATTTTGAGATGAGTGACTTATATGATAACATCCCTCACTTCAAAATGGGAGCATATTAGTGGGCTTGTCATAGAGACATAATCCTCTATAAGTAGAAAAAATATATTTTGAGACAAAATACAAGATTTAGAGATTTCAAAGTGTTACAAAAATCATATGGGTTGAGATATGAGACATATATTCACATATTGATATAGATTATGGTGGCATATTTCATGCATATTCATTCAATTTAAAGAGACATGAGTTACAAAGTACATATTTAGATAAACTTCAATGCATATACCATGTAGGTGCACACAATTAAAAAAAATATAAATTACATAGTTTCACATAAATATACATTTAAAATAAAAGTTCTCAGATTTAACATATAGATGCATAGTATTCTATATCAGTTTACACTAATTCAATGGGGGATGATAATGGTCCATGCACATATCCACTTTATGATATTTATTGGCATCAATTCAGTGTGGGGGGGCTTGATAATTATTCTAGATATTTTACATATTTGTAGTGAGCTCTAGGATAGTTGTTTATTTGTAAAAAGAGCAATCTTGAATCTATTAGTTTGTTTACAGTGGTTGATTCATGTTTTTTAGGTAATGTGTCTAAGGTTTAGTGACATTCAATGAACTTTGCATTAATCATAGCAAGCCCATTATGTGGATCCCACCTTACCATATTTAGGTTCAATATTAGATCCACATTAGTTATTTGAGTTAGTACAGTTAAGGTTTGATGATGCTCAATGGCCTTGGCACTACTCTTTACACATGAGGGTTGGAAAATTTATTTCATCAACACATGGGATTAAATAGTTATAAAAAATTAGAGTTTGATCACCTTCAATTATCCAAGGTTCAACATAAGGAACCATTCTCTAATAGGGGAACAAAATCTCCAACAAGTTACAAGCCAACACTATTTCACCCACATATAGGTGTACTCTTTCCTTGCTCTTATTTTTTTGAAATTTCAAGTATTATAATTCATATTAAAAATTTCATTCTATGAACAATGACTACTAAATTTTTATTATAGGCTTTCATAGATCAACGTATACATTTGGATCCTTCTCCCAAACATAAAGAGTGTTGTCCACACTCAGGTACATCTTTATCCTTTTACTCTAATATTTGTATTACATTTCAATACTAGAATAAAAATGGGGGATATGTAGATACTAAATATGAAATTATACATTTTTAATGTCAAATTTTATGTAGTTTCACCCTTCATGACTTATGTATACATATAAGACTCATATTCACCATTCTCTCATACCTGCGTCTATGGGTCTAATATTTCCAAGTTGCTATCAGTAACCTACATGAAACCTATGATATTTTTAACAAACCAAATATTTATATTATTTAAAAATATTCAGATCATTAGATTAATACTCTTATTTTCTATATGGGAACATTATATTCAAAATAGATCTTCTAGATGGTTCTATTTGAATTTAATAATTCCATCTCTTGCAAAACAACAATCAAATTTCAAAATCAAATCATTCTTATAGGTCAACCCATTTTCATAGTGTGTTTGTGGCATAAAAATTTACCCAAATAGATGAATTTAAATTATAAATAATTTTAGGCTTATTTATAATCTAGAACTTGTGTATAAAAGGTATACAAACTATTGGACATTCAAGAGGACTACCTTATGCCAGAGTGGGTCACAATCAAGGATAAAATTGGATAAGGTTGAATGCATGAATTTGAATCCATATGGAGTAGTGAAATATGAAGAATAAATCAAAATGGAAGAAGCATGTCTTCACAACTAAAAGATTGTATTAACATCATTAACTAAAAAGTACATAGGAAGGTAAATTCTATAGTGAGGAACTAGGTCACCTAAAAAGGTAATTAACTAAACTCACAATTAGAAAATGACTTAAAATAAGTTTATCTTAATGACCTATTAAAAACCTAAATAAGATAATTAGACTATGTAGGTAAAACCACATAGTGGGTAAAATCTTATACTAACACCTGCCTTAAGCGTAGTTTAGGTAGGTATAAAAATTAGGTCCTAGCATAAAGGCCTGATGAGGGACCCAAGTGTATGGAGATGATCCCCTAGAAGAGGAAGAATTTGGAACTATCCATTCATGAAAAAGATCCCTTGAATGAAGATACTTAATCTTAGTGAAGGGTTTGGTAATATATCAATAATTTACTCTATTATCTAGATATATCATAACTCAATGACTTGCTCATGGATGAGTTCTCAAATGAAATTCATGAAAATATCAATATGTTTGGTCCATTTATGAAAGACTGGATTCTTAAAAATCTAGATTGTGCTTTGGTTATCGCATAAGATGATTGTTATTCATCAAAACTAGATTCCAAACTCAGTGATAATCCCTTGAACTCAATAGGCTTAGTGGCAAAATTAAATACTCCTATGTATTCTACCTCGGTAGAAGATAAAGTAATAGTATTATGTTTCTTGCTTGACCAACTAATTAGACTTGAACCAAGGGAGAAACTATATCCTAAATTAAACTTATGATTTTGAATATTTTCAGCCTAATCTAAATATGTATAACCAATCAATTTGATGCCAATGCCTACTCCATAGTAACTATTAAAATGATCAGTATCTTAAATATAATGGAGAATATGCTTATCTATTTTATAGTGTAGTTCATATGGTTCCTACATAAATCTAGAAACCATGCCCACTGCATATGAAATCTTAGGTATAATATGCATAAGGTAGATGAGAATACCAATAAGTTATCGATATGAGGTCGAATCAACCAAAGGAGCTAGATAATTAGCCTAAATTTTCATACCAAATAAAAAAGGAGTCAAAGATGGATTACAATTAACCATGTTAAATTATCTAATCAAATTAAGAACATGCTTGGATTGTGCAATAGTGATCTTAGAGTCAGATTGATAAATTTAAATCTTGAATAAGTAATGAAACAAGCTCAATTAAGTCATTGAGCACTTATCCAACAAAATAATTTTCATTGCTATGATGGTGGATGAAGAACTCCCTATGATCAATAGGTCATCCATGTAGAGAATTAGAATTAGAGTTAGAATTAGAATATCATCGAAGATATTGTTTGAGGCCATAGATATATTTTCAAAGTTTGAAAACTAAGGAAGAATATTCCAAAAATCTTTGTGGTTGATCCATTTATATTTACTCTTTGAGGTCACTATGAAGAAATATACTCTTCACATCCATTTGATGAACATCTTAGTGATGTGCTATGGCAATAACAAGAGTGGGTCAGATTGAGTTCATTTTGGAAACTAGGGAAAATGTCTCAACATAGTCAATGTCAGGTACATGAGAAAAACCCTTTGCTACCAAATGTGATTTGAACTTGTCTACAAACCCATATACTATACCAGTTGTTTGTTAGATCCACCTACATCAAATAATTTTTTCCCTTAGGAAGAGGGACTAAATCCTAAGTGTTGTACCTCAACATAAAATCATATTCTTATTTCATAATAATATCCTATTTAGGAGTGCCTTATGCCTCATAAACTAATTGTAGATCAGAAATAGAAGTAATGAGAGCATATGGGGTATCTTGGAATTCTAAATAGGTTTTTATAATATTTAATGAATATATAATCCATTGGCCAACACTTTTTAGTGTCTATCTATCCTAAAGAAGACTAATCCTCATCCTCTAAATATATTGTAGGAGAAGGAGGAGGTGAGTCCTCATCACTATTCCCATCATTAGAACTAGAATAAGAATATAGATCATTAGGGAGTTACTCAAGTGGATTTGAATCATCAAAGCTATCATCAAATCCTAGTGCACCCAAGGAAGAGGGAGAAGTGTCATGCACAAATTTTGGAGGACCCTATTGAAAGTGAACACTCCTCTCAATGAACAAATCATGAATGGTGGGATAGAGAAACTTGTATCCCTTAACGCTCTTAGGATATCCAATGAATATGCAAGGCTGACTCTTCCATTGCCTTATGTTTCTTATTCATAATGTGGGCCATATAAAGAGATCTAAATAATTAGAAGTGCTTTAATATGGGGGTTTTACCACTCTAAGATTTAAAATATGTGAACTCATTCAATGCTTTATGAAGAACTTAGTTCTATATATAACAAATGTAGTTAATGGCCTCAACATAATAATGAGGTGCAAGAGACTTAGAGTGTAGTATATCATTGGTTATTTACCTCAAGGACCTATTCTTTTGCTATACAACACCATTATACTGAGGAATATATGGAACTATACACTATAGTTCAATCCCCTATAATGTATATAGTTACTCAAAATGATTACTGACATACTCACTACCATTGTCAGTATGCAAAATCTTGATGTATTTACCAAACTATTTTTATGCAAGCACCTTGAATTTATAAAAATAATCAAAGACATCAAATTTATGCTTAATAAAGTACACCCAAGTATACCTCTAAAGACATTGATGAAAGTAAGTATGTACTTAGTCTTCTTGATTGAAAATTTTCAAAATAGAACAACAACGTCACTGTAGACAATCTCCAATATCTATTTAGCTATTTGTGATTTAATTTTGTCATACTTTTCCTAAGGATGCTTACCAAGTATGAAAACTTGGCAAACACAATCAGAAAATTTGACTCATGGCAACACTAAAACCATGTCATGATGATTGAGTTTCTCTAGGTAGCGATAGTTGAGATGGCTAAATCACTTATGCCATAATTTACTCACCCCATATAAATGATTGAGAAATGTAGTATAGGGTTGATCAGGACTAAAATGTGATAAAGTATACAATCATGATTGGTGATTTGATTTATCAAATGCAACTATGGAGTCACTATCTACTTCCCTAACAACCAATGAATTATGTATGAACTAAAATTTCTTGCCTAAACCAATGTGAGTGATCTGATAAATAGATAGAAGATTGGTGGATAAAGAGAGAACACATAGAACATCATGAAATGTACCATCATTCACATGAACAGATCCACTCACACTAACTTCTACTAAAGTATTGTCACCCACAAAGATGTAAGGCATAAACCAAGGCTCTAAAAATGAGAACATGTCTTATGATGAGGCCACATGGTGTGAGGCACTAGAGTCAATTACCCATGTGGAAGGATATGATGCAACTACAACAAGTGATTTACTATTATCTTTACCATTTTTACTATCTTTGGCCTTATAAAACTCTTATGTGGATGAAGTTCGATTTGAAGAATTAGGGACACTATTATTGTGCTTCTCGAGCATCTTAGTCAGTTGGTCAAACTAATTCTTCATGTATTTGGATTCATCATGCCCATATTTATTGTAATAGGCACATGTGATCACTCTTTCTTCATTTTTCTATCTAAAGATGATGACTCTTTTGATGCTTTTGACTTAGCATTAGATTTATGACCCTTTCTTTGCTATAGGTCCTTCTTATTCTATTTCTTCGTCTTGTTACTAGAATACTTCTATTTGTTATGACTCAATATTAAGGAATGAAATTTATATGAATTTAATGTACCTATTTAAGTGAGTTTGTCTTGCTTCAAAGTCAATTCAATAGTAAAGTCATCCAAGGATGACATAGTCCATGTAATGCCAAGGACACACATAGTGGAGTATAAGGTAGAAATGAAGATAGAATACCTAGATCCTAACTTAGAGATGATGGAAAGAATAAAGTGATCATCTTTTTTGTTAATTCCATATTATTTCAACTGTAACTTGAGTGATTTAAACTTTATGAAGAAGTCTTGTATCATATTAAAGTCACTTGTGATAAAAATGATGAGCTCATTATCCAACTCATGACCTTTCATTATGTCTTGCTTCCTAATTTTTTTTACAATATGGTCCATACTTCATTAGGAGTAGTAAAAGATTTAATATAAAAGAGCAGGTTGGGAGACATAGACAAACATAGTATACTATAGGCTTTGTCACTTATATTAAACTAATTCACTTTGTCTACCTCAAGTGTCAGTTATTTTTACAAACACATCATGATTTAGTGTAAGAATTTATTTTTAAAAAGGATTTTCACTTTGAATTTCCACTCATGATAGTTGAACAGTGTAAAAATTATAATTAAACTCTAATCCAGGGTGTAGAAAGAAGTATGTGCTAAACTATGTGTGCTAAAAGAATAAGAATGTGCAACCTCCTAAAATATGCATAGGTTTAATTTTACATGACATGGGCCTATTACCAATGCACAAAGCTAAAAAAAATTTGTACTTTAAAAAAAAAACAACACCTCAAAAGTAGTATGCTGAAAGTTATGGAAGTTTGAATGTTTATTGCTTGCAAAAATAATGATCTCTAGTTTGTATAAATTTTGGGTATGCAAAAGTTTGGGTTGATTTTTTTTGGAATCAACTTCCCCATAAAAAACTTATGCCCCATTTGAGAAAAATTTAAGTAGTTTTGGGTTAGAAGTGACCATGGGTTTAATTCCCATGTGAACAGGGGCTAAGACAAAAAATGGGTGATTTTCCCTCCCATTTTTGATTGATTTAATTGATGTGGGAGTGATGTCACCCAAAAACTACCTCCATTTTTGAAATTAATAGTGCCACTTTACACTTAATTAAATTTGATGTCCTCTTGGCCATCATAGGGTGTAAAATGGTCGATGAAGATGGTAGTAAGCTCAGATAGGGGTCAAATTTTGATTGGTTTGCATGTAGGGGTGTTAGAGTCTGTTGAGATGTTAGCATGATCGTTAGAGCCTACATGTATTAATAGAAAGACTATAAAGTTTCAAGTGGGTTATGATCACAGCTATCAAATTCTACCTAGATTCCGAGCAAGAATTTTAGGCTCTGTGAGGCATGTGAGCAAGGTCATTGGAGTCTTTCAAGGTTTCAAAATTTGTTAGGTTCTAATAGGGATGTAAGTAATGTTGTTGAGTTTTGATAGGCATGTGAGCAAGGTCATCAAAGTTTGCTAGGGCTACCGACAGGAGGGATGAATTTTGACTAAGTTGATCACAAAGGGGTTAGGTTCTAACTTGTTTACTTGCAACCACTCAAAAGTCTACCCAAACTTGTTTTACCACTATAAAAAGTTTTCCAACTAAAAAAATTACCTGCAAGGGTTAGAAATTATACCAAATTAAACAAACTTCCAAAATTGTAGATTTTATGTGGCTTCTCTAAAAACTAGTAAAGAACCATCTTTTATTAACAAACCCAAAGAAACCCAAAAATGGTTTGTCCTCAAAGTCATTGGATGTATAGATTTGTGCATAATTCAAAAAATAACCTTGAAACCCTCCAAAAATGGTCAAAAATTGACTTTCACAAAATTATGTCATGTTTATAACCATTCTCAAGGTTTTTTCACCTTATAAATCTAATGACACTATCTATTTTTATTTAGAGACTTCAGATATCTAGATTTATATGGATTTTGAAGAAACCCCGCCAAACCCTAGAAAACTAAAATTGATGAAAAATCTTAAACAAGCTATAATGCTATATCTCACAGCATAATCGATGGTATTTATTTACTAGCTAAGATTTGATACTATGTCAAAGTGGATCACAATCAAGGATCAAACTAGATAGGGTTGAATACATGAAGATAAATATATATGGAGTGGTGAAATTTGAAGAACTCAAAATAGAAGAAGAATGTCTTTACAACCAAAAGATTGTATTAACATCATTAGACAAAAAGTACATAAGAAGGTACATTAGATAGTGAATAATCAAGTCACCCAAAAAGGTAGATAACTCAACTTACAATTAGAAAATGACTTAAAGTACATTTCCCTTCATGACTTATTATTAAACTAAACAAGCTAATTAGACTGTGTACCTAAAACCATATAGTGAGAAAAATCCTACACTAACACCCTATTTCTCCTAATTTTTAAATTAGTCACAAATAGAAGGTATTATCAAAGTTTGAATCACCTTAAAGTCAAGTAAAAATTATTATCTTTCAAGTCCTGAAAGCTAGATTGCAGGTTGCATACATTAAACAAACACAATTTCATACATACAACTAACATGGGGAATGTTTGACCCTTTTAAGTGAAATAAAAGTATAAGAAAAATAGCCTAATTAATTAGGAGTAAGTTATTCTACAATTATGCCAATTAAATAATTTATATGTAGAATATATTAATACAATGCTGAATTATGGAAATATCTTAAATATAGAAAGTACAATGCCAAATAATAATTTGAATACTTAAACATTATTGAATGATGCATTAGAAGATTTGAGAAATATAAGTGGAGAAACCATCATGATGATACTCAACTGTAATTTGTCATATTCTAGAAATCAACTCTTTGTCAACTTGGACACTACCATCGAAATAAGGGCACTAGCATTGACACTTCTATTTAAAAAATTGATGCTTATATCCTATACAAAATATGTAGCCTTTTTTGGAAATTCCACCTCTACCTATTAGGGTTCACTGTCACCTTAAAAATTATTAGCTAAGATTATGTGCACAAGTTTTGGATATCAGTATTTTAATCAAAACCCTAAGTCCTCCAACTTGGGCATGTCACCTTGTAAAATGATGGTTAGTGAGCTCAAGTGAAGTCGAGTTGAACTCAAATATCCCTATGTCAATTAACACTACCTTTTGACAATACCCTCTGAATGCAGACAAAAATTTGAAACCTCATCAAGGTGAATCACAATCCAAATGATCATATCCTCCTTACTACCTACCACATTTATCATTCCTACATAAAAAAAAACAAAGATAAATATTCAATCCCTTTTTTTACTTTCTATGTTTAGAAAATTCAATTTTCAAATCAATTCTAATCCTTTATAATTAGATATATGCTTAATTTTCATATATTAAAATATGGATCAATATCCCAATTTTATCATAAATAAGGTTCACATAGTCAAAACAAGTTTAAACATTTACATTTCTCTAATTGCATTAGGAAAATTTGATAAAAAAGATGATGATTGTTTGTCATGGCAATGGCTAGTGTTATTTACAAAGTTATCAAAACTTTCATCATAATTTTTGAATTCTATAATGCTACTGTCAACATGGCATCACAATATAATGATTCTCATAACGGTTCTCAATACAATATTAAACTTTCTCTCATAAATTTCTATATAATATATAAGTTTAGATTATTAATGTCACCATCCATCTACATTAAAAATAAATCACATAGAACTTTTCATCTCTACACACAAATCAATATTAATTATGCATTGATAAAGTAAGAATGCCATCCATTAAACTATTAAAACCATCGGTGAATTAAAAATTATGCAGTTAAAACCAACTCAAACAAACAAAGCCACATCCATGTATCATAGTAAAACCAAATGCAATGAAATCTAAATAAAAAAATGAATTTACATTTTTATATCACAATAAAATAACAAAGTAGATATGGAAAATAAAATTCTCAATACAATAAGATAATTTCCATATGCACAAACTAACTAACTAAAATCACTCTCTTAAACTACAATTTTATATAAATAGAGGTATTCAAACTAATTTTAAATTTCCTCTCATAAATAAATATCCCATATACAAATTCAAACTATACATGTTATTATAGAAATAAAAATAATTAAAACTTATAAAAAAAATAAAAAATGATAAAATACTTTTTATATATACAAAATAAAAATAAAAATAATATATTCATAATGCAAGGAACTTCACCACTTTAACACTATTAAACTTCCTTTCAAGAATTAATAAGAATAAATATCTTATATATAATCTCAAACTATTGAAAATATAGGTGAAAAATAAAAAATTGTAATGATTGTGGAATGATTAATTAGAATTTATATATGAGTTTACAGTGTATATAATATTTTTTATTAGTTTTGATTTTTTGATTTTTTGATTTTTTTAATTTTTTAATTTTTTTAAAAATCAAAATAAGGGATTTGATTTCTTACAAATACAAGTTTACAATTGTTGAAGAATAGATTGATATAAAATTCGTCTATACCTCATGTGATTGCAAATATTACTTTGATGAGACACCAACACCTATAAAACCTTGTCTCACAGAGAACTCATAATATTAAGCTCAGTGACCTCTGTATTTATTCTACATTGCATGCATCCCTCTACAATTGGATAAGAAAAGTATATGATTTCCATAGACCCTACATGACATCATAATTGTACATCACATGAGGATAATATTCAATCAAACTCCTTTTATTCTATGTACATTAAATATAATGCCAAATTTTGTGCTTCATGAGAAGAATATATTATATTTTCATGAGAATAATACTCGATCAAACTCCTTTTATTCTATGTACATTAAATATATTGCCAAATTTTGTGCTTCATGAGAAGAATATATTATATTTTCATGGTATGCCAATTATGTATGATGAGCTTCTAGATTGTATGAGGAATGGAAGAAAATAAATTTGGGGATTAGTCTGAGATATCTTGTACCTTTTCATTAATTAAATGTGCATGCATTATTAAAAAAATATTAAAAACAACATAGCTCTAGTATATCAAGTCACTTAGGCATTTTTATTTTTATGTAGGGGTTTTATGTTGGGGCTATAGCTGGTAAATACAGTTTTATAAAATTTAAAATGTATTATTACTGCTTTAAAAAAACCATTCATTAATTTTTAAAGAAGTGTAGGTGAATATATATAATAATAAACCCCTATAATTTCACAATAATACTTCAATAAAAACAATCAGTTAAACCTTAGCATGAGATCCTTAACTTATATCTTTTTGGCTATTTCATACTTCTCAAGACATGAATCGTATTCAAAAGATTGGAAGTAAATGTATAATATATTTTTATTTACAGGGTTTGAATATTTTTGATTGAAAAAATATGGATAATTTTGAAAAATTATGCAATATTTGAGCTTTTTATTTTTATAGTTATGGCCATGGAATAATTATATATATATATATATATATATATATTTAATTAATTTATATGATACAAGCTCCTAAAATGTAAATTTGAGGAAAAATGCCATCTGTCTAAATATTGAAACCACTAACTAAATAAAAAATTCAATGAAAACTTATTCACACAACAAATCCACATCTCTATATTGAAATAAAAGAGAAAAGTAAATATTGAAAATAACATTTTTGCACAACAAGATGCTTTTCATATTCACAAACCAATTGGATATGCTCTCTTGAACTGCAAATTTTTACCAACAGAGGGCATTGCAATCAATATTAAAATTCTTCTTAAAAATGAAAATACTAAAGCAACACAATAAAATAGTTTTCATGATCAATAAAAATTAAAGGAAAAAAGCATCACAATTTAATATTGTTCATATTGGATCTTAATGCAATCTTAAACATCTTCTCAACAATTAATATTTCATATATAAGCTCAAATTATTGATGCAATCATTTTTTAGCATTAAAAATTCATCACATGGAGCTTATTCATGAATAAATACAAAGCACACATTGGTATAAGAAGACTTCCACCCTTAAATATACTATTAATGAAATTAATCAACAAATGGGATCATTTCAATGGAGATAAATTAATTGTCAAGATCTATTTAATAGTTACAATGTAGATGAATTTCACTATAAAGAATGCCTATCGACATAATTAATGGTTGTAAGGTGGATAAATTTCACTATAAATAATGCCTATTAATGTAGTTATAAAATAGAAAATCTTATAAAACTATGTAAAATATTAACTTATAAAACATCTACAAATGAGAACTAATAAATTAGAAGATCAAGTTAAACTACGTAATAGTCATCCTGATATGATTATAGTTTTTTGGGAGAAAGAAAATAGATTTAGAATGTTTAGGATTTTAATTCTACTTATTATCACCTTCATATTTTATCTTGCAAAATTTTACAATAATTAAGATTTTGATTCTAGTTAGCAGTCACTATAACCCATGCTTTTCTCAGTGAAGTCTAGTTGAAGTGAGGAAGAACTCAAAAGTGTAGGTTTTAAATTTCTAACCTCTTAACTACAAAGCATTTAATATATGCCTACTGGTCTATCATCCATGCTCATCAATGAAATAAGTTAATTAAAATTAGGAGTTAAGAAAAATGTATGATATTATTGAAAGGGTTGTAGTCCGATTAGTGAAGATGATGGTTGTTTATATCCATCCACCAAGGTACAGATCTATCTTGATACCTAGTACAGAAAGTCAAGTGTTAAGACTAGGATCGTGCCCTGGATGATTTTGATCCCCTTCTTCATAGATGCTTAGCCAAAGAAACTCATTAATTTAAATATAAACTTACTCAATATTGTAAATATGCTATATATGTATTTCTAAAATATGAAAAGAGATGTCAACATTCTATGTAATTTAGTAAATCTATGTAATACTTTCAAACATATAAAAAACATGTATGATATTTTTAGTAATCAATATAGTTCTATCATATTTCGTGCAATAACCCCAATCATTTCACCTTAGTTAAAAATCACATTGATCCATAAATATGATTGAAATATAAAGTTTCTCCCTTCTTTGTATGCAAATACAAGAAAAATGGAGAGTTTCTGTCAACACACTACCTCACTGAAAGATAAAACACTAAGTAGATATTGATGTCGCCCTATAATTTTATTATCAATATTTTCATAAAACTAATATTTTCAATGTTTTTGTTTTTAAGGTGTAGCTTTTTTGAATAACTTGTAGCGATTTTGTGTGAATGTTTAAGATGTGGCCAATCTATTTAAGAACCTCACCTAATGCCTTTAGACAACATGCTTTTATATGTAATCTGAGTGTACCTTGGCATTGTCAAATTTTATCATAAAATCAAGTAGGTTGTAGTTTAATGGTGAGGATAATAGTGTAAAAGGTGTTGTCTAATCATCCATCAAGGTACAAACATTAGGAGATACTAAAACGGGATGAGGTTAGGATCGTACCCCAAACGAATTTGGTGGAATGAATAACCCTTAATCCTTCACACTAAATCAAAAAAATATTATGTATACCTAATCCATATAAAAAATAAGATTTCAATAAAAAAATACTATTATTAAATAATAAAAGAGAAACAAAAAAATGAAAAATAAAATTATTTACACAATAAAATGCTCTTCTAGTTTATAAACAAACTAATTGAATTTGTTCTTCTAATTTATAAATTTTTACCAACAATACATTCAAATTAATATTAAATTTTCTCTTAACAAAATAATTAGAAAATGAAATTCATAATAAATAAAAATAAAAAAATTCAACATAATACATTATATAATAATTCTTAATGGAATATTAAACTTCATCTTATTATTGATATCTTATATATAAATCTTATTATTAATATCTTATATATAAATTCAAATTAATGATGGAAATATCCATCTGCATTAAAAAAACATGTATGGAGATTTGTATCCTTACACATGAATTAATATTAAGTATATTTCATAAGAGGAAAAATACCACTCATAAAAAATATTAGTAACATTAATCAATAGTTGGTATCATATCAATTGTCAAGGAGATAAATCAATGGTCGGGATCATCTTAATGGTCTAGAAAATAAATCAATGACCAAAATCAATTTAATAATTATGAGTGGATAAGTTTCATAAAAAAACACATCGATGTAAAGTTTGAAAAAAACATATTTGAAATAAGATTATATATAAATAATATAATTATATTAAATTAATATTATGCAAATACTCACACCTAGTTAAATTGGTGATTCATATTTGATTTTTAGAACAACAAACTATTTAAATTACATAAACTCAACATGTTTGAAGCATAAAATTTGAACCAAATAAGAAAGGAAAATATTGTAATGTACATTTAAAATAAATAAATAAATAAAATTATTTATAAGAGCTCATCACTCTCTACAACATGTAATTTAAAATTTATAGGTAGTTTTTTATATTATATTAAAAGTATGTCTCTTATAATCAATGATGATAAATATAAAATCTTTTTCTTTCACATTTTATATTGATATGAAGTTATGATTTTGGATAAGTTCTCACTTTAATAACATCGAGTTATTAATTATGTATTTTGGAATTCATTTGAAACACAATCGATTATTAGATTAGGGTTGGCTTATGGATAGATTAAAAACCAAAATCTTGAAATGGACCCACATGTGGCTTTTTATGGGAGGAAGAGTCACATTAATCAAGGGAGTGTTGTAGGTTATTCATATCTTATTCTCCTCGATCCTCCATGTTCTTAAGTTATATTCAAAGATATTGATTGCATATGCCAACAATTCTCATGGAGAGGACCACAACTCACTGAAAAATGGTCTTTGGTGAAATGGGAAACATTCTGTCTTCCTAAGAATGATGGAGGTCTTGGCTTTTGCTCTACTCACCTAAATGGCCAAGTATTAGTTGAAAAATTCTACTAGCATCTTTTAAAGTTTCCTTCCTAGCTTTGGGTAAGATTTTTAAGGGCCAAATGTCTAGAAAATAAATTTCTTGATTAGTTGGTTCGTTTTTCTCTATCTTCTCTAGGTTCCCTTGTTATGGTGGTTCTTAAAACAAGTGAGGTTATGATTAAAAAGAATCTCTTTTAGATCATTGATAATGGTAACAAGGCACAACTATGGATGGATTCTTGGGATGGTCATCCCCCTCTTATCAAGTAATCTCCCCATTGTTATGGGATCATGGATCAACTTCACCAACATAATTGGATATTGGTTTCCAATTACTTCAGATGTCCCAACATAACTTAGACATATGAAAGGTAATGTATTCCTCCTGAAGAATGTCTGACCCACATCATGTAACCTCTCAAGGACTAAATCCTCTCTCATATCACTAGGTACGACCTCTCCTACAATAAAGAGGAAGATGAGTAAGCACGGGGCAATTGTAGATTAGGAGAGTACATAGTAGTGGAAGGTTATCTCTCTCTTTCTCAATCAGTGGACTAACCTTTTAATTTCATCTTTAAAAAGATTTAGATTCATCATTTATGGCCTAAAGTCTTGTTATTACTATGGTTATTACTTCATGGTAAAGTTCTCAAAGGTAATCAATTAGTAAATGGGGTTTCAATGGTCCCTTTAGAAGTGTCTTATGTTACAATAATGAGGAAAACATGTCTCATATATTTTTCTCATGCCCCTGTAACGCCAAATTATGGTATAATTTTATAGATCTCATGAACATACCCTAGTCTAGCTTATATTCCATCATTTAACCTCTTTAGGAATGGAAAAGAATCTTACAACTAAATGATTTCTCTAGTCAGGTCCTTTCGATAGGAGTGTCTCTCTTGTCAAATACGTGGAAGGAACGTAATACCAAAATTTTTCAACCTCAAGGTCACTGACATCTCATGGATTTGGTTCCAAACATTCAACAACATCAGATAATTTATTCTTCATTTGCTGAAGTGCTCTAGTGATCTTCATCAGAAAAGAACACTGATTTTGTAAAAAATTCATATCCCTTTTCTTAGTCCATCTGATAACCTACCTCCAAGGCTAAGGATCATGTTGCACTCCCTGTCCATGGCTTAAACATAATTTATATTGATGGATATTCTAGGGGAAATTTGGGTAGTACGAGTATAGGGGGTTATGGCTAGGACCTTGACAACTCTATAGCCTTATTATTATTTTCTAGAATAGGTATCAACACTAATAATAGTGCTGAAGGGTAAGGTATAATTGAAGGCCTTAGAGAAGCTTAGAAATTGGGTTAGAAATAGATTTAGTTGATCTTTGATTAAAAAACATGGATTCAAATGCTATCTTAGCCATATATTTATACTCCCAAAGGATGGATGATGAGTCAAAATATTCATAAAATCCATTTTCTTCAAAGAAATTTTGATAGAGTTTTATTCATGAACACTTATAGGCAATTCAATAAGTTGGTTAATTAGATTACTCTAATTTAAAAGGCTATGGTATTCCTCCCTTATGGTGGCCTTCTCATCTTATAGAAGCGGTCTTGATCATGTTAGCCTTAGATGACAAACAAGTATCTAAACCAATATGAAGATTTTTGGATCTTTTTTGACTTTTCTCTTCGGTTTGATGGCAATAATGGCTCCATTTTTTCTGATGCTGGTTAATTAACTTCCAACATGAGTCAAGTTGGTTATGTGTTGGTTTTTCCTTTGACCTCAACTATTTTTATGAAACTTATGTTATCATTATTTTTTTTTTATGGTTGGTACATATACAACCTGATAACTGATCTTCTTAAGATTAGGCGTGCTTGTAAGCATGTTGAAGTGGTTAGACTATGTACAAGCTCTGAGCAATTTTGATGGAAGAGATACCCATACCTCCTTGGGTCTCACTTGAATGTGGAATCTCCTTGAGATGTTTCCACCAAAAAAATGTCTCTCGACACATTTAATGTTGATATATTTAAATTATTACATATGAAGATAAGAGAAAGTTGGGTTAGTCTTGAATTTATTAGGTTGATTTACACTAAAAAAAATAGTACTTGTCAAAGAAAATATTTTTAGGATTTTCAAAGAGGGTTGGATCTATAGGGGTATAATTTATATTAGGTCCATCTCTAGTCCAATAAATCAATTTGTTGAAGAAAAAATCAAGGCTAAAGTTAAAAAATAAATTCTAACAAGAAGTGTACATAAACCTCTAGATAAAAGGTATACCATTCTTAGTCATTTTCTATAGGCATGCCTATACTACTTAATTAGATGACCCACCACATTTTACTAGATGATGTAGGATGAACTAGTAGAATATACATCTAACTCGATTTATACTAAATAAACTATTAAAGTGGACAATCTAACTACTATCTAAGTTAGTAAAGAGAAAACAAAGAAAATTATAAATCTAGGAAATAAAAGATAAATTAAAATAATATTGCAATTATCTTTTTAAAACCTTAAAATGTGATGAAAACAATAAGTAAAAATCACTTACTTGAGGTTATGTCTTTCATGTTGTTAAAACATTTAGTTCTAAGTGGGCTTAATTGACACTTAGTCTTGGTATTAATTAAATAAGTAATAATATATTATTTATTACCATGAGGTGGAAACTTTGTGATAGTAAATAATAGAGTTATAATTATTTAATTATTACCAAATATTAATTAAATTATTTATCAGGATGGATGGACCCTTTATTTTTACAATGGTCACCTCACTTGGTATTTCACTATAAATAGGGTTTTACCCCTATTGTGAAATTATTCAAATATGAAATTATTTTATCATATTCAACCTGTAAAACTTGTGAAGGATATTTGATAAAAGAAGTGAGAAGAGGAAGAATATATTATATTGGGTCTTGGTTTCTCAATAATTTGAATAATCATCATTGATGGTTTTTTTAACCTCTTTGAGGTTTTCTCATGGTAAATATTTGTGTACTATGTCAATTGGTCCATATTCATTTTTATGCTTTGATTATCAATTATACTCTAGATCCTATCCTATGTGCATTGCTATATTTATTGTCTATCAATTTTATCATAGTATCAAAGCCAGGCTAGGAGCCCCAATCACCTATATTATGGCTTAAAGAGGGGTGTTGAAAATAAGCCACACCTAGAATAATGATGGGTTGGCCATAGAGAGGCTAGTAGCTCAGTTGGTAGAACACTCCAACATCAAATAGAAGGTTCTAGGTTCGAGTCCTAGCTGGTCTATATGAGTTGTAGCTCAACATGTGGTATTAGAGTTTGATGTATGTATATAACCAACAAGCATATTATATTGAATTAAATATCAAGAATTGATATTTTAATGTATTCAAAAGTTTTATTATTCAAAGATTGAGCACTTATATGGCCATTTCACATGAAGACATCCAAAAATATTATTTTCAAAGTTTTTGAAGTCAGTTATGTGTCATTAATGCCTTGATCTCCAATCACATTGCTAACCAAATCCTATGTAAAGCCCTAATAAGCTTTCATTTTGCCCTTAGAAATTTGTATGGGCACTCCAACACACTTGTATGACCTGGGTACCTGAGAAAATTTCAAAATTAATTATTTTCAATTATTTTTGAGCCTGGTTGTTGTTGGAAGAGGTTATATCTTATATATAAGCCTCGTAGAAGCTTCTATAGAGCCTCTAAAGGCTTTCTCAAGGAACAATAATTTTTTTATCTACTTGGGATGCGATTGTTCATCCTAGGAAATTTAAAACAATGAATTCTTTATCAAATTTTTTGTTTTGAATGTTCAATCTACTTCACCTCAAGTTTTTAGAAGGATTGATAAAGTTTTAGGTCTTCTAATAGTTTGAACAAGCTTCTATGAATTCTACTGTTGCTGCTACAATGCCATAATTATGCCTAAAGTTTGATACAAATATCTAAATATGTTTTACATAGTTGTATTAATTATTAGAAAAAATTATTTATTAAAAGTAAAATTTGCATGCAACTTAAAAAGGGACCCACTCTAAATTAGATTTTTAATCTAAATGTTAAAAACTTTAATTTGTTTTTACTTTTTGAAAATTACATGTACGTATTAATTTATATTTATATATTTTTTAGTACTTAAAAAATTAAATAAAAATAAAATATAATAATGTGCATGTGAATTCTTAAAAAATCTCTTCCAAAGGGTTGGTGGTAGTAATTTTGCTAAAAACTTACAATTAATGAGGTCTCAAGTTCAAAAACCTCCTGTGAATATTCAATCTAGTGAATATTTTATCAAACATAGTCATGTAACCAGTCGATCCTTAGATTTTGGCACCTTATGGACACATCTAAATAATCCATTTTTTAATTTTGAAACCTCTTACTATTAATTTTATACCTTTTTAATAATAGTATATATGTGGTTGTTCTTGAGTGTGATTCTTTTGACAACTAGTTTTCTGCAATTCTAAATCAAATTTTTGCATTAATTACCATCTAAATTATGTAATTAAGTATATTTGCACTTGTAATTTATTTTATTTTATAACAATAATATAAAAATTTATTAAAAATGTTATTTTATTAAAACTATTCTTACTCCAGTGTATTTTATGACACTTGCAACACCTTATTTTATCGTAATCTTTCACAATCTTTTCTTTGTATAACATTAAAATGAACAATTATTATGTGTTTATATTTTAAAATTTATTTCATTATAAAATTAATTTAAAATTCACACTAAATAATTTCATTTTAAGTATTTGTTTACTATCTTTTTAAAAGGGAAGCTATGGCTTCACCTCATTTTTACTTAGATAAATCTCAAATGCTTAATGAAAATAATTATAATATATATAAAATTTATGTTAAAGAAAATTTGTTAGCTTTTAAGTCGTGGAATATTATTGTTAAAAGTGAAAAATCTCCTTCTAAATGATATGTGACCCCTAAATTTACCAATGCATTTGAATAGAAATCACAAGAAGCTATGTCTATTATCTTATGAAATGTTAAGGATAAATTAAGTCTCAACATCGATAATTAGGAGTCTCCTAAAAATGCTTAAAAACTCCTCAAATCCATGCGTGAGGAACTCATCTCTCAAAGATAATTAAGTTAATCCTTGAATCACTAACTACACCTATGAAAGGTGACCAAAATGTTGTAAATTTTATTGATCAAATTAAAACTATTAAAGCTTAGTTAGATGGATGTAATTGTAATTAGATCAAGATCAATTGTTTTATTTTATCATTTAGCTAAATACTCATAAATTTAGTATAAATTTTATTTTAATTTTAAATTTTAAGAATCAAACTGAGCAAGATATCTCTGATCTTAACACCTTGTCTACTCTCTTGATTCAATAAGAGAAAGTTATGAACAATTTTAATTCTAAAAAGAATACCACTCAGACACTTCTCACCTTAAATAATGTTTTTGATAACACTAAAAACTAGAAATCTAACCTTAATTCTACTAAAGATAAATACATGAATAAAAAATCTAGTAATAAGAATCATAACTTAATTTTAATGGGAATTGTAATGTGTGGTAAATTTGGTCATATAATGAAAAATTGTTATAAAATCAAAGATAGAGTCAAAAATCAATCTTATAAAAATAATAAAGGGAATAAATCTAATCAAAATAAGTAGAAGAATGAAATTCCTAATTAAAATAACAATCGGGATCATAATGTTATTATTTTATAGCCTACTTTATTTGGATTCAGATGAAAATGAATGAATTTAAGACAAGAGTGCATTACACCATATGACTTGATTATCTAATATTTTGTATGATTCTATATATATCTTTGAATATATCTACTTAGAAGATAATTTATTTTTTAGAAACAACTAAGCAAGGAAAGATAATTTTCAAATATTGTTACTAATGATTTTTGGTATGTACCTAAGTTTAAAAAAAATTTTGATATCTTGTTCTCAACTTACAAATGATAATTTTATTGTAATATTTCTTAAAAATAGATGATCCATTAGAAATCAATATAGGTCTCTGATTATTGAAGGGGTTCAAAAGAATGTTTTATACTTTCATCTCCTTCTTCTACATATTTTCTTTCATCACATAGTAAAAATGAATCTCAATTATGATATGAAAGATTAGGACATATTAGTTTTAAATTTTACATGATATGTATTTAAATAATCTTATTGTTATAATTATTTCTATCCCTTCTCATCATAAAAATTGTGAGGGTTACATTTCAAGTAATTTACTAACCCCTTTCATTAGAATCATGACGTGAATTCATTGCATCCTTTAGAATTGATTCATAGTAATGTTGTAGGACCTTTTAAAATTCTCTCTCTTAATATTTATCTATATTCTATTATTTTTATTGATGATTACACTATAATGATCTAGTTATATTTTATTTAAAAAAATTGATGTGCTGTCTAAATTCAAGAAATTCAAAGCTAGGGTTGAAATTACATCTAATTTTTCTATTAAGAGATTAAGAAATGATAATGATGGTGAATATAGTAGTAAAGAGTTTGATTCTTTTCACATCATTTTTGGTATTCAAATAGAAGTAAAAACTCTCTATTCCTCTCAACAAAATGGTATTTTTGAAAGGAAAAACTACACCATTAATGAGATGTTAGAATAATGTTGCATTCTGTAAATGTTTCTCCTAGTGCTTATAGGTCAAAACCATGAATACTACTCCACATATTATGAATAAGAATACCTAATTAATATTTGTATTTTTATACATCAAAAATACATGTATGCTCATAGCATTTCATTTACTTTGATAAAACTATTTTTTTTTTCTTTTTACTTTAAAGATACTAACTATATTGGTAGTGTTTCATCTACATGGTGTTTTCTAAGTAAAACTATTTAGTTTTGATTCTTGGAAAATACTTACTAAAATTATATTGTAATAGATATATTTGTCTTATATAAAAAATCAAATAAAATATATAAATATTATGATTATTTTCAATTCATATAAATTAACATGGAAATACTTTATATGCATAACATCATGTTTAGTTTGACAAGATGATCATATTTAGTTATTGTATTTGGTAAAAAGATCATACTCACTATGTTTGGATATTTTATGTTTTATTTTTTTAAAAATGTTTTAATTTGATTAGTGGTACAATTCCATAATAATATACTTAGATACTCTCATTTGATTATTTTATCATTTGATTGTTTATGCTAACATCCTTATATGCTTCATTTGATAATAAGATATGTTATGAAATGTAAATTGTAAATGGAGTTTGTATTATTGGATCTTCATCATTTAATTTACTAATAATACTATTCATACATCTTTGAACTTATTTATTTTAGTCTCATATTTGTTTGATTGGATGATGGCATTTCATGCTACAATTATCCATATTTGATGTATGAGAGGTTATACTCAATCTTTTGTTGAAGCATATTAAACTTGATTGTTTTTGATAAGACTCAAATGATAAAATGAGTTATTGTTAATAGGATATCTAATGTTTGAATAAACTTAGTATTATATTATTTTTAAATTATTATATGTGCATCGCATGATAGTTAGAAATGCTCATTTTGTCAATATTGAAGGCATCCAATAATGAATTACATACAATAATTTATATTTTTTCACTAAATTTGTGACTTGATTATTTTAAAATATATTTTACCATAGAAAAATATGTCATAATTTTATGTATGTTGTTATTGTGATGATAACCATACTATGCTGTCATAAATTTATTGTTGGATATGTGCTTAAGTTTTGTATAGGTGCACAACACCAAAAATTTAAGCATATTGAATTTTATGTGAATTTTATCTAATAGAAAGTCCTCAATGATGATATTGATCTACAGTTCTATCCGATAGATGAATAAGTGGTATACATCTTCAAAATACCACTTGGTACTACCAAGTTTTGCTAGTTTCATGTAATACTGAGCCTCTCAGAGTTGCTATTGAGGGGGATTGTGTATGACAATGCCACTTCTTAATGGCCATGTATTTATTCTTTTTATTTATACTTTTTCTCAATTATAAAGCATTGTAAACTTCATGTGGAAGTTATGTTAATTGTAAACTTCTTTTGAAATTTTTACTTTTGCACTCAATATAGAAAAACATACGTTGTAATGGAGTTCCTTATGTTCTAAAAGGCTCCAAATATATTTAGATGATTATTCAAGAGAAATTGTGAGACGTAGTCTCACAATCATGATAACCCAAACTTATTTTTGAGTAGTTTATGGATTATAATTCCTTTTGTTTCAAAAGGTGATGTTTGGCATGATGAAGGTTTTTAAATCCTTTACTTGTGTACATATTATAATTTTTTTTTGAGGTGACTATGATATTTATCCCCACTTAGAATTAAGGGGGAGTGTTAGAACATTTAAATCTAAGTGGGATTAATTAAACCTTACCCTTGGTATTAATTAATTAAATAATAATAATATATTATTTAATTATTACCAAATTTTATTAAAATTGTTTTATTGGGATGGATGGACCCACTATTTTTACAACGGTCACCTCCTTTAGTATTTAACTATAAATAGGGTTTTATCCTTATTGTGAAATTATTTGAATATAAAATTATTTTATCATATTTAACCTGCAAAACTTGTGGAGGTTATTTGATAGAAGAAGTAAGAAGAGAAAGAATATGTTGTATTGGGTCTTGGTTTTTCAATAATTTGAATAATCATCATTGGCGTGGTTTTTACCTCTTTGAAAATTTTCCACGATAAATAATTGTGTACTATGCCAATTAGTTTGTGTTTATTTCTATGCTTTTTTTTTATCAATTATATCCTAGATTATATCTTGTGCACACACACACACACACACACAATCTATCAATTTTATCACATATTACACAAAGTCTTATTAAAAATTGACACATGTGTGAAGTCACCATCATCATCTTGGACTTCTTATGACTCAATTGACCGAGCTAGTCTATATGAAAAGGGATGACATCAATGAACCATGTGAACTCAAGGAAGAAGGATTTAAGGTTAATGTTAAATGGCCAAGATATTTTTTTTAAACTTTAAAGAGCTATTCTTACTCAAAATTGACTTGTAGAATATTTTATACACACTTATGTGAACAAAGCTAGAGTTTTGTACTAATATGTGCTTCTCTAAATCAAAATCATGGTGTATGATCATTGTATGATATTGTGAAGAATAATTTAATAAGTAAATAAATAAATATATTTTAATTAAATAATCATATAAATATTAATATTAATTTAAATGAAATATACATAAAAATGTAAAGAGTGAACACCATCACAATATATTGGGTAGGACCCCACAACAATTTCTTGATTGTAATGTAATTAATATTAAGAAAATATAAAAAATTTTGAATAATGAGTGGACTTAGTTTATTATAAATACCCATTCAATTAATAGCATGTGAAGTCACTATCCTAAATAGTGATATATATCCCAATGTATTCCATAAATTAAGGATATACAAAAGGGATGAGAAAAGACATTTGTATCTAAAATTAACATACTTATAAATAATTTTATTTTGAGGGTGTAGAAAATTTTTCATTATATTATTCAAAATATAACTTACCATCCTTTCTAATGAAAACTTAAAAAATATCAGGTCTTATAAAATATGACTCAATTATTTTAAAATATGTTTTATCATAGAATAACATATGCCATAATTTTATGTATGTGGTTATTGTGATGCTAACCATAATATACTATCATGAATCTATTTTTAGATATGTGTTTGAGTTTTGTGTAGGTAAAAAGCACCAACAATTTAAGCTATTGAATTTCATGTGCATTTTATCTGAGAGAAAGTCCTCAATGGTGATATTGATGTATAGTTCTATCCTACAGATGAATAAGTGATAAATATCTTAATAAAACTACTTAGTGCTATCATGTTTTATCAGTTTTGTGAAATGATGGGCCTCTCAGAGTTGCTACTAAGGGGGAGTGTGCATGACAATGCCACTTCCTAATAGTCATGTGTTTCTTCTTCTTATTTATGCTTCTTTTCAATTGTAAAGCATTGTAAACTTCATGTGGAAGTTATGTTATTCTAAATTTCATTTGAAAATTTTAATTTTGTACCCAATATACAAAATCTTACTTTGTAATGAAGGTCTTTATATTCTAAAAGGCTCCAAATATATTTAGATGATTATTCAAGAGAAACTGTGAGATGTAGTCTCACGATCATACTAGCCTAAACTTACTTTTGATTATTTTATGGATTATAATTCTTTTTATTTCAAAAGATGATGTTTGGTATGATAAAGGTTTTTAAATCCTTTTATTGTGTACACAGTATAATTCCTTTTTTGAGGTGACTATGACATTTATTCCTACTTAGCATTAAGGGGGAGTATTAGAACATTTAAATCTAAGTGAGCTTAATTGACCCTTAACCTTGGTATTAATTAATCAAATACTAATATATTATTTAATTATTAACAAATTTTATTAAAATTATTTTATCACGATGGATGAACCCATTATTTATATAACAAACACCTCTCTTAGTATTTCACTATAAATAGGGTTTACCCCTATTGTGAAATTATTCAAATATAAAATTATTTTATCATATACAACCTGCAAAACTTGTTAAGGTTATTTGACAAAAGAAGTGAGAAGAGAAAAAATATGCTGTATTCGGTCTTGGTTTCTCAATAATTTGAATAATCATCAGTGGTGGGTTTTTTTACCTCTTTGAGGTTTTCCCATGGTAAATAACTGTGGATTGTGTCAATTGGTTTGTGTTCATTTCTATGCTTTACTTATCAATTATACTCCAAATCATATCCTATGTGCATTTATATATATATGTATTATCTATTTATTTTATCACATATTACTCAAAGTCTTATTTCAAAATTAGCACACGTGCGAAGTCACCATAATCATCTTGGACTTCCTATGACTCAATTGATAGAGCTAGTCTCTATGGAAAGGGATGACATCAATGGGCCATGTGAACTTAAGGAAGAAGGCTTCAAGGTTAATCTTCAATGTCCAAGATATATATTTTTAAAATTTTAAAGGGCTACTCTTACTTGAAATTGACTTGTATAATATTTTATATATGCTTGTGTGAACAACATTGGAGCTTTATACTAATATGTGCTTTTCTAAATCAAAATCATGATATATAATCATTGTATGATACTATGAAAGACAATTTAAAAGAAATAATTAAATATATTTTAAGAAAATAATCATATAAATATTAATGTTAAAATATTATATTATATTATTAAAAAAATGAAATATACATAAAAATGTTAAAAATGAACACCATCACAGTATATTAGGTAGGATCCCACAACAATTCCTAGATTGCAATGTAATTAATATTAAGATGATATAGAACATTGTGAATAATGGGTGGACTTAGTTTCTTATAAATACCCATTCAATTAATAGCATGTGAGGTCACTAAATATCCTAAATAATGATATATATCCCAATGTATTCCATAAATTAAGGATATACAAAAGGTATGATAAAAGAGATTTACATATACCTTACGATTCTCTCTAATGAAAACTTAAAAAATATCAAGCAAGTCTTATAATTTAATGGATTTCACCAAACAAATGGTTTCATAAAGATGTTTGCAATTTTATTATTACTCTGCAAATATTTAAAATTCATCACATTATTATGAGTGTAGTGTCAAATGAAATACATGTGGAACTCAAATATTTCGTTCAATGCATCTCAACTAGATTATGAGAAAATGTAATGACACTTTGACTATTGATAAATAAAATAGATGGAAAATACTATAGACTACAAACCAATAATAAATATAATACATGTAATTTTTAATGTTACATTCATTGCTCTTGTATTTTTGTGATAATAAATATGCATTTGATTTTTATTAGAAACAAAAAATACTTATATAATTTTACCCTCTAACAATAGACTCTATAAACTAGGATATAATTATGTGAGTTTGTTAAATATTTATAAAATCATAATAATAGGAAAACTAAGATATTTCTATGTGAGTTGCTCTCACAACCTCACTTAAATTATTTTAGACTATGATAAATTAACTATTATCTAATTAATTATTCTAACATATCCCCCTTAAGTCATCACAATTTCAAGAGAATAAGAGAGATAATATCTGAATGCCTCAAACCTATCACATGCAAATAACTTGGTGAAGACATTTGTACATTAATCTTGAGTGGATAAAAAATGAATATGTATATTGTGTTTCTGAAAATGTTCACATATGAAATAGATCTTAACCTTGATGTGATTTTTTTACTCATGAAACTCTAGATTGAAAATAAATTTTAGAATCCTTGATTGTGGTAGTACAAAATATAGGCTATGTTTTTGGGTATTTATATTCCTACAAGAACATGACATTACCATATCATTAGCAAACAAATCTTATTGCTGCATGATATTCTACTTCAATGGAATATCTAAAAACAATATTTATCTTCTTTCTATCCCATGATATATGATCATATCCCAAAAAGAAAATAAATATAAATGTGGGTTTCCTATCATCAATAGACCTTGCATGATTTACGTCCATATCTTGTCAAGAAAAATTAATCATACTTATTATATTATAGATCATAATCCATGGTACCCTAGATGTATATTAATATACCATTTTCTTCTTTCTAGTGACCCACCTTTTGTCATGCATGAACTATGAAAGATAGTTAACAATGTAGCTAATATCTAGCCCAGTGTAGGTCAAGCAAATGAGAATCCCAATAAAATGATGATGTAGAGTGACATTATTAGTGATGATTCATGTGAATGAGATAATTGAAGTCTTGTATCCATGGGCGTTGAAATAAGATTACAATCCATCATTTAGAATTTATTAATCATGGTATTAACATACTTCATTTGAGACATGAAGATGTGGTGTCCCTTAACCATACATCTAAACCAAAACTATAGTGCAGTAGCCCAAGATTTATCATGTTGAATTATAACTTGAGATCATTCTTTGTTTCATCAATCATATTCACTATATTTCTAGTGATGATGAAATTATTGACATACACAATGACAATCACAACCTCTTCCCTTAATTCTTGAGGTATAGGTTTGGATCATTTGGAATCCTTTATAATCCATGTTATATGAGACACTCAATAATATTGATTTACTAGGATTGGGAATTTTTTGAGACCATAAAAATATTTTATAAATATGCACACCCTTTTTTATTGGCTAGGTGTGAGGAAACCCTCTAGTTGGGTCATGTATACTTCCTCTTTCAACTATCCTTTTAGGAAGGAAATTTTTAGTCCATCTAATGAAATTTACATCCAAATTGTGTATCCATAAAAAAAAAAATTCTCATAGTATTTATCTTCATTTTGGGAGTAAAAATATCCTTGTAGTCAATGCCTTTTTTATGTGTGCATCCCTTTTCTACAAGTCTCAACTTGTACTTATCAATGCTTCCATCTACTTTGCACTTGGTCTTAAATACCTAATAAAAACTAACAAAACATATTCTTTGGTGGAATATCAACAAGTTTCCATGTATTGAATGTCTATATCAAATTTTCATGTAATTTTACTCATTAGTGACTGATACTCTACATCCATGGCCTCTTTCCAAGGTCTTGATTCTTGGATTTCATGATTTTTTTAGGTCTCAAAATATTATGTAAATGTGCTCATGACGGACAAATTCACCTTTACATAATCCATGCTATGATTCATCAGTCTTGAAGTGGAAATGGATAGGATTCCATCCATTTTTTCATCTTAAATTATAATGGTATACCACTTGGTCATATGTTGATTAATATTAGTGGGTGGTGGAGCTAGAGGACCTGGTTGTTCATCATCATTGTCCTCATCCTCACTACCACTATCATCATTATAAATGTTTATAGGAATAATTGATATATAATGTGATCGTATGGAGGGTGATTTAGCCTCACCCTTCTAATCAAATAAAACATATTTTATGATGTGTCTCTTCTTGGTTTTTTTATCCATGAATCAATAAGCCTTAGAATATGCATTATAGCCAAGAAAAGTGCACGCCAAGGATTTATCATATAGTTTTTAAATATTTTTTAGTGACATGAATATGTGATTTATAACCAAAAAGATGAAATATTAAAGGTTTATACCTTATCCATGCTTCTAGTGGTGTGATATCTTTGATAGCTTTTATGGGTGCATGATTTAACAAGTAAACCATATTTTGAAGTAATTTTATCCAATATTAATGAACCAAGTATGAGTCATCAATCATACTACACACTGTCTCCATAATTATGCAATTTTACCTATCTACAACATAATTTTTTTGTGGTGTATAAGGAATAATCAGTTTCTAAGAAATTCCATGCACCTTTATAAATTTAGATAACTCTTTAACCTCTTATATCTAAGTAGATGACATGAATACAATGACCATTTTATCATTCCACATCATATTTTAATTATTTGAATAATTTAAAGGCTCAATCCTTTGTATACAAGTAATACACTCACATATTTCATGATTAGTCATACAAAAAGATCTTAAAATACCTAAATCCACTAGAATTGGGTTGCATATGTCCTCTTAGATCAATGTACACAAGATATAATGGACCAATATCTTTATATGTACTTGTGCCAAATGGAGCCTTATGATTTTCCATCTAAATAATATGAGAATAAAACACTAGTCTCCTTTAGTGGGTGAACGAGTCACACCATATTTTTCCTACTGAGTGCATGTAAGTAAAAAAAATTTAAGTGTACATATCTTATGTTACACATATTAGCTGAGTCTATATATTTTACAACTAGAGCCTTATTATATTTGTGGACAAAATCAACCTAAATTTTTTTACCTAAACTATAAGCTCTTGTTATAGTTTTTGAGATTATAGACTTGTCTCAAATGAGACATATTTTTTTTCCATGTTACCGATCAATTCAACATTAATGTTGTCATAAAAAAATTGAGTTAGAGATAATAAATTATTTTCCAGTCTTGGAACATATAGGACTTCAATTATTTTAAATCCATGATTACTAATCAAAAAATAAATAAATCTTATACCTTGGACACTATATGATGAATCATCTCCTAGAGATACATTAAGTCAACAATATGAATGGTTTAAAGTGGTGAAACAATCCTTCCATCTAGTTAGGTGACTAAAATACACATACCAAACTACATTTGGATGAGGGATATCCTAATTTACCTAGGTAGGAAAGACATAATCCTCATATGAAGGATCATTGTCATTAAAAATGTTCCCATGTTGTTGTTATGGGGAAGGCTTCTTCTTATATTTATGTGTGTATTATGTCTTATTTTTCTATTCTTGTGGTTATTTTTATGGTGTTGGTATCTTATTTTTAGACAAGTCATGTGTGAATGCATTATACCAATGATATTTATATTGATGAATTTCCTTTCCTCATATTAGACATATATTATGGGAGTGAGGTTTGTTCCCATGATGGGTCTATTGAAATTTATACTTTGGAGATTGATTTTAAGACCTCATGATCCTTTTCCCCTTCTAATGTGTTACCAATGCATGCTCATCTTTAGCTTCATATCCACTATGCATGGATTATTATTATTGAAACATATAAACCAAATTCTCAATTTTTTTTGATTTGAGATATTCAAGGAAGTCATGAAGATATTCTAAGTGGGAGGAAACATTCTTAAGAATATGGGTACAAGGGAGTTGTCTGACATTTTCTCTCTCAATGCTTAGAGTGAGGCCCATAGTGCTGTAACATGATGGAACAAATTTTCAATTTTTCACATCTTTAATTTGAGACAATTAAGATGAATTTGAAGATGCATAATGATATTTTATTTCTTAGCCTCTTAGATAGTACTGAGTCTCTCCCATGCATCTTTTGCTGAAATGGCATCCTAGATATAAGGACCCTATTTAGAGGCTTTAGACCATTTTTTTAGCTTCTAGGTATTTTCCATTTGTGAAATATATAATTAACTTGATTTTTAAGGGTTTACATAGACCTAAATCACCTAATTTAAAACAATAATAATTCAATATCATTATCAGAGATCGACAAATTTGATATTTATACACATTAGAGAGAAAATAAAAAATTAGAAAGAACATAAATGCTTTTCTTGGGCACCAAGTGTTGCACTCTCTTTCTTACTCCTCTTTGATTCTTGCCAAAATTATCTCCAATTATTGTACCACTCATTTTGAGATGTAATTAAACTCACACCTCTCACTTATCCATCGAAAATAAGATATCTTACAAATTATAGCTATTTTAATAGTTCTCACAAACAAAATTAGAATTTTTATAGGGAAGGTAAAGAGAAAAAAAATACATTTTATGTTCAAAATTTGCATGAGGTAGGTAAATTTGAGTTCTTTGGGATCCTCTTTCTTATTCCTTTCCAACTTGATATTATTTCTTTCCAGAATATATTGTTCACCTAATCTTCGCAAGAGCTAGCTATGATACCAATTTTTTTGAGAAGAAATCTATATTTCATTTTTATTAGAAATAAAAAATACTTATATAAGTTTGCCCACTAAATATATCCTCTATAAACTAGGATATAATAATAAATATTATTACTACAAAAATATAAAATCTAAATGAGTGTTTTAAATAGTTATAAATTCATAATAATAAGGGAATTAAGATATTCCTACATGAGTTGTTCTAACAACCTCACTTAAATTATTTTGGACTATGATAAATTAATTATTATCTATTTAATTATTCTAACATGTATATCAGTTTAAATAGTAGATATAATAACTGCCTAATATTACATGCATAATCAACTATTTAATGAATAAATGGATTTAGATTTATATTATAATACACATACCCATAAACATTTAATTAGGCTAAATAACTTGCATAAAATAATAGTTAATCTAATTAATTAATTCTAAAACCAAATAAAGGGGGTGACATGCAAGAATTAGAGATGCATATTTATTATCATGAAATCTAGTGATAGTAATTAGGATTTGATATTAAAAATAAGGATGTAAAAATGAGATAGAGGTGAGCCAGAAAAATTATGTTAGGTAGATAATGTTGTTTGGAGTGTAGTGAATTCTCTAGACACTATCTAGACCATAAAGATTCTTTAGAAAAAATGGAATGCAAGTATATATATATTTTGATTGTGTTTATCTTGTTCTAGTCTTCAAAACCCTTTTTTAGAACCTTGCAACATCACTCTAGTCACCTACAAAATATAAACACTTATCCTTTTCATAATTTGGCTATAATAAGTGAAAAGCGCAAGGAATTTTTTTTTATATTTTTGAACATGCATTACACTATAGAATAGTGGAGCTATATTGATATTTTTTATACCCGCAATGGTAATAATATTAAAAATATCACTCAATAATTACAATAATTTAAGCATATAAATTAGTATTGTGAAATATCTCTAATAAGAACTTGAGTGCTTTAATGAATTCTTGCTCTCCTATAAAATTCTTGTAATTAATAAATGAATGTTGTGAATTATGAATTATATTGATTTCACTTAGATTAATAAATTAATTAGAATGTCTATGTATTTATAGTCAAATTGAATTCAAATTATGACCCTATTAGCATCCAAAAAAACCTTTAATAGTCAAGAACTAAAAAATCAGGAGTAAGGGACAAAAATACTTAAGCTAGAATTGGTCACCTAAAAGAGTTTTTAGAGCACAAGGACACTCTAGACAAGTTATAAGGGCATACATACTCTAGGAAAAGTGGTTCAATCAAGGGGAGATCAAAGGATAGAGAAAATGGAGCTAGAGGGTGTTGAGGGAGGGGCAAGGACCATCAAAAGTAAGAAAACATGCTATTAATGCCAAATTTGGACCAATAATTGACAAGTGAGCAAATGTGCTAAAATCATATAATTTAAAAACTAATAAATGCATAGGGATCATTTCTATCCGCCCCCCATGCACCCAATTTGATGTGTGTGTGTGTGTTTACATGCACATGAATATCAAATTAAAGGAAGATAAGTGGATACAAAATGTTGTGTTCCTGGAAATCTAGAGAATAATCCAATGTACTTGTGATTCTATAATTTTTTTCTTTCTAAAAATGTATGAGTGATAATAATAATAATAATTAAATTAATATTTAAAACAATATACATGATTTAAGTGAGAGGTGGGTTAAATACCCATAGGGCCAAGTGCCTCCAAATATATGTAAAATCATAAACACACTTATGAGTACAATATTTAGCAACATTTTTCAATAAATCCACGTATAATACTGAGAATTTTTCCAAATAAAATTGAATACAAATATGATTTAAATAATAAATAAATCTAAGTTTAGTTACAAACCCTTATCAGGTGTGGGCCTCTACATATGAATAATATATATCACTAGAAATTAGAGGTAGGCACCTTATTAATCATGAGCCCCCAAATCCAGTATGATGAATATGGTAGGTAATGAATGTGATGAAATATAATTTATTTTAATAAGATGGGTGGGATATGTGATCCAATATGAGATTTTGGATGAACTTGTGAAGTGTAAATATCAAAATAAATAGATTAAGTGCATTATGTGTAAGATAAGCTTATGTAGTAATTATTATATAACATAAAAAATAGAACCTTGGTAGCATGTATGTTACGAATAGGTTACTTAATATGGGTATCTAATATAATAATTATAAGATCAGGAATGATATGCCCCATATGGACTTAAGATATAAGCGATGTAAGTTTAAAACTAATATGCTCTATATGGGCTCAAGATATAAATAACATAACATTATAATAATAAGATATATAAATGTAAATCATGAATATAAGATTTCCTCCCAATGGATGCATGATATGGATCATGGAAACATAGGTATGGGGTAAATAAATTGTGCATCACATAGATCATGTCACCATCAAACACATAAAATACTTGAGTAACACAATCATAACATGAGGACATATGGACTATTTTAGATAATCTGGACTTAAGTCCCTAAATTGGATGGGAGATAATATTTGAAAATAAACATTTTTTAGGTTTTATGCAAGTTTCACATGGAGAGTATGGTAATAATTTAGATCTATTCCCTATTTATTATGTTGGAGAGAATTTAAAAGTACAAAATTTTGAATAATTTAGGCTTATTATTGATATTTGTTTTTCAGTTGGACTATAGATAAGTCCAAATTATCTAAAATAGTCATGTCATATTTATGAAATGGCATGAATCAAAAACTTTAAACATTGAGGTCACCCCAAATCTATAAATATAACATAAGGCATGCCAAATATATGACCAAACATAGAGCAACTAATTCAAAAAATAAAGTAACACCAAGCATGTAGGAGGCACATGACACAATGAAGTCATATAAAACACATAAAGGCACATCATATAATGAATTCATATCAAACACATAAGATAGTGAAATCACATAAGTTACATATAAGTCACATTAGATAATGAAGTTACATAAAGTACATATAAGTCACATTAGATAATGATGTTACATCAAGTACATAAGATAGTGAAATCACATTTTTTATGAAGGGTAAAAGAGGGTTTTTGAAAAGGCCCAAACCATTGTTACAAAAAATAATAAAGATGAGGTGATGAATATAAAAGAGACAAATACAAGAAAAGGATTATAAACAACTCAAAACAAAGAAAAAAGAATAAAAAATATCAAAGGCACCAAGATTTTAACAAACGATAGTAACATGAAAGATGAAGAGATTACACTTTATGTTTCTTGTGTAGACATAATATGAACAAAGTAAATTTTGAAATTTAGGATTCGAAGATAGTGTATTAGGGTTTAAAAAAATTCTAGGTCTGCTAATATATTTCTATAATTAAGTTGCACATAGTTTACTAAAATATAATGTTGCATAAAATTACCCTCTACCTTCTCTAGAGAGTTCCTTTAGTCCTCTATGAAATGGATGAAATTTTACCCATTTGATTGTCAATCCTAAAATAGATATTCCTTATTTTCTATTGGTTCTTAAACAAAAACACTTAGATTACTCTCATCAAAAACATCCACCTATGTAGGAGGGATCCTTAGTTGTTCTTGGAAATGAAATTCCTAGGAAGGTGGGAAATGTTAATTTTTTGGTACGAAACTAGAAATTGATTTATCTTTCATAAGGCTTTGAAACATGATTGATTTATCTTTTTTTTCTCTTTTGACATGGCTATCTAGGCATTTATTCTTGAAATTATATGTTTACTAGCATCCATAACATCGCATATTAATATTCTCATACTCAATTAATTGAATTTATGTGCCCTCACTTGACTGAAGAGTTACACTTTGTGGGCATGGGATGGTCACATTCATCAAAACCACTATTCTAACTTTACTCATATGGGATCTTTGATTTAATTTTTCTCCTATTTGTTAATCCATGCACAATTTTTTTCAATTGCATTCCTGATTTTAACAAGTAACCATTCACATAAAAACTCTATGGGGAGATCATAGATATTTATCCATACATTGACAACATCTGTGCATTTTGTTAACTAGTTAAAACCTCTAGACCATTATTTAATAAATAAGCCCCTTTGGTTCATTAACCATATGTATTTTTAATCTAATACATACTTCATATATTATAAACAAGAGAAAGTTACAACAAATAAATTCCTATAAAGGAGAGTAATGTAGACATCTTTAGTGGTCCAGAGCTTTCTGATTTCTTCCTCCAACTCCTCCAAGTTTGGCCTTCTTTCTCTAACCATAAAATTTATTTTACATTCCTAAAAATAATTAATATCTAGCTCAAAATCATCCTCTTATATTGTGATTATTAATATTTTTATTTCTATAACCTTATCCTTTTTGAAGGCTACATATTCACCACCTAGGGTTACATATTCTCCCTTGAACAAAACCAAATATGGATCTACCCTATTTTTTGTTAGCTCTCACTAAAATTATACTATATAAAGGTCCCATAATGACCAAAATATATAAAAATTAATATTTGTATGCCATAAGGTTTCCATTATTAAACATATAGTTTTGACATCCCATTACTATGAGTCTGACATTTTATTATTCAAAAATAACATTTATATCAAATAAAGAACTATCCTTTAACTTGAAATTCACCATTCTAATGCTTCGAGATAGTAATTATGTCAATAGGAGTCATTTTTTCTATTTGTACGATTTCATTGCTAAAAAATAACCTTTCCATCACATATAAATAATTGATTTTTTTTTTGATGTCTAACATTTTTCAGCTCATAAACAACCTTTCCATCACTCAATGTCAATGTTTCTCTCACTTTTTTGTCTCTATTGTGACACTTATAAATAACCAATATGTCTTTCTCATTTTCCTTCCCATTTCCAAATTAAAATCTCCCTTTCCTCTCCATTAAGTAATCAACACATAAAACACATCTAAGTCACATATAGAAGAGAATGAAGTCACATCAAGTACATACAAAAATAAAGTCACATCTAGCACATAAAAGGTATTTAAGATAATGAAGACACATTAGTATTGATAAAATGTATTTTAAATATATTTCAAAACACATAGTTATTTTACCCTAATTTGGTTTTACAAACACTAATGTGATATAAACTAGTAGAATACTCCAAGTTAATAGATATGACATATAAGCATAAATTTGAATGTAAAATACTAAAAATAATTGTAATGATCTGACAAGTGGCATATGATAAATGTATTAAGTATAAAATAGGGATGATTAATTAGCTTTCCTAGGTAACTATCTGACTATGATTGCATTTCAAGAGTAGAAAATAGACTGAAGTAAGCTATGTGATTCATTTGATTCAGTAATTGTGTCTTTTTTTTCCTAGGGTTGCTTTTATTAGATATGGGTCATTATTGATTGTTTGTATTACATTATGTTGGTTAATAGTGACATGTCCCAAAATATGGTTCAATTACTATATGATCACCTTCAACTATTTCTAAAATATCTTTATGTGTGATGTTGCACCTTGATCATGAACATGACTCCAAAAATTAGCCTCCTTTACCTTAAAACCCTAGGTATGTTTATTGGATCTATACACGTATAAAACCTAGAAAGTGTAATGAGATGAGCTAACCCCAACCACCCCCATTTTATGATTAATCATTGCCTATGTATCTGATACTCCAAGAAGGGAGATCAACTTACGTATAATTATTTAATATAGTGTGATCATGAAATTATGTTCCTTTTCTATATGAATTTAGTTAATGATTTGCATTTGACACTTAAAAATGCTTGAATTTGATATGGTGTGATTTAAAATTAGCTTGTAACTACTCCTAGTGATTGATTTATAATCTAGGAATAATAGAGAATATTTTATTAATGTATATTAATGTATAAATATGGACCTGATAAGTCTCAACTGAGGCATTGATTTGTATATATATGAGTCTAATTGGGTAATTTATTGGGCATAAAAATGATAGAATGATGGGTATACCCTCAAAATAGATTTAATTTTAAAAATGATCCATTCGTAGGAAATGGCTGGTATCATCATGCTCAATTTAATATCGAATAACGATACTAACCTAGTTTGATGTTATTGTCTTATGCACATGAAGAATGAACTAAAGGTCTAGAGATGAATGCGTAAGAAAGTGAACAGGTTTGAAACAAACCGTTAGGTTCATGTAGGTGTGTAAAAATAGAATGAAAGGATAAAAATCATAAAGTAACATGTAGGTATGATAGAATGGTGGGTTAGGACCATATTTGTGTATGCAAGTCATGTGTGGTAATTTTATGTCAAGCTTATCATTGTGAATTACTCAATAGTAGGTTTTAGTTTTTAAAAATATAAATCCTAAAACAAACATGTAGTAGTCAATGCCCATAGATTGATATTTGAATTTTAAATTTAAATTTTTAAAATTAAAGAGCAAGGAAGGAGTACACCTGTGTGTTGGTGAAAACTATGTTTCCATTAAAATTTTTTGGAGATGATGATTCCTTATTGAAGCATTGGTCAAAGGTGTTTTACACTAAAACACTTGGATATTGGTTATTACTATTGAACCATGATAAATTATGCTTCCTTGTTTGAAGAACATGGAGAGTTGGGGTGAATGATCCCTAAATATATGTAAGTATATAATCGCATGGTTGGGACAAAAACATACCCCAACCCTCATAAATACAGGGAAAATTATGTGATGTACTAACCCAAATAACTAATCAAAAAATAAATGGAAACCACATGATGGGTTTGGTAGAAATAAAATTGAATCAACCATTGTAGATGGACTATAGATTCAAATGTATAATTTTGCTCAATTTTTATGAAGTTTACTCCATGTAAAACAAATGCATGGTTGAAAGAGAATTAATAGTTATCCTTCCCCAATAATTACTATATATTTTTTCTCAAGTCTATTTAATGTAGTGTAAATGCATAATTGAAAGAGAAGGAACAATGTTGAAGCCCCCATCATGACCTTAGTGTCAACAAGTGTGAAGTGGAATGAAAATCATTTTTAATTTAAATTACAAACTATAATTTTTTTTTATGTGCATGAACTAACATCATCCCTCAAGAATCTAAAAATGTGTATGTACATGAAATTATATCATGCTTCATGAATCAATATCAGTTGATATAGAATTCTATGAATCTATATGATGAATCTAAGAACATGTATCTCAAATGTATGTGTATGTGGAACCCTGTAATTCCCGTTACTTTAAACTATGTAAATATGCACATACATATGAACCCAAGTGTGTACAAATGTGTACTCAAGTATATATAAAGTGAGCACACTTAAATGACATATTACCCCATAAAATGTACTCATGCATTGATATCTTTCATGTGACTAAACTAGTTGATATTTGAAGCATTCTAAATAGATGAAATATATACTTTGATCTCATTTTCTATTCATGGAGGCTTATGTATTAATGATAATCCCACTATAATGCCCCCCCATTGAGATGAAAGATGTATCATTTAAGTAAATAATCTCAAAATAAGAATTAAATGTATCATGTCATGTATTAATATATCATCATGTATAATCATGTGAACATGTGGAGAGTATTTGTCATCATAATAGTGTATATGTCAATAAAGGAATGTATGTACCATATCTAATGTATAATATATGTGTGTCATGTCTAGACATATGTATCAATGAATCAAATAATATTAACCATTATTGAAAATATAGTAAGACTATGCAGTAACGATTCATGATATGGATGATGAAACCACTCAATGTTAACACGCTCAACATGTGCAACAAAATAAATAGTTAGTGTCACACATAAGGCCAAGAGATGCATATAAGGGACATAAATATGTTTTAATAATTAAGGCCAAGAGTAAGATATAATGGATATAAATACTTTTCATATAAGGGACATAAATATGTCCCATCAAATGAGGCCTAGGTCCACACAAAATGGACATAAAGATGTTGTAAACAAGGGACATAAATATGTTGCATCAAATAAGGCCAAGGTGTACATTCAAGGGGACACACATATGTTGCATCAAAAAAGGCCAATGGATAAATTAAAGGCAGCATAAGTATGTCAAAAATAAGGGGAATACATATGCTATAAATAAGTCCAAGTGGCCATACATAATAGACAAACACAAAATAGCCTATCATGTAATAAAGTAACAACATCAATGAAGAATAAAATAAATAAATACTAGCATACACCATCCATATGTATCAATTTAACATCATAGTATAATAACATATCCATGTAGCATTGTATAAGATATGAGTAATTGGAAAGACATGTGGAAGCAATCTAGATAACTCAACATGGTAGAGAGGTCATAGAAAGATCTGACTTGTAATAATAAAAGATATGAAATAATATTCCCATAATATTGACATTGTCACTAGGTAGAGTAAATTCCAAAATTTTTATGTCCATGTATAAACAATATGTCTTGCATCACACTCATAAACTGATAAATGTATGTGTATGAAAAGAAAATCCCATCTACCAAACATGTGATAAATAACATATGGAAATAGTGTAATCTAGTAATCATGTCATGCTCAAGTTCTAATTTTTTAGAATATTTTTAATGTTCTTATATTTTATTTGTTTTTTTAATTTTCATAATATTTATATAGTAAATAAAAACTAAGTAACACGTATTAAAAATAGAAGAATTTGAGGGATTCAAATAACATAAAACATGTGTCATGGTATAGTGTGCACTATAATCATTATAGGATAAGTGTTATAGATGTTTGGGTCATGATAAAAGTCAAGAGGCAAGGGCCAAGTGAAAACAAAGCCAAGGTATATAATAATGGTTAATGTATGATCAAATGTAAGAAAAAATAAAAAAATGGAGAATGTGATTAATCAAGTGGTCATGAAGAATTTATGTCACGAATAGACTATGTGTGGTGAATTAATCCATGGAATCACTCAAACCACTTGGAAGCAATGAATATGAAAAATATGGATCCTCATAAGTAACTAAATTCTCATGTTATAACCATGATACTATACAATTAGGAACACTCATGCTAACATGATTTACACTACATTCATTATCTTTCATAGAATATGTATAAATAACATTACCATGTATTATAATTTATTTATCAAATATATCATCCATTGTATCATGAGTCATAATAAAAAAAATAACTTCAATATTTATTTCTTGGTTTAAAATTTTTCCCTCTCATGAAATATAATTAGCCATACCTTCATGCTCAAATGTAATGCAACCTTTATTTTTATCAATCATTGCCCCAATCAAATTTAACAGTGATCTTCCAAGCACAACATTGTATGTTCCTATATTAAGAATAATTTATAATGTAAGATGAAACACTTTTGAAGAAAACGTTATTATCAACTCATTTGATGTAACACATAATGTAGATGCAATAGTTATATCTATGTGTTGATGGTGATATCCAAGAGATATAATAAAAGGTGTAGTACAAAAATTATTTTCCTAGTAGTCCATAACCATGACATTGGTACATTATTTGCCATATATGTTAGTTGTGATAGTGAAAGGTTCTTAATATGATGAAAGTTTTGTAGTTTCCTGCTTTGGAACCACACTTGTGACATTATCCTTTTAATTATATCTTACTTTTTATTTTCTTTCATGAGAAACTAGTTATTAAGGATGTTTTCTTGCTTATCTTGAGTTTGTTTTTAAAACTTCTCATTTAATGATTATTATTTTAGTAACCTCTGTTGTTCTATTTTTTTATTTTGTAACCTTTTCTTATATAACTATTCCTTTTGTAACTTTTCCTTTTCAATTTGTTCCTTTTGTAATATTTTCTTGTATAACAGACCCTTTTATATTTTTTCCTTTTCTAACCATTCTTTTGTAACATTTGCTTGTCTAACTATTCCTTTTATAACTTTTCCTTGTCAATTTGTTCCCTTTGAAATTTTTAGACAAAATTTGGCTACCATAAGATAGGGTCATAAAAATTTTCCCTTCTTAATTCATTTTGGGATAGTTTAAGGTAAATTTGACAAGTTTAAGCTAACATTCATTTTGATCCTATGCTTGTCTAGTCACTTCATGTCATGTTTCAAGAAGGTTCAAGTGATTCTAAGGGTTTAGGGTGTATTTTTAGGTCATATATCATGTTTCAAGGTCATTTAATACTCCCTCTATTCCATAAAAGTTCCAAAATAGGTTTCATGTTATGTTCAAGGTCAATAAGGCATTTTTCAAACTTTTCTATATGTCATTAACATGTGTAAAATTGTCAAAAATCACTTTAAGACGTAAAAATGGTGAAAAAAACATAGAGATATGATTTAAAATTATTTTTTAAGAGTTTTATAACACAAGGTTGGTAGAAATTTTGTGATAAGTCATTTTGAAATGAAGAAAAGAAGTTACAAGTGATTTTCAATGCTTAAAAGATGCTTGTAATTCATTTGTATAGATCAAGAAGGATTATTTATAGGTGAAAATGATTTATGATATGTATATTCATCTTAAATAGGTAAAATATAGGTCTGGAATATAGGTACAGGTCCAAATAATGCATAGAATACTATATTTGCTCCATTGGTTCTTTGGCAAGCTTGTAAAGGCCAACTTCAGATGCTTGGTATGTATAGATGAGAAAGAGTTGGGACTTGATAATTTTACCAGATAAGGGTGTCATAATGGAATTAAAATAAATGGAAATATTTTTCATATTTTCAGCCTCTCTTATATGAACAATTGCTAAGACCCCAGGGTGCTCTTAAACCTTATTTAAACCCTACAATCTCAATTTTGGGCATATTCAATGAAAATGTGAAATATTTGGTGATGAAGGAGGGTTTTTAAAGTATTTTTAGGCATTATGAAATCCCATCATTTCATATTCCATATTTTTTTTCCTATGTGTGGCAATGGAGAGTGAGCAAAACCTTCATTTGTGATAGGTCTAAGACTCAATGAAGTTGTAAGCAGTGTTTTGAGGTTTGTAGGGGTCTTATTATGAGTATATGGTTTGAATAAAATAATAAACATTGTATTAAAGTACCTAATGAATATATCCTAATCAAATAACAATTAAATCCACCTCAGGTAGTGTGCTAGTGGATGTGTCTATTGAAATGATAACCACATAAATTGGGCAGAATCTAGTTTGCATGATCTCAAGGGCATGTGAGAAAATTAGGATCACAGAGATACATTTTTAAATTTTAAAATGGAAAAAATAGGCTAAGGAATTAACTCCAAAATTTTTATTAACCTCATCACCAACTTATCAAGGAAAGCCTACTGTCATTCTAGGAGACTGTGTTAGAGGTCTACCTTCAGAAGAGTAAACAAAATGAGTAATAATCTTGAATCAAAAAGTGTTTTATGAAGGTTATAAAGTAATTTTATAGTTAGGATAAAATTTAAGGTTGTATTATTTTATAACATGGTCCAGAGTGCATGGTAATGAAGCCTAAATGACAAAAAGTAGACCTACAGGTTTGTAAACTTATAAGTCCATTTTTCACATGAGATGAGATGAATATTACTTAGGATATGAGGTTTGAGGGTTAAAATAGGTATGGTATTAATGTGAATACAAATTTTCAATGTGTATAGGTCAAGTGGAAGATAAAATATGTCATTGGAGACTTATTTTGAACTCTAACAATCAACAAGCCCAAGTAGACCTAAAATAAGTACCTACAGGTCTGTGGGTGAAAAGTGGAGAAATATGCATGTCAAGAATCCCTTGAGTTTATTTAAAATGATTTTAGGAATGGATAATGTTGAAGAGGTGATTTTTACTTGATAAAAATTATTTTTGAATCATAGAAACCTAAAAGTGGATAGAGAGAAAGGACCTAAGTCTAAAGGTAGAAAACACAAAAGGCCTATGTTAGAAATGGATAAAGATCTACTGGTTATTGAAAGACTTTTAAGTATGAAGCCAATAAGAAGGTTTATATATCATAAAAAAGGAATAAAAAAATCTTAAAACTTAGAGGAATCAAGAGGAAATGACTCAAATAGGCTTCTAGGGTCATGTTGGTCAATTGGCTTATAAACCCTGGGCATGGTTTAAACCAGGCTCCAATAATTTTAAGGGGACAAGTCTATTATAAGATCATATGTAGATAAGGTAAAAGGTTTAAATTGTTTATACATATAATAAAAATACATCTATAGATAAATAAATGTAATAAAAGTGACATTTTGGTTTAAAAGATCTCCTTGAGCTCCTTAAGAGGAAATTTTCAACTCAAGATAGAGTTTCTCTTGCACAGTATGATTATAAAATTATGAATTGAGACAAATGGTTTTTAGGGATAATAAATAGGTCTTAATAGTATGCTCTAGTGGAATTAAGAATTGGTTTAGAACCATGGTCCTTATGAACCATTGCTAAGACTGGAGGGTACTCACAAATTGCCTAAGTGAGCTTGAGAGACTCCCAAACATTGCACAGATCTCCATTAATAGTCTACATGGTGGAAAAATATCCTAGTGGTATTTTTCAAGGCTTATACCCTAAAATTTTTAGGCATTGGATCTTAGGTTAATGGCCTTATTTCTATGAACAATCCTTAAGAGTGTAAGACACTCGCAGGTTACCAAGATACTAACTATGACCCAATAGAGGAGATTGGTCTTCTAAGTGCTGAAGGTAGATTGAAATGACATAAAATATAACTATATGACCTCTGTGATCCTATTAAACACATTCATAATCTATTGGTTGGCACATGTAAGAGAAAAATAATACATAATTGACCTAAAATCATGACTATAGGCCTATTTACGAGTATGTAGGGTAATGATAGGTCTTCAAATTAGGTGTAAAAGATTTGTAAGCCTAGATAGATGTTTCATAGTCCTCTACACACTATTTTAGGACTCATATGAAGGTATATGATCTATTCAAGTTAATAATTTGGGCCAAAATGGAAAAATTCACTACTTTGATATCTAAGAAGACTATCTATAGACCTAAGAGTACTCTTGGAGAGATTTTATTTAGTATATTAATTTATCCTATGATGGTACATGACTCAACAGACCATTATACAACATTATAACCTAAAAAATTCTTGAGAAACCACTCCAATTACCTCTCAAGTCTGAACAAGCACCTAAGCTAGGGTTTTGGCCATTCCTTAATTCACCCATCCGCACAAGGTTTTATAACTCTAAATTTGGCATGGAGCATTATTAAGGTATCCCTAAACTGAATCAAACATTTATCTAAAATTTCACATGTGTGAGCATTTATTAGAGCCCTAATAAGTCTATATGAAAACTTGGGAGTACTCTAGGAGAGCTTTTCTTCAATATATTAAGTTGTTCTATGATGGTAAAGGCTTCAACAGACCATTACCAAGCACTAAAACTTGTAAACTTCTTGAAAAACCACTCTAATTACCTCTCAAGCCTAAACAAGCACTAAGTTAGGGTTTTATCCATTCTTTGGATCAACCATCCATACAAGGTTTTAAAACCCCAATTTTGACATGGCACATGATCAGGAGGTCCCTAAAGTGAATCAAACATTTCAATGATGTTTCACATGTGTCAACATTTATTAGAACCAAAAACTCAATTTCTAGGCCTAAAAAGCTAATTAGAAAGAGAAATAAGTGGAGTAAGTGTAATTTCACTTAGGTTTTGATCATGAAATTTTGTAAAGAGATGAAAGAGCATATTGGGTACTCAAATCTATGATTAGTTTTATAGAATATTTTGTAGAATATTCCACACAACAAAATTTATCTATTTTGAGTACTACAAGGAATTGAAGACAAGTATGGGATTAGGTGTGAAATTAAGTGTTGGAGAGTGTTTTATGCATCCAAGGGGGTTGATACATGTTTTTAAAGACTGAGAGAGGACTTTCATGGAGATAGATTGTATTCATGAAGATATAATCAATATTTGAGTCTTTTGAGCAAAGAGAGGCATAGTGAGACTAAGGGGTTTCAAAAAACCTAAGAAGAGATGATCACTAATGCAATGTTAGTATAAGAAGGTTATCAAATTAATGAAATGTTTCAAGAACAAGGTCAAATGTTATTTCAAAGTGAGTTAATAACTAAGGAGTGCCACTTATCATTTTCCAAGCCAAGAGGAGGGAAATTTGAAGAAGAAATAAGATGTGTTAAGGAAAGAGAGAAACTCCTACACCCTTTCCAAGATGAAACATCATCAAGAAGGAAACACATGTAATTTAATATCTCATGAGACTATTTTATAAACTCCTTGATTGTAACTCATGTCATGAATTCTTGACACTTGTCAATGACTCTCTCCTATGCCATTTTTCTCTCTCCTTCTCCATAAAAATAGCCTTATTTATCTTTGTAAGCATCCTCCACCTATGTATGATGAAGATATACTAATTTTTATGCATTTAAACAATGAAATACTACTATTTTTACCTCCTTCTATGATTGTACTTAGTGTGTGTGCATGGATGGTTGATCTTGCCAAATGATTTGCTTAGTTTTCCTTGGCATGTTGTCTTATTCTAACACCTACATGCAGTTTGAAAGATTCATTTGCAAGTCATGTGAAGTATGTAAGTGTAGTATAAGGGTTGAGTGATTTTATCTATTCATTATGTCATCCTAGATCTCTTGATTAGTCCTCCTAGTCTAAGCATCTATCATAAACTCCACATTGAATTTTTGATGTGAGAGATTCAGATTAAGAGTGTATGTTAAGGTTAGTGTCTTGGTCTACATGTGCACATGTATCTAGTTTTTAGTGATCAACTGATTTGGTGTATCACCCTTAGTTTTATTTCATGTTATCCTTCTCCCTTTTACTTTGAAATTTAGTAGTGTATAATTGAGAGTCTAATTGATACATCAAGGGGAGCTACCCCTATAACCTAGAGGTTTGGTCCACTTGAAGGGCACCCATAACCTAGGACCAATCCCATTTCCTAGCTCAAGTTGAGAGGGATTTAATCATCCTCTCAAGGCTATAAATTTGAGATATAATATAAATCCATACTTTTCTAAAAATTAATTTTATATTTTTTCCTTTTCTAATTATTCCTGGTGTAACTTTCCTTTTCAATTTGTTCCCTTTGTAAACTTTGTTTGTCTAATTGTTTCTTTTTAAATTTTGCCTTTTCTAACTATTCATTTTGTTATTTTTTTACTTGTTATTTAGAAAATGCAATCATGGTCTGAGTATCTTGCTTAATTATAGATGGTTTTCTTGCACTTGGTGATTGTTTAATGGATTTATCTAGAATAAGATCACCATTATCAATGATACTTTGTAGTTTTCTCTACAAAGTCCAAAACATTTTTGTATGATGTCCATGCATTCTATGATAGGTACAATAATATTTTTATTTATGTATAGGATGTATGAAAGGTAATGTGATAAATTTTTTTCAAATCATTTCCCTTAGAACATAACTTAAACTCTTATTAGCCTTATGTACAATTTATATATCACTAGTTGTAGATGTATGCTATTTTGGATTCCATTTTTGAGATGATGCCTTTTGAGGTACAAAATATTTGGATAAAGATGTAGATATATAGCTAACACATACATGTTTTGGATTATTTGTATATGTGATCTTATTTTAAAGTTATGTGATATTTAAACTAAACTATTTATTTTCATTTTGTAACTCCTCTATAGATGTTCTCATTATGAGTATTTGATCTTAAAGAGATTCATAAGAACAAGCCCCAGGTACTTGTGATTAATATGCATTAAACACCCATCACGAGGGTCTATATGGGGTGGATGGGGATGAGGAGTAACATTCATATGAAATCTATGTTTTAATATAGAGGGGTCACCCTCAATCTCAAGATAGTGACAACATGGACCTCCTTAACAAGAAAGTAGCTATCACTACCTTGAGGATAGGTGGAAGGAAAAATAGAAGAATCCATAATAGGAAGGTGGTTAGGGTTTTTATTTAGTTCCCAATTTTAGATTTATTAAGTCTTAAAAAATCTATTGATATTTATTTATATTAGGAAAGGCCTAATTTAAATAGGTAAACAAACATGGAGATACTAGAATTTTGGAAATGGAAACCCTAGGGATGAAATATAAAACCCTAGAAGGATGAAACCTTGATGGGAATCTAGGGTTTGAGATGGTTCTATCAAATGTATGTGTTCATTAATATGTTTTTTTTTTAATTTGGTTTTACAAGTCCTTGTTAGATAAAAACAAGTAGAATAGTTCATATTAATATCTATGAAATCCAAGCATACATATGCATTTTCAATGATTTGATAAGTGGCATATGCTAAATATAGTAATTAAAATAAAGGGATGAATACTTATCCTTTAATAATAACTATCTATGACTATGTTATAATAATGGAAAATAGATTAAAGTAGGTTTATGATTCATTAAATTTAAGAACTATGCCTCTATTTATGCAGGTTAGTTCCATTAGATCTAGGTCATTATTGACTACCAATATTAACTTTTGTTGGTAAGTAATGGCCAATGTTGAAAGATAAGTAAGTGACTATATGGTCACCTTCATTTTTTCTAAGAGATTTCTATGCATTATGTTGAATCTTGATGATGCATACAACTCTAGAAATCATCCTCCTTCACCTTGAAACCATAGGTGTGTTTGTGAGGCATATAAATTCGTAAACATTAGGAAGCTATAATGGGTTGAGATGACCCTAATGATCCTTGTTTGATGATTTATCACTTCATTCATATTTGATATTTAAATGAGGGAAATCAATGCAAACATAATTATCCAACCTAATGTGATTGTGTAATTGTGCTCCTTTGTTAAATGAATGTAGATAATGATTTGGATTTGATACTTGACAATGATTGCTTTGAATAAGATTTTGTATGCTTTAGAATCAACTTATAAATAATTTAAAATATGGGAAGAATATAATAATTTTCATCAATGCTAATTAGTGTATATATGCATACTAGATAAGTCTAAATTCCCATATCAAGTGAGGCCTTGATTTGTGTGTGTGTGTGTGTGTGTGTGTGTGTGTGTGTGTGTGTGTGTGTGTGTGTGTGTGTGTGTGTGATTATAATTAGATAATTTATCATACCAACAACCTGATAGGCATATGGTCCCACCCTAATTATATATTTGATTTTAAAAATAATTCATTATTGATTGTTAATACTAACTTAGCATGACATTACCGATTCGTGCATATGAAGGCTGAACTAAAGTTTTGGAAATTTTTGTGCAAGATAGTAAGCATGTTTGAAATAGATAGTGATGTTTTTTATATGGGTAAAAAAAGAATGGAAGGATCAAATTAATAAGGTAGTATGTATGTGTGAGATAATGGTGGGTTAGGACCAAATTTATGAATTCAAGTCATACATGATAAATGTATGTCACTTATAATTTTGAATTACTTAACACCATATTTTAATATATGCAAGATTAGACACTTCAAGAAGGAGCATGAGAGGAATTATAATAAACATAAAGTCATATATATTGTATATCAGAGACTTAGATAAGCATATCAAAAAGTAGATATCATGTCAAGGAAATAAAACACATTAGGTATCTAAAGGCGTGTTAGTCACATGAAAACACACCAGGTATATGGGGATATACTAAGGACTTAAAAATGCATCAAGAAAATAAGGTATATTAAATCATAGTTAATATAAATCAGAGATAGAAATACATAAGGTGAAAGTATACTAGAATAAAAATAATAAAACAAATTAGAATAAAGAGATGCCCCATATTTCCCCTAGAGTTTCCACTAATTAAATATGGGACAATGCCTTAACCTACTGCAAAGCCATAATTGTAACCCTATAACCTATGTTAAAAATACCTAAAAAACCTTATTTTAGACACCTAATTTTGGTGTCAAGATTGTTATAATAATGTTTTTAATGTGGTTTTGTGCATATGGATCATTAGTTCATATTGGTGATTTTCCTTGTGTTTTATCTCTCTTTATTCTTTGTATGGCCTCATCCTATATTATTTCTTATATTTTCTCTATCATTTGTGTTTTTCTATTTGTAGTGATCCCATCCTCTTCTTTTCCTTTTTTTTATGTGTGTTTGGGTCATAAACAATGGTTTGTTGGGTTTGTCCCCACTAGTAGATTCAAGACTTTAGTGCTAACATTTGTGTCAAAATTACAAGTTTTTTGCCTATAAATTCATTTTTGGTTTGATGTAAAATTTTGTGTGACATAATTTGCATTAGTGAAAGTAAAACAACAAAATTTTTAGCATCATTTAAATTGACATAAATTTATCATAGCTTTTATTGACATAACTTCTGTCACCAAAATATATGTCAAAAAGTACATCATGTAGGAACATATATGGCATATATGGCTTAAATAAATCTTACATCACCAAAAATATTTAAGTCTATGTTTTCAATAAATTTCCCAAATGATGTGTGTAACACACATATTGTGAAGTTTATCTACTTACAAGATTACACATTAGGTTGGAATTGGCCATGGTAGTTTGGTGAGTTTTAAGAGGGAAGGAAATTTTTACATGATCACTTTGTGTAAATATTTAATAGAGCACAAAAACCATTTGGAGGACATGTAAAATGGAGTGAGTAGCTATATATTTACAAAGTGTGCACAAGATTTGATTATACATAGAATATGGTGATGGATGCATGTGAGTGTTAATATGTGCAAAAGTGGAGATCCAAGGCAAGGTAAAAGTAAGGAGAAAGCCAAACAGTCACACTAAAGACTTACCATGAAAATACTCAAATAATTTTGGTGTGCAATGGAGATATTTATGTATGGGTTCATAAATTTAACTGTTTAGGTTGACTATTGAATCCAAATACTTAGGAATGGATCATAAGGAAATATATCATGCTTCAAAGTTTGTGTGAAAATATCATAACCTTCTTAGGGATGTGTGGTAGCTAACATGAGCTTCCATGATTATGAAGTGAAATATATCACTTTGGAAACCCTATAAAGGACATTTTGTGCAAATTACAAGCATTTTTGGGGAGATATTGAAGAACATTATAAACACCTAGAAAAAATAGGTCATCTTATTTAATCAATAGTATAACAGAGAATAAGAGAGTGATGAAATAAAGGCTTGAGTAGAATCCATTTTAATAACTAGGATAAGCTTGTATTTTTAGATTTTAGTAGAGAATAACTATTATAATATGCTTATTTAAATAAATATATATAATCCATTTATGCTTCAGATCTATTTGTTTGTGTGTTTATTTAGCTATAGGGTTAGGGATTTACTTAATGGGAAACCACACTCCATAGTGACTACACCAACTAGTAACATATTAAGGTTATAATCCTTATGGAGAGTGTGGAAAGGCTACTGACAAGATTATGATATGTGATATTACAGTAGTAAGGTTTGAGTGACTATAAAATTAAGATGCCTCCTAGATGAGTGGTTGGTAGAGGTGGGTATGTAATAATAAATGTGGCTATAATAATATAGAAGTGTTAGACTTGTTAAAAGTTATGAAAACTATATTTGATGCTATAGAAGAAGATAAAAGAAGGGGTTTCTCCCCAAGAGATGACTAAAGTGATGCTAAAGGAAAATATCCAAAAGATAAAGGAAAAATGGTGAAGATGAAGAAATGCCCATGGATGCAGTAGAAGGTATACTCCCTAGACCTATATCAAGAATTCATATAGGAATGAAAGTAATTTAAACATGTTTTTTAGAAAACCTAAACCTATTGGATCATAAACAATGAGAAATGTTCAAAGTTTGGTGATATAAGCAACCCAAAGAGAGTGAAGGTTAGATATAAATATAAAGGGTTATGAAACTATTTAGTGGAAGGAATTTATAATGGAAATAAGAAGATGTGGGAAGGACAAGATCTCAAATTAGGATATAATGGTCACCAAGATGAAAGATAAATTCCTAACAAGAGATTACTAGTTGGAATTGTTAACTAAGTCTAAATGTGTTACCATCTATGTGAAGTATCAATCATCACATATACCTAATATTTGGATCAAGTTTTCCAAAAAATGTGGTGCATAGGTTCAAACCTAAAAAAAATTAAGAGATAAAAATAAATGTACAATAGTTTTTTGATAAGGGATGATCAAAGAAATTAAAAGCTTGTGCATAATACCAAAAATATTGACACCAAAGAAGGAAGGTGAATAATGGATTTACATAGATCTGAGATCCATAAATAATATCAATATCAACTACATATTCAAATGTATATGAATTTATGAATAAATGGATTGATTAATTGGATTCTAATACTTCACAAAGATAAAATTAAAGAGTGGATATGACTAAATCATAACTAGGGAAGGTGATAAATGGAAGACTATGTTTAAAAGACAAAAATGATTGTATGAATGGTTGGTCATGCAATTTGGGATGAAAAATAAACTGATTGAATTCATGAGACTCATGAATGAATTCATGAATAATTTTATAGTTAAGTTTTTCATAATTTATATTGATGAAATTTTGATTTTTTAGAGGGATAGAGGAGTATGTGATGCATACGAGAAGAGTGTTCTAGTGACTACAAGAAAATGTTTTGATGGTAAATGTGAAGAAATGTAATTTCATGGAGAGATTTTTTATATGCAGGATTTATGTTAGGTTTGCATATAGATCTAGATAAGGTGCACATTATCATAACATATCTATCACCTAAGAACACAAATAAATAGTGAAGCTTGCATGTCTTAGTGAGTTTATATAGGAATTTCATTAGGAAATTTAGTGGGATATGCATAGTGATCATCAAATTAATGAGAGGTGATAGAAAACCTTTTTATAGACATATTAAGCAACACAAATATTTGAGTATTTGAATAATAAAGTGATTGAACAACAAGTGTTAGGATTGCCTAATTTTGAAAGGGTATTTCAAGTTGATTTCGATACTAGTGGAACAAAAATAGGATAAATGTTAAGTCAAAAAGGTATACCTGTAGCTTAATTTTGTGAGACATTGAATGAGAAAAAGATAAATTATTCAGTTTATGACAAGAATTTATACACCATAGGTTAATCACTCAGTAAGTAGAGACATTATTTATTGCCTAAGGAGTTTTTGTTATATAGAAACCATCAAGTTTTGTAATTCACAAATAGTCAAGGGAAGTTGAATCAATGACACATGAAGTGGATACAAAGTTACTCATTCGTGTAAAAAAAATAAAAGTGGAAAGTTTAATAGTGTTGTAAATGTATTGAGTATAATATGCATCTTAGTGAATGAGATGAAAGTAGAAGTCATAGGGTTTGATTCTATGAAGGTGATGTACATAAAAGATAAGGATGTAAGACATTCATGTAAAGCATGAGAAAAACCATTGACACTAGGAATGAAATTGAGGTTGTATAAATTCATATGTGTAGGATTTTTATTCAGAGGAATGAAATTATGCATACCTAGAGGGGTGATGCATGAGATTTTGATCAAAGAGAGTTATAGTAGAGGATGAACAGGTCATTTTGAGAATGAAAAGGCATATGTGTAGTTTCTTGAGAATTAAGTTTTTCTTAAGGTGAGTATAGATATGTGAAAAATTATGAAAGAAGGTATATTATACTAGTTAGAAAAAGGGAAGAGTTATAATGTAGGGTTGTGTTGACCACTACCTATTTCAAAGAAACCATGAGATGGTATTAACACAAATATTTTACTTAGATTACTTAGAACATAAAAAGGGAATATCTCTATTTTTATGATCATGGATAGATTATCAAAGATGACACTTTTTTTTTCATGTAAGAAGACAACCAATACCTCAAACATTTCTGATTTTTTCTTCAAAGGTGTGGTAAAGTTGTATGGGTCTCTATGCAACATAGTGTTAGATAGGAATACAATGTTTTTAGGTCATTTTTAAAAAACCTTAGAAGAAGATGGGTAGAATTTTAAGTTTTAGTTAAACATACCATCCATAGATAGATGGACAAACTAAGGTTATGAACACAACCCTTATATAATTTATTAGATGTTTGATTGGAGGCAAACCAAAGCAATCATATTTAATCCTAGTTCAAGTGGAGTTATCTTATACCAATTCATTAAACAAGACATAAGGAAGAACATCTTTTTAGGTTGTGTGTGGAAGCAACCCAAGAGGAGTGATAGAGTTAATAAAATATAAGGAAACACACAAAATAAGTAGAGAAGCAAAAGATTATGTAGAGTATATGCACAACATAAACTAACAGGTGAAGGTGAAATTATAGAAAAGTGGTCAGTGGTATAAGTGATGCATAGATGAGAAGTTCATACATATGGAATTTAAGGTTGGATATATAGTGATAGTGCATTTGTAGAAGGATTTTAGGTTCCCGTGAGGAACATATAATAAGTTAAATTGGAAAAATATAGGAATTTTTAGAATATTGAGGAAGATTTTTAAAAATACATATGAGATTGAGTTTCTTGAAGGGCATAAATATATCTCCTATATTCAATGTTGAATATTTGTAAGAGTTCCATGAAGGATTGAATGTTTAAGAAGAAAAAACCTAATGGAAAGAGTAGATCCCTGAGGAGGACAAATAATAAATAAATGTCATTTTGTGGACCCTAAGGTTATCAAGAGGACATGTCAAAAATATAATAATCAATATTTAGTAAAATGGAAGAATTACAATGTGGAGGACTCTACATGGTTGAATCTCATAGATATTGGTCATTATGGACATGTGATAAAGGATTTCAATAATATGTGAGTATGGGCTCACATCTCTCAATTACTTGAGATATATAATTTAGGAACATCTTTTGCTAAAGGAAATATTGCATCACCAAAAATATCTAAGTATGTGTTTTCAATAAAGTTTTAACATGATGGGTGAAATGCACATATTACACAATTTTACTATTTGGAAGAATAAACAAGAGGTTGGAGTTGTGTTAGGTTGTGGAGCTAAAAGCTTCAACTCTTTGCAAATAGTAGGAACAAAAGGTTGCTGAGATCCAGGAGCACCGACGTCGGCAGCAGGACCGACGTCGGTCGTGACCAGTGCAGAAGGCCACCGGCGACAGCAGGAAGTTGGTCGACGTCGACAGAACCAGGCAAGCAGGGACCGGCGTCGGTCGCCTGTGTGTTCCAGAACTGTTCGTTGCATGGAGAGTTAGTTAAGTGAACGAAGAGTTTGCATGTTAAGACCAGTTAGAGTCTTGAGCTGTGAGGATAATTGTCTAAATTATGAGTCTAAGTTATTGTTTAAGTTAGGGATTTATTTATAGACCCATTGGCATGTATTGTATAAGTATGAGATAGAAAGGAAGAGTTCCTTCTAGTTGTAAGATCATTGAGTTGTAGGTTGTTGCAAGCTCATAGGGGATCTACATGTAAGTTTGGTCTGTTGAATTGCAGGTTACAGGTTCATGGGAGATCAACTTGAAGTGCTATAGAGTGCTTGGTGTACCGGCAGGGTTATTACTGACTGGTTGGTGAGGTGAACACCAATTCTGTGTGTGAGTTGGTTGTTGGGACCATTTTTTGTGTAGGAGAGTGTTGTGTAGAAGAATTAATGTACACTTGAGGTGTGGGAAACCTCTGTAAGGTGGAAGAGTGTGACGGCTCTTTGTAGTATTCTTTTCTGTAAAGTGTTAATACAAGATAGTGTATTGTCTCTCATATTCTGTGCTATTGGTGAATTCTAGTTACTTGTGTTTCTGGTTATTTCCACATATTTAATTGCTTATATTTTGGTAATCATACTGTGCTCTTTCTGAGGAGCAAGATCCTAACAAGTGGAATCAGAACAGGTGTGTTTGTTCTTGGATTTCCCACCCCTACAACTGGTATCAGAGCTTTTGGTTGGGATACTAACAGATTGGTTTAGATCTGGGTAGTGTGTTTTGATTATAGGTTACTCACAGGGTTTTTGTTTGAGTGGGAGTTGAGCAATGGCAGAAGACAGTAAGCTATGAATGGAAAAGTTTAATGGCAAGAACTACCAATTATGGAGGATGCAGATTGAGGACTATCTGTATCAGAAAGATTTGTACTTACCGTTGGGTGGGGTTAATAGCAAACCCTCAGATATGAAGGATGAAGAATGGGAGGTTCTTGATCGAAAGGCTCTGGGATCTATTAGATTGAGTCTTACATCATCTATGATTTCTAGCTTATCACAGTGTAAGACAACGGTGGAGTTGATGGAATCTTTGGCAAATTTATATGAAAAACCCTCGGCTTCTAATAAGGTATTTTTTATGAAGCGTTTATTTAATTTGCAAATGTTGGAAGGTGGATCTGTTCATAGCCATCTTAGTGATTTCCATGGTTTGGTAAACAAGTTAAGTTCAGTCAATATTGTATTTGATGATGAAATTAGAGCTCTCTTAATCTTGTGTTCATTACCTGAAAGTTGGGAAGGTTTGGTAATGGCAGTTTCTAATACTGTGTCTCCTTCAAAAGTCTTAAAAGTAGATGATGTTGTGAGTGTGATCTTGAATGAAGAGATACGTAGGAAAAGCACAGGTGAATCATTAGGATATGCTTTGAGTGTTGAAGGTAGAGGAAGGCCAAGAGAGAAGATAGAGCGTGGGAGATCAAGGTCGAAGTTAGGCAGAAGATCCAAGTCCAGGTATGGCAGAATAACTTGCTAGAAATGTGGAAAGCAAGGGCACTTAAAGAGAGATTGTAGATCAGGTGAAGATCAGCATGAAGGACATGGAGAAGAAGCAGATGTTGTGGATTACATTGCACAAGATGCTCTGGTATGTTCTTTGGATAGAGTAGAATCTTGGGTTTTAGATTCTGGTGCCTCTTTTCATGCATCCCCACATAGGGAATTTTTTCATGAGTATGTCCAGGGAGACTTTGGAGAAATTTGTGTAGGGGATGGTAAGCCTTGTCAGATTGTTGGCAAAGGAAAAGTGAAGCTGAAATTGCAGACAGGTGACACATGAGTGTTAAAGGAGGTCATGCATGTCCCAGTTCTGGAGCGGAATTTGATTTCTGTTAGAAGTTTGGGTGATGAGGGTTGCACAGTAACTCTCACAACAGACTCTTGGAAGGTTACCAAGGGTACACTTGTTGTAGCTAGAGGTAAGAAAGTAGGTACGCTTTATCTATCTACTTGTATTACTGATTCTCTTTCTGGGTTATCTACTTCAGCTGTAGATTCAGAGATGTGGCTTAATAGGCCTGGTCACATAGACAAGAAGGAGATGCTTATTCTTGAGTCAAAGAGTATGCTTTCAGATTTGGAAGGCATGGATCGTGGTTTTTGTATGTAGAAGAAGAAGGTGACGTTTCTTGAGAAATCCGATGCTAGTGACAAGAACAGGAAAGCCTTGGTTTTCAAGGAGAACGTGATGGACAGAGTTCAGCACAAGGTGCAGAGGAATTTTGAGCAGAGCAATGGTGATTTGGACAAGGGTTTGATCCAAAAGGAGCTCGTGGGAAAGGGTCAGGTCTCATTAGAAAAACATAGAGACCGATGTCGGTAGGAAAATCGGCGTCGACATCCAAACAGGGACTGACATAAGCTATGTGCAGCCTGACATCGGTGACTTGGGGCAGATAATGATCAGTGTCGGCCAGGGGAAACTGACGTCGGCAATGTGGCAGTCATAGGGAACCGACATCGGTCGACTGTAGACTGAGATGTGACCAGCATCAGTTACTGAGATGAATTTTGGGTGGACAGCTAGCTGTCATGGAGTCTCAAGCGCCCATATGGAGGACTGAAGGCGTAAGTAAGTTCTTAAATTCGTCATTTCCCTTCTTTACACTACTTGTTGCTCACTTATGGTATAGAACCAGGGAGTTGTTAAAGAAGCAGAATAGGTAGATCCAAGAAATAGTGGGAGCTTGGCATGGATGAGGATGTGATTCCTTGGAGGAGAACCAAATAGGAGTTTTGGGTAGAGTTGCCAGCTGGAAGTAAGCACTGAGAGACGAATGGATGTTCAGGATGAAGAAGAGCGGAAATGGATACATGAGATGGAAGATCAGGGTATATGGTCTTGTATTAGCTACAGGACAATGGAGGTTTGATCATTGTGTTTCTCTTTACCAGGTTGGATAATATTAGCTACATTATCCTATTTCTATATGATGTGCTTGTTGCAAGGTTACATATACAGGTATTGCTGAACTAAAGGTAAAGCTAGTTCAGGGGTGTGTCATGGAGAATCTGGGAGCAGCAAGATTCTTTGGCATGAGTGTGTCCTAGAGACATGGAAGGTCTTTTTGACTTTGTTTTAGGATGATTGTGTGAGACCGGTTAGCACGCCGATGGTTAGACAGTTCACAGAACAGGTGTCTTGATTCACATAATGAGGTTGAGTGCATGGTATGTACTAAACCTGAGTTTTCCCAAGCAGTGGGAGTTGTCACAAGTTTGGAGTCAATCTGGGAAAGTAATACTGAAGGGCAGTTCAGTGGGACCAGCAGCAGGTGCACATGTTATGTAGGGTCAAGTTCTTTTTCTACATGGTTGTAGATGCGGATGTGGCAGGTAATTTGGATGACAAGTTTTGCACTACAGGATTTGTGGTGGTTGGTCTTCAAGAGTGATCTTGAGGAGGGATACAAAGCCAAGGGAACAAACTAGATGGAGTATAGGTATAGGTACAGGTTGCAGCTGTTTATCTCCAAGTGAGAGATTGTTAGGTTGTGGAGCTAAAAGCTTCAACTCTTTGCAAACAGTAGGAACAGAAGGTTGCTGAGATCCAAGAGCACCGGAATTGGTATCAGGACTGATGTCAGTCGTGACCAGTGCAGAAGGCCACCAGCGATGGCAGGAAGTCGGCCGATGTCGGCAGAACTAGGCAAGCAGGGACCGGTGTCGGTCGCCTGTGTGTTCCAGAACTGTTCGTTGCACAGACAGTTAGTTAAGTGAACGAAGAGTTTGCATGTTAAGACCAGTTAGAGTCTTGAGCTACGAGGATAATTTTCTAAATTAAGAGTCTAAGTTATTGTTTAAGTTAGGGATCTATTTATAGACCCATTGGCATGTATTGTATAAGTATGAGATAGAAAGGAAGAGTTCCTTCTAGTTGTAAGATCATTGAGTTGTAGGTTGTTGCAAGCTCATAGGAGATCTACATGTAAGTTTGGTTTGTTGAATTGCAGGTTATAGGTTCATGGGAGATCAACTTGAAGTGCTATAGAGTGCTTGGTGTACCGGCAGGGTTATTACTGACTGGTTGGTGAGGTGAACACCAATTCTGTGTGTGAGTTGGTTGTTGGGACCATTTTTTGTGTAGGAGAGTGTTGTGCAGAAGAATTACTGTACACTTGAGGTGTGGGAAACCTCTGTAAGGTGGAAAAGTGTGGCGGCTCTTTGTAGTATTCTTTTTTGTAAAGTGTTAATACAAGATAGTGTATTGTCTCTCATATTCTGTGCTATTGGTGAATTCTAGTTACTTGTGTTTCTGGTTATTTCCACATATTTAATTGCTTATATTTTGGTAATCATACTGTGCTCTTTCTGAGGAGCAAGATCCTAACAAGTGGAATCAGAACAGGTGTGTTTGTTCTTGGATTCCCACCCTACAAGTTGGGCTTGTTATTTTGGCAAATTTTTGGAGCTATGTATTTTTTTTGTGAAATGAATTTGTCTAGAGGATTATTAAATAATGGAAACTTTTTGAAGGATGCAAAAAATGGAGTATCCATATACTTTCAAAGTGCACACAAGATTTCGTTGTCTATAAATCATGGTTATCAACACAAGCAAGTGTCATTAGGTGAAAAGATAGAGAGATAAGGAAAGGGTGAAGTAAGGATAAAATCAAATGGTTATGTAAAACACTTTATTGACAAAGACTCAAAGAATTCTAGTATACAAAAGTAGATATATGTGTAGGGGTTTATAAATTTGACTATTAATATGGATCATTGACTCTCAAATCCTTAGGGATGGATAAAAAAGACACACATAATGTATCCAAGTTGAGTGACATGCATCCAATCTTCTTAGGGATGCCTAGAAGCTAACATGAGCTTGTATGAATATTAAGTGACACATATCACTTTGTAAACCCTATAAAGAGGCATGTTGGCTAAGACATAAGCATTATTGGGGAGATATTGGAGAAAAATGTAAATACATAGAGTAAGGAGGTTTTTTAATTCATCCAATAGTATATAAGAGAGTATGAGAGTGACAAAAGATAGGTTGGAGTAGACTCTATTATAATATCTAGGATAAGCTTGCATTTTCAACTTATAGTGTATCATAGAGAGGACTATGGTATGCCATGAAGATGAAGAGGTGGCACCCACTATGAGAGGGCATAGAGGCTCACCATATATAGAGATAGCTTGCAAGATAGGAAAATTTTGTAATATGTTTATTTTAATTAATATACAAAAGCATTTTGTGCTCCATATCTGTGTGTTGATTTATCAGTAGGGTTATGTATTTCCATCATCATAAACCTTTTACCATAGTGACTGTATGAATATGTTAGGTTTTATTTTCATTAGAGTTGATTACTTTTCCAAAATTTAAATATATTAGTTTTTTATGTTTTGAAAGATTTTTTTAGGAGTTGAAAAAGTGGTTAGCTAAAACATTTTGCATTAGATTTGGTTGATAAAATTTGTGTTCGAGCTAGTAAATTTCCCAATTTTTTTTACATAGGCTTAGATCTAGTTTCTTTAGAAATCATTCTAGGAAGAAATTTATTTATATTATGGAGGTAAATAACAAAAACAATAGTATGGAAGAGATAAACAATTTCCAATGTAGTGGTAATGTAATGCAATTGATATAGAATAACTATGAAATGGGTTAAAACAAAATTTTATCTTTATCAAGATCCATGAATCATTATTACATAATTAAAGAATATATAGAGACATCTCTAAGTGAGTGTGAAGCATATGAAAATATATAAATCTCTCAGAGCTCACTACAAACTAGAAATTTAAGGAATGTCTTGATTGGCCTTCAAAACTGCTATAAAAAGAATCCTTATAATCATTAGAGGCAAATTTTAGGTTAATTTCATCAGTCTTACATGAAACTATTAGGAAATCATATTCTTGAATATGATAATATCTATAAACCATGTTATTTGTATTCTTTCAAAAAATATACGTAGTTATATAATATAGAGGATCACACCCATTATGTTGTGGGTCATGCAAGAACTACACAAATCCCTAATTCTAAGCATGCAAGATACATAAAAAAAAAATCCTCTAGAGGTCTCCTTGGACAACTAGCTTGAATATTTCCATTCCTCTTGAGACATTGTAAAGAATTTGGACAAACTCAAATGAGTAAAAAAATGGAAAATTTGCCTATCAATTCTATGGATCAAAGCTATGATTCTACTAATATTATATTTGTGGTATTGCATATAAAATTATAGGGACTAGAAATATCCTAAAGAAAAAAATAGAGACATAGGGACACAATTTGAAATCTATTTTTTTGTAGACACTATAAATGCTCGACTGATTCTGACCCCTTTGTAACATTGCAGTAAGATTTCATGAGCATAATTATACTAGTCCTAGAAATTTGTTTCCAATATTATAATTTATTAACACTCATCAATTGTTTTTTTTCATTTTCCTTTCTCTCCTTATATTATAATCAGTTGGATTTTACCATTAGTCTATATTTTTTCATTAGGTAAGATTATATTGTTATTTATTAATGTATTGTCACTTAGGCCACCTTTGTGTCATTATTTTATTGTGTTGTGTGTAGTGTAATTCACCCTTAACCAAAATCTATTAAATTTTTTTGGTGAACATAATACTCTTACATCAAACCTAGGTTTTGATTTCCCTCTCACCTATAGTGTTTGTTGTTTATCTTGTTTCAAGCTTTGATTTTTATGGATTCCTTTCTTATTTCCTCTTTATAACTTATCCTTTTTTCTCATAGATTGTGTCCTTGATTAATCTAATTCAGAGTTTATCTTAGCATAATGGATCATTTTAATGTGAATTATACATATTTATTGAAATAAATTATGCATTATTTGAATGCTTCAAAATATAATTTTAGATTTATAGAAATATTAAGGAGGGTATTATTCAAACCTTTAAAAATAATCTTATGTGAAATCCTTCTCTTGCTAAAATTGTGAAAATGGTAAATGAAGTAGATAATATACATGCTTCTCATGTAAGTAATGATCCTTATATGATTTTTTCTTGTGTTCCTTCCATTTTTATGATTTGTGAGAATTATATTTCTTCACCATCTATCTGTAGTCTTCAAAGTTTGCCTATGTTTTAAAACATTAATAAGATTAGACCCACAAATTAACCCCTTCATAGTTACATTGTGCCCTCCCACGAGATATTGATTGTAATTCATGCAATGAGTGAAATAAAAAATGAAGTAAATCTTTATCTTGCATCTACTTCTTAGGTTGATAAGAATGTTGTATATGGCCATCCTATAGTGCATAAGCTTATTTATGTCCCTCTCCCTTGTGATTTTACTATGTTTGAATTATCACTATTTGATGGGTTTAAAGATTCTTATTTGAATCCTAAATAATTGTTTGCTTCTCTCAGAAAATATGGTACCTATGATATAATATTTCTTGAAACATTTCCTAGGAGCTTAACATGTCATGCTTTAGTGTTATTTCACAAGCCCCCTAGTGGTTCCTTACATTACTTCCTTCTATTTGAATATCCTTTATTGTTATAATCTATTTACAACAAGGGATCATGTGTTCCACATTTGAGCATATTACATATTTACACAAGGGAAGTCATAGCTTATACATGATTATATTCTTAGATTCAAGTGTGGCATTCATTGTTTGATTTATAAAATAAAAAACTTAGAGAGAAAAAATATTTTTACTAAAATCCTCTTACCTGAGTTCTGTGAAATATTTATCTTTCATTCTTACACAAAATTTTATCATCTTTTATTTGAGGCCATATCATTGAAAAATGAGCTTGCACAATCACACATACCAGGTTATGAGATTCATAGTTCACCTCATTCTTCAATTCATGATACTCCAAATATCAACAAAAGACAAGTGCCTAAAATAATAAACATACATCATTGGCAATAAAAGTAGTGACACCTATAAAAAATCTCATGCCTTACCTTAGTGGATCATAACCTCATCCACTCATAGATAGTCCCAATGAAATATTGATAATGTTACTTGATAGGAATATGCTTACCTTACCTTATATTATAAATCATGATATGAATCATTTACCAAAAAAATTAAATTACAATTATTATTTTGATTGCCACTAAATCCACGAGAAATGAATAAATGCATGTTTTCCTCAAAATTAAAATTAAAAATATTATTGAAAGTGGTGATATTGATCTTAATATGCCTACTTCACAACCTCTTTATAAAAGAACATTTAAGTGTTTAGAAACCCATACCAAGTGATATTAGATCTCTTAATAAATAATTACCTAGGCATACAAAATATCTAATCATGATTCCAATGATCTTAAAAAATCTTATAATCTGCATGTGGAATCTTTGTCATTAGTATTTACATGGAAGGACAATAAAGGCAAGGGATTATGATAGATGATACTACTAAATATAATATGTGTATTCTTATTTTACTTAAAACATTTGGATATGATATTTAAAATTTAGTTGAAGTGTCACCTACTTTACTTGATTATGTAACATTGGTGTGTATTCTCTTGGTTCCCAAACATGTCCTAAAATAGTTTATGTAATGCAAAATTTGCTGAAATAAAACACTATATTAGGTGATCCATGGTTAGAATTAATGAATGAAACCCTTGATAGTACTCATGATCATATATCTTTTAAATTTTAAGGTGGTAAAGTTTTGATTCAATGAGATAGAATAAATGAAAACAAAATTTTAGAACATCCCAAGGAGGACACTATTACATATGAAAAAAAACTGAAGTGCATTCCTAAACAAAGATCTATCATCAATTACATTAATATAGAAGATAAAGAATTTTAGGAACCAATCATTTATACTCAATCTCATACAAATTTTGATATGAATAAAATAATTACCTACATGCATTGTTTATTTTGATTCTTCTACTCTTATGCATATCATTGGTTAGTGACCGGTAGTACTTACTATGAGCTTAAATAAATAGGTATTTATGGTGTAAATTAGGCCCTTTATTATCATATATATTAATTTATATACTATTTTACTATTTAGTTGTTTCATTTACATTACATTACATATTTATTTTGCCCAAACCACTTATAAAATAAATGTAAATATCTAGATATCAAAGACATACACGAACATACACATTTGTAAACATAAGATAAAAAATTACACACACACACACACACACACACACACACACACACACACACACACACACACACACACACACACACACACACACACACACACACACACACACACACACACACACACACACACACACGAGCGCGCGCGCGCGCGCGCACACACACACACACACACACACATTAAAAAATAAACATAAGAAACGTGTTGGTACCCTTTATTTAATATGATAAAAAGATACATCTAGTAGCCTTTTCAGTACGAAATAGAAATAGTGAAATCTTATAGGAGGATAAAGAAAGGAAGGTACCAGAGAAAGGCAAACCCCATGAAAATAAATGTGTAGAGATAGTGGGAAAGAAAAAAACCTCAACCTAATATGAAATATTTAACTAGATTATCACCCAAATGGGAGTCCTAAAAAACCAAACCCATTTAGAAAGTATAGACCAAAGTAATTATCTAATGGAGATCTCCCTCTCTGTTAGGGACCCATCATTCATTATAAAAAGTGATGAAAATTTTACCTTCTTCGATAGTGCAAGCCTCCTTTGCCAAATGATCTAGTATAGAGTTGTGTTCCCAGAAGATGTGGGAGAAAGAGATGTGTCTAAAGTGTGAAGCCAACTCAAGAGTGTTATCCAAGTGATAATAGAGAGAGATATCAAGGAAACATGTTTCTCCCATGAGTCAACTACATACATTTTAAGAGTCCAATAAAACATTCAATTCATCAATACCATAATACAAAACTAGATTAAGTATTGTATGTATATCCTATAAATCTATTGAATTGTTAGTGTTCTATCCCATCCCACATGAAAGAGATCCTATTCCCATGAAATAGTATTAATATATCAGATCTAATATGACTAGGGTTACCCATAGAGGACTTGTCATAGAAAATATGTGTGGATGTAACATCCACCTAAAGAGATATTATGCATCATTATGTCTTGCCACTGTGCTTTATAAAGGGTAGGTTAAAGAACTTGAATTTATATAAAATGGAGATAATAAAGGGGATATTTTTCTTAAATATTCCTTCATTTTTGGTGATCCAAATTTACCATGTGAGCTATAGAGGAATATGCCACATGATTGAGGAGCCCCTACACTCTATAAAATTATCACCAAACATTGAGAAAAGATTCACCATCCCATGTATATCTTTTATACTGAGTGTTTGAGGCATCCCAAACTACTTTAGTGAATGGGAAATTTATAAAAAGATGATTCATAGATTTAGGACTATGCTTGCATAGGAAACATATACCTAATCCTCTCCATCCCCTATGTTGAAGGTTTTCCCATGTAAGAATGCTGTTGTGTAAAGTGAGCCAAAAATAAAAGATGGTTTTTGGTGAGGTTCTAATCTTCCATAGCCCTATCCACCACTAGGGTGTGAGGGCATCCACACACTAAGACATTAGTGCAATATAACCCTATTTGATAATATAATCCTCTCCATCCCTATTTTAAGCCCAACTTAGCTCATCTTGATGATGTGTGAGGTGTATGCCACAATCTATGATTTTTTTCCTCTAAAATTCCCATTAGATAGTGAGTTGACCTATGAGACCAAGCCTCTTAACCTTTATCCATCAAGAGTTCCATCTATTTTCCTACACATGATCATAAGAATTAGCTAAATAAAGTATATGCTATTTTTAAAGAGCTTACTATACTTCCTTTGTGAACTATAGTTCACTCAATATTCCAAAAATGGCATCCATGCCAATATGAGTCTAAGTGACATCACTTGGGATCCATGCCAAATATTTATTGATAGTATCATAGGTTTGTATAATAGCTTTCCAAAAAATTGACCCTCTAGTATGTTTTTTAGAACTTAGCCTGATCTAATCCATGATAATGAGGGGATGAATATAT
>JARHVA010008813.1:265000-414318 GCA_037957365.1 Torreya grandis
TTTTTAAATATCATGAAGTTATTTATTTTCCATACACCATGTCCCAACTTTTGATATTTGTAAGTAACCTAGTTCATGAGTATTTATCCCTACAGTCACCAAATAGACCTTCAGTAGTATCTAAATGTGATAAAAAGTAATAAATGTACTAAGTTAAATAATAGTAATTATGAAAAACATTTAATAAATATTAATGCCATTATAGAGAGTCCACAACATTTAATAACATTAATATCATAATAAGATCAACATAATTATAGTTTATACAACTAAATCACATAACAACAACATTAAAACCAACATGTTAAGTAAATAAAATAAATAAGCTATTAAATCTCATAATTAAAATGCCACATAGAAAATAGGGTCATGACATCCCTCTCTCCTTCAAAAAGAGATGGATTTATGGCTAAAATAACTAAGGATAATGTTTCTTAAAAATAATTTCATCTTCCCAAGTAGCACTTTTCTTAGACAAAGTGTCCCATTGGACCAAAACTTGGGAAATTTCATGATTTTACAACCTATTGTTACAGTGGTCCAATACCTTCAATGGTTCCAACTACATTATTTAATTTTTTGAAACCTAAATATGGGTCTTATCCAAAACATTAGAAGGATTATGAATATACTTTATTAGTAAAACAACATGAAAAACATCATGACTCGTAGATAGAGGAGGAGAAAGGGCTAGTCAATAGGCAACATGATTGATTTTATCCAAAATTTCAATGGGTCCAATGAATCAAGTAGCTAACTTGGAATATTTTCCAAATTTAATTGAATTTTATGTGGTTTAACACTTAGAAAGACTTTATCACCCACTTCAAATTCTTATGGTGACCTCTTTAAATCTGCATAACTTTTTTGTCTATGAGAAGAAATATTTAGATTTTGCCTTATTATTTCCATTTATCTATCATATTATTACAAAACATTACAACCATAATTTTTTCTATTTTTTAAACTTTCCCAACCAAGTGGAGTTCTACATTTATGTCCATAAAGAGCTTCAAATGGAGCCATTTTGATCATAGAATGAGAAGTGTTATTGTAAGAAAATTCAACAAAGTGTAAATAATCTTCTCATTTACCTTATTGATCCAATCCATACATTATCAACATGTATTCCATAATATGATTGAGTCTCTCAATTTTACCATCCATTTCTGGGTGGTAAGAGGAACTGAAGTTAAGCCTTGTCCTAAAAGCAACAATCAATGTTTTCCAAAATTTGGAAGTGAAGAGTTTATCTCCAATAGATATAATGAATTCTAGCATGTCATTATCTATGAACTCTTATAATTAAACTGTATGTTCCTATAATTCAACTACATTTATGAACTAAGGATATTTTGATGCTGGAGCTACGCCTAGTGTGGTATTAATATAAAAATCAAACTCCCTTTAAGGAGGTAGTCAAGTTAGTTTTTCTTGGAACACATCAGAAAATTACTTAAAAAATGAAAACTCTTGATAATTAGTTTCATTTTTAGGTGCAATTTTTTGGATCTAAACAACATGTAGTTTATATCCCTTTCATACTTCCTTCTTCAGCTATAAAGCTAACATAAGATTTTTTTATTTATACTTAGGCAAACCTTTAATTTAAATTTTATTTTCTAAATAATCATAACATGTTATAAATTTATTATAGCACTCAAAAATGGCCTTATGCTACTACAACTAGTCCATGCCCACAATTACATAATAAGATCCAAATGGAGCTAAAAATGGATTGGTTTTGGTCTAAAAATTACATAAATTTAGCATGATTTGCTCAAGACATTTGGATATTGGTACCCTTTTTCAAGTATCAAAATTGGCCTCCCAACCTTATCTTAAAGTCACATGACTCAATTTATAATTATTGACAACTTTAGGTGAAATAAAACTATTTGTTACAACTAAATCAACCAAAATAGAAATTGAGATATCATTTAATTTACCTCTGATTTTGATAGGGGTGGTTTGGTACTCTACATTCCTATTTTATGTAGCCACATAAATACTATGGTTGGCTTATTAACCTAATTTCAGCTTTGGACATTCCTTAAGAGAATGATTATCATCACATTCCCAACACAATACAATCCTTTGGGGTGCTATAGGAGAGGTGTTTGCCCCTATGGTAGGGACATTTTGATTTCCTTGGGTCTAATTCTTCTTAAAAATCTAGGTTTTAAAGAATTCTAATTCTTAAAATTATTATTCTACCCTTGAAATTTATTGAAATCATTGGTACTTCTATTAAATATTTAGTTTTTTTTTTAATTTCTTAAAGTTCTTGGGTGAAGGAGTCAAATTTTTACTATTAGACTAATATCTATTCTTCTTAAAATCTTATCTCATCATTTGACAAGCTTTTTCTTTCTCTTATGCCCTATGAGTAGATTTAATGGCATTGGTTAAAGTATTTAGGTTGGTCATATTGATATCATGCATCAATATTTCCTTTAGTCCCAACTTAAACTTGGTCACCTTGGTTTCTTCATCATTCATGTATTTCACATGATGCAGTAAGTTAAAAAACTTGTTTTCATACTCATTTAATTTCTTAATTTAATAGCTAAAAGTAAATTATTTTTTATTCCTTGAAATTAGCACTGAGATGTCTCTTCCTATGTTACATTTCAAAATTAGGCTAGGTAAGATTCATTCGCTAGTATCCATCAAAAACATAAACATGATTCCACCATAGAGCTACAGCTCCAACCAACTGATAGGTGACCACCCTTACCTTCACATTTGATGGCATGTTATGTAGGTTAAAGTAATTTTTTAGGTTAACCAACCATGCATCAGTTGTGTCACCTAATTATTCATGAAATAAGGTTGGGGTAACTTTTTCAACTCTTTAATAATAGGGTTTATGACATTCATAGGTAGGTCTTGGGTTTCCTACTCACCACCTTGTCTTTCTCATCTAAAGGGTACTTATTTAGGTGGAATACCCTATATACTATTCAACCTAAATTCTTAGGTTTCTATATTGATTTACAAGGAATTTAGAGTAGTCAAAATTCCATTCAAGACTACCTCTTGGTTAGTAGTTAGGTTGTTTTCATCATGGTTAGGTACTTCAACATTATTTCTCGCTTTATTGATGGGAGGTTATTCTATTTTAGGAACATGGGCTCTATGATATCTACCTCTAACTGGGTTACCATAACCTAACTTTTTGTCTACCATTTTGGATCTTGTTCTCACCATCTTGAGGTGAAACAAACAACAACTCAATAGAAAATAATAATAAACATTTTCCCAAAGTTCCTAGAGCAGTTAACGATGTTTTGATACCACAATATAATAACCAATATTTTTTCCAAAAACTTGATAAAAACATCTATATTTAAAATAGTTTCCATTTAAACTTAGCAGAGAAGCATAATGGGATCTATAACTATGTTAATACTAACATAGGAACTAGACTAAAGTCATAACTTGTGAATGATTTAATAGGAAGTTATTATCCACTATGTAAATGAATGAGGGAGTATCAATATAGAAAACTATATACTCATACCCTCTAACCCACATACTCATTTGTGGCCTTCTTAATGAAGCCATTAACATCTTATAGCCTTACCCAAGTGCCTGCATAGGACATAAAACAATATGTACCTTGGATAACAACTAAGTTCCATATGGGAAAGGATGCAAAGAATCAAATCAAAGTATCTTAAATAATAAAATGTAAAATAATTAATTTTAGAAAAAGAATCATCATACTAAGCTTCTCATTTTTAATATCTAATAAATAATCTGAAAACAAAAAATAAGAGTTGTAGGACTATTTCCAAAAGTAACATAATGAAAATTTTATGAATCCATTTAACATTTTTATAGGAAAAGATCTGATTAAAGTTGTTACCATAGTAATTCCCACTTAGGTTACCTAGTAAAACCTAGAATTAGGATCAATTCACTATAAATTAGTGACCTTAGAATGATATATTTTATTAATTATCATATATTCATATGTGTATTGTAAAGCTTAACAAATCTTATTTAGTTATACCATGCTGGAAAATACCACATAAGTGGCCATCTCATCACTTCCATGATCAACATGAGTTCAGACATATTGTAACTTAACCATATGTAAGGCTTTTGATAAAGATTATATATCTATAACTATTATTATTTGTCACTTCATTAAGTGTAATTACAACATTAATAAATCATACACTTATGAAATGAAATTAACTTTGTTTTAATATTTCAACAACCATGTTTAAGTTATGCATGAGAACATATTATGAAATTTACTAAAATCATCATTACATTTAATTTAGTTATTGACTAGGCCATCAATAACTTAACTAAACACTTAGATTATACTTGTTTCCTTTAGTATAGTAATTACAGTTACAATTAGTGTAATAGTTATTTATGTTTTAATTACATATCAAATCAATTCATATTACATAATTGAAAATTATGTTCTCCACATTAACTTATACATATTAGCTATTCATCTAAGATATACTATTGTAAACTTATTACCTTATTATGTTCTATAAGAAATCACACCTTAAAAACATTATCTTAGAAGAACAACCAAATACTTAATTTATTTTCAGGTTATCAAACATAACACCATTATTTTCATAATGTCTTTCAAAAGAGATTATCATTTGAACTGAGTTTAATATATTTTACCATTCCAAGTATGACAACTTTAGTGGTGAAGTATAACATCTATATTCAATAAAAGAATCCTTTAAGAGACCTGCATCTTTTCACATTTCTGTATTAGTTTTAATAAATTGTTATTATAAAGTTAAGATCAAGGTTCAAAGTAACTAATAATTCTAAATTAATAACTATAAAGACTTCAATCCTCAAAATCAGTCAAGATTTTGAACCATATGAATACTAAAACCTTCTCAACTTTAATAAAAGAATTCAACTGGCACAAGATGACTCCCAACCTAGTATTCATGCTTGCTTCATTACCATTTTCAAAATAACTTGAAACAATAATGGAAACATTTAAACTTGTTTGTGTAAACATTAAATCATCATAATAATAGTGTTTTATAAGGACTTTAATACATAAGCATAATCTTGTATGTTTACAACTTTACCAAACATTACCTATACTTATAATGTTAAGCCAAAATAGTTAACAAATGTTTTATAACAACTCAACAATGTTATCAAGCCAACACACTTTTATAATCAACCCTTTAGATGATTAGTAAGGGTATTTTAAAAACAAAAATCTCTTTACATTTTTGATAAAGAACAATTATTCTATAACCAATAACACAGTAGAAAAATTACTACTTTCATTTCACATCATAAGTGGGTAAATCAAGAACTTATAGGTCTATTTAGTATTCAAAAGAGAGTATCATGTCAATATAATAAGATGTTGTATAAGAAAAAATCATTTCCATTTAACAATTTCAACAATATTTGTAAGAAAAAATTATCACACATTAAGTGATATAACACAATAATTCCATAATGAATATAAATCTAAAATATGTAAAAATAAAAATAAGTTATAAACTAAAGTAATAATAAATGAAATAAAATAATTATTCATATAGGCAATATAGAATTACACTAAAATGATAAATTTCATAAACAACTACATTATCTCCAATTGAGATAAAACAAAAAAAATGAATTAAAATTAGTAAATACTAATTAATCCCCAACAAGTGTTTCATCAAATGATCCCAATAGAAGATAAATATGTCAAAATCTAATGCACATAACACTCTTTCACATTTCATGATCAACCAACACCCACCCTTCCATTCTAAATGAGCCCAAATATAAGTGGCCCTAGACCACCCCATCCATTAGTTGGATGTGGATCTTGGTAGTAGGGTACGTGAAATAAAGAATGAGAACAATTAAAAATTGATCTTCTTTAATAAAAATAAAATATAAAATTAATGTAAATTAAGATAAGTAATATTTACAATAAATACACCCATATTTATCTAAAATTCTATAGCTTTATGTTGAGCTTATTCATGTTGACCTTCATAGGTTAACCAAGTGGTTACACATGTGAATGCCACATTATATAAGCATAATATATAATATATAATGTTTTACAGACAATAAATTATCTTAATTTTAGTATTTCAACTCAATAAGAGTGAGTTTAAGACTAATAAAATAATATCCACAAAGAAAAATACATATTTTAGGATATGAGCTCAAAATGAACACTCCCAAATTTTGTAGAAAGAATAATCAAAATTTTCTCCAAGCATCTAGCATACTGAAACCAAACCCATTATCAATTGAATAAAGACTCCAATTAAACTTTTAAAATTAATTTTGAGGTGAAAAATAAAGATTACAAGTTTCAAAGTCAATCAACTAGGTGACAAAAAACCTCATACTTGGATTCTATAATTTTCAAAAATGCAATGATTAAAACATCATTGAAACTACAATTTTTTTGAAATAGTTTTGACCCATGATTAAGTCAACAAAACCAATTATTCATTATCAAGATAATAAAATTTCCCAAAATATTAAAATCCATAATACCTGAATATAACCAAATAGAAATGGGTAATGATTAAGTCAAAAATGAAGATCATTGACACCATGAATACCTTTCATACAAAATCAAAATGTACTAACTAGATCACCAACAATTATCAAAACATAAGGTAGCTTCTATGAGTTCAACAATAAGTTCATGTTTTTTCAAAAATGTCAAAATAAAAACAATAGAGATTCTAATATCCCTTATTTAAAAATAATCCAAAATTTTAAAAACTTTACTTACTTGAAACCCCAAAAGAAAATACAGTCATTCCACTACCTTGTTACTTGTACACCCAAAAAAATTCCATTATTCCTCCTTTTCTTTATTTTATATATAGGTTTCCCCCAAGAATACCATAATGAACTTTCCACAAAAATATCCCATATGGTCAATAACTGAGCCATGGTGCATTTACAACCCTCTGGAAAAAACTCCATGTCATAATGGCCATAAATTTCCCACATCCCTCTATGATGGCCATTAGAAGAATTTAGGTAGAGTTTCCCCTACTATGGTTTCCATATCAAATGAGTTATAAAAAACAAAACCCCAATGAACCAAATGCCCAATGAAGTCTATCGACCTACTTCCCTTGAAGTTCAAGTATATTCCATAGACTATAGTCTAATGCAATATCCAAAAATCAAAACAAATGCAAGTCCCATGGTGGTTCAAGGTTATTTTTAAAGTATAAGATCTTGTCAAGTATCCATTGGGAACAAGTCAATAACAAGATGCCACCAATAACTTAACTAATGCCCAAACCATTCAACCAACATAATTAATTCCATGAAAGACCAAGTCAATAAGTAAGCATCTGACATATGTCCATGGCTAGCAATAAGGACTTGACCCCTCCCAAAGGGTATCAAATAATCAAGTAACATTAATGAAACCAAGGAACTCAACATGAATTGAAAATCATCATAACCTAACAACTCATGATAGACACCAAAGGACCAAAAGAAGTCATAACCAGACAACAAGCAATTAAAACAATATGGAACTCACAAGTGAATAACTTATCATAGAGAACCAAACAATGAAAGAGAAGATCAAAATTATTTTTAAAGCTCATAAATTTATTTATCATCCATACACCATGTCTCAACTTTTGAGATCTCTAAGCAACCTAGCTTATGAGTACTTGTCCTTGTGATCACCAAATAGACCATAAATAGTATCTAGACATGATAAAAAGTAATAAATGTACTAAGTAATAAGAACTAAATTAAATAATATTAATTATGAGAATCATTTAATAATCCTATGCTAGTATAGAAAGTTTGAAACATCTAAAAATGTCAATATCTTAGCAATGTCACAACAAGATCAACATATCAATAGTTTATACAATTGAATCACATAATAACAACATTAAACCAACATGCTACATAACCAAAATAGAGAAGCTACTAAATCTCATAATTAAAATGCCACACAAAAAATAGGGTCATGATAGAAGTTAAGGGGCAAAAATGTTGCAACACTTAGAAACCTTATTTTGAAGTATTTATGTTGACTAGAATGAATGCACATGTAGGAAAGGGATGGATATCTAGAATTTTAAATTAGGTTTAGATATTCAAGCCTAAACATGTATCCATATTTAATGGTTACCTATAATGGACATCCTTTTAAAAGTGATATACATATTTATAATAGATATCTTTTGTAAACAAACATTTGTATATTATGCATTGATACTAAAATACCAAACCAAATTTGATTAACTAGTTAACTAAATAAAATTTAGTTTTTGTGAATTGATATTCATATTAGGAAACTAAAATCTAGTTTTTCTTGTGTATCCACCCTCTACTCACTTTTTTATACATTCCCTAACAAAAAACTTCTAGCATGTAAGTATTGAATTATTTTTATCATTTTATTTTGTTTTTTTAATTAACTTTTATTTAGTTTTATTAAAAATTATACATCTTGATTTCTCGCTAAGCAAGTTTACTTGATTATCCATGGATTTTATGTAGTTGATAATTTGATTTGATTATTACTAACTAAGCTATGAGTTAAATGTTGTTATGGGATAGTGGTATGTTGCTTTGGTTTCAATATTTCACTGCTGTGAGTTAGTTATAGTGCATATTTTTTAATTTGTGATCATGTTGACTTGTTATTTAACAGTATTTTATGATATACATGTCATGATGTTATGGATTAACTACTTGCTTGCCATGAGTTGGATGTATGAGAGATTCATTCCTCAAAACATGATGGAGGGAGAGCATCATCAAAGAGGATGACATAGATGGACATATTGGAAGATGATGGAGAAATGGATAAAATCTTACGCACACCACATTAACCAATACATGTTAGATGCATGGTTTGAATAATTAGTGTAGTATGTTTTTTAATATTGTTTGCAGTTGGATAAATGTTTATGCATGGTTAGTTGTGTGTTATCTTAATTTATTGCTTGTATGGATTAAACCTCATGTGATTTATTGATTAATTCATTATTGGTTTAGAATGTTAATGACTTATATTAGTAGCATTATTACTAAGTCATTATGATGAATTATTTTTACTAAATAATTATTTATTATTAAATAATTAGAAAATAAAAATACGTAAAGCCTCATAAAGTAAATAAACTAATCATACTTTATACTTATAAAAATATATTTATAACAAAATATATTATGAAAATTATATAATTAGGAAAAAGGAAAAAAAAGAGAAAAACATAAAAAATAGGAAAATCATGGAAAAACAAAAAGAAAAAAATCTTAAAAAGAAAGCACCATACTCAAAGGAGAAAATAATGGAGAGAGGGGTTAGCACAAAAGAGAAAAGAGAATGGAGAAGGAGGAGTGAAGACAAGGAAGTAAAGAAGAACAATCAAGCATATTGTCAGGTAGGCAATGCAATTGATTTATGTGTATCCTATTAAATTTTATCACAATATGGTATTATTTAGTGATTTATGAGAAATTATAAATTTAAAAAACTAAAATTTTGAGGATAATAGCAATAACTCAGATGTCTATAGTAAAATGATAGGTTATAGATAAAACCATCAATTAAACGTGTATGCATAATAAGGTTTGCATAGAGGCACAAAAGTATGGTGATCCACATACTTATACAACGTTAAGTCTTAAAAAGAAATATTATTGAGAATATCAAACTGTCAAGGATTATATATATATATATATATATATATATATATATATATATATATATATATATATATATATAATAAAATAAAATCTACATGAGACTATTATATAATTCGGATATTTTTTTCAATGAGACTAGTATATGTGTGTGTGTGTGTGTGTATATATATATATATTTTAAATATTATATATATTAAATTGTATTCAATACCAGATACGATGATTTGTAATAGTGAATCAGTTAATAATAATATGACTTATTTCTTATTATCATAGTGATATAAATATTGAAAAATATATACTTATAATAATTGATTTTGTAAGATCGCTACCCTTTATTTTAAATAGTGCTATATAAATATTAATATCATAGTATATCTAGTTTAATGTGATTCTAGCATACTAATTAACATTATAAAGATTAGCAAACTCATATATATGTTAAATAATGATATACTAATTAGTGAAAGCCATATAATCTTTTGGGATGTTTGATGGAAATCCTTCATCTTAGTGTATAGATTATGTTTGTATATTTATAATTGTAGATAACTCATTTATGAAAATTTATAATCAGATTACTCAACTCTATGTTGGATTCATACCCTTACTCAATCTGTTAAATAAAAGTGCAACGATATAACTATAGGAAAAGAGATTTATTTAGCTAAAACAATGAATTGTATTCTCAACATACAATGATATGGACAAATCCTTTTACCTTAATAAAATCACCCACCTAGTTATTGAGGTCTGATAAGAGAATATAGGGCACACAATTTTTAAGATCTAACTCACAAATAATAGAAGTGTGGGGTGTGTAAAAAAAATACAATGATTTATATATTATTAGAGTTGTATGTATAATTATTAACATTGTGTTAGCTAGATATTTTGCATGGAGTCAAAATTACCTAGGTAGTCATTGGATTAAATCCCCTTCATTTAATGGTGAAGATCTCATTTGTTTTATTTATCTACTCTTAGTTACTCTCTATCTAGATATATTCACAATGTATATAAATTAACTGTAAATTGCTTTGCTTTGGGGGTATTACTTTAATCACTTCGTTCATGAACCATAAAAAAGAGATTCTACAACAAGTAAGCAACTAACTTTGAGAATTTTTGAGATAAAATAGAAGTATAGGAAAAGAATTATGGTAGTTGAGAAAATGGAAGTTGCATTTCACAACATGTAGCTTTAGCAGAGTCTATAGTATCTATGCAAGTAGATAAACATTTAAAAATGATAACTTTTTAGCAAATGATTTAAGAAAACTATGAATTTAATTTAGAATCAAGAATAACACAAAGTTTACCATTTTATCTTCATAAAATATATGAAATTATTTCCTCAGACACAAAGTTCTTCAGAAAAGCAAACTGTCTTCTTATTCTAATCCAACACAATTCATACAAGAGAATCTAATTATCTCAAACTCAAAGTTTTGTATTTCTTAAAATACTTATACAATTGCTATATTTTATTATTTTTTCCAAAATTTCCATCCTCTAGCACATAGGATAGCACTTATATTTATACAATTTTAGATACAAAATCCTAATAGGAGTCAACCTCTTCAATTCCTATGTGTTGCACTAAAATTGGAAATAGTTAAGCAACATCCTCCTCAAATTTCTCCTCTATGGCATGTAATATCTGATGACATATGGTGCTCCTTATTCTCCTTACTTTGATCAAATAAATAATCCTTGCATGTTGTAATAAATCTTAAAAAATTCCATCAAAGCCATTTTAAGTAACAAAGTATCGCAATCCCAAGAAAGTCTGGGCAGTGCAACTTGGGTTTTCAAGATTGCTTTACTTCAATTCTAATGCAGTTCAAGTTCTTAAGACTACTTTACTTCACCTTTAGTGTAATTTGGGTTCTTAGGATTGAATTACTTAATTTTAAATGTAATTTGGGTTCTCAAGAATACTTTACTTCACTTCTAGTACAATTCAAGTTCTCAGGACTGCTTTACTTCACTTGTAGTGCAATTCGGGTTCTTAAGACTGCTCTACTTGGATATTGATGAGAAGTAAAGATGTTTAAAGAACCCAATTTGAACTAGAAAGTGTAATTTGGGGTTTTATGACAAATTTACTTGGATTTTGATGAGAAGTAAAGCTATTTGAAGATTTTGATTTGAACTAGGAAGTGTAATTTAGGTTTTCAGGGCAATTTTACTTGGATTTTGATGAAAAGTAAAGCTTTTTAAAGAACTTGATTTAAACTAGGAAGTGTAATTCAAGTTTTTAAGACAAATTTACTTGGATTTTTATGAGAAGTAAATTTGTTTGAAGAACCTGATTTGAACTAGGAAGTGCATTCAAACACTCAACTTTTTATATTCTTGGAAAAATCAATAAATGGGTTTTATGAAAATGACTTAGGTAAACATTTTTCAACCTTTTGGAGGAATTTGGTATAATTAGAAAAAGGATTCAATCATAAAAAAAACTAATAAAGACTAAGTCTTATTTGGGGGACTAATTTAAACAAAGACAACTGACTCACAAAAGACAAAAGACCAAAATTTTAAAAGGGGTAACCCAAAATTTCAAGTGTAAAATTTTGGGGACACCAACTAGCTCTAACTGAGGACATATTTGTTTTAATCTGTAAGGGTGAAACAAAGGTGAGATCCCAATATCTCTGGTGTTGAGTCTTGTCTATTGCATATGGATTCATGTAAATATTAATCATGAAAACCCACAAAATAAATAAACAAAAAAAGAAAAACACTAAAATAATAGGAAAAACTAGGCTTTATTCATATACATATAGTTTTTACCTTAATTCTCAATTATTATAGAGCTTTGAGTGCTACTCTTTGAATTATCCCTTGCCTCTGTCATATACTAACCTTCCTCTTAGCTTACAATGTTTGCTTACACCAATATCTTGTACTTTATGTGCACTCTTTTTTTGAAAATTTCTTTCTATCATATGAGCTATAGATGCCGCAAAATACTACTACTGAACTACACTCTTGCTTTCTTTTAATGATATTTTCATGATTACTACCAAGATGAATGCAACTTCTTGATTTCCTACTTCAATATGTTGCTCTACTATCATGAATGCTTCATATTTATGTTCTTTGTTTTCCATTAGATGATCCTCAAGTACTGCAACTTGTTCTTCCTCTTTTGCTTCCATCTCATCACCTTGCAATGCTTTTTTAAGTGTTGCCAATTCTACCTCTAATTTCTCTCTGCTTTCATATACAAACTTGAAATCAAATTCCATACCTTTGCCCATCATCTATATTTCATTTTCTAGGGCTTCTATGAGGCTTTCAAATTTATCTCTTTCTTCTTTATCATTCCCATCACTTAGATGGTTGTAACTATCCTCATTTTCTTCATTCACATGCATTTTTTTCATCTCAAAGCATTGTTTGTATTTTGACATTTGAATCTTAGTTTCATCAATATTGGATTGATCCTTTCCCTTTTTAGGTTCTTTTGATGACTTCTCACCATCTTGTTGAGTTTGAGATCTTGTAAATACTGCATAAGATTGACTATGATCTTCATGAAGTATTTCTTCATAGTCACTCTTTGATTCATATTCTAGGTAATAGTTAATGGAGTCACCAACAAGATCTACAAAATCATACTTTTTAGCAAGACTTTGATAAGCATCATTAGGAATATGATTTTTAGTAATATGATTCTAGTTTTGATTATTGAAATTGCATGTAAGTGCATTATTGAGAGGGGAAACATGAATACCTTAGGAAATTTACCTTTTGACTTGAAGCAAGTAATTAGCCAACTTTTGCAATAAGGGATATATAGTATGAGGTATGATAGAAATGGATGATTCTCATCTAGATATAGTCTTCTTGATCTTTTTAGTCATTATTAAATCATCCTCAACCTCTGTTGCAAGATTTTGAGTAGCAACAATGTTAGCTGGATGTGCCCTCTGAAGTTGGTAGCTGACTTTTGGAAATTGAGCATTGATGAAGAAACATTTTTGATTGTTTTTTATAGGCAACACAACTTGTGGGATCTTGTAAAGCAATTTATTAAATCTAGTAATGAAATCAAGCATATGTTCCTATGGTTCCTTCTTGAGTTGTGTTAGTTGTGTAAGTAATGTGTGAGCATCCTCGAGAGCTTTGAATCTTTTCTCTAACTACTCATGCATGGTTTCCTAATTTATTATAGATAAAGGAGGCAAATGGTAAAACCATTTTGTAGCTAAGTCATGTAAGGTCTTAATGAAGATTATAACTAAGACATCTTCATGCTCAATGCCAATTACTCCATAGGCTAGAAAGAAGGTAGATAAGTTCTCATATGGACTCTATTTTCCATCACCTATGAAATTTGGAAAATTCTTTCTTGACCCCTTGGGAAAATCATGGAGAGGAGTCAAATTTAGAGGGTCAATGGCTGGTCCCCAAGGGATAGGAAGTGGTAATGACATTTTTTTAATAAAGTGGAGTTAACTTCAGTAAGGACATGCTTTACTCAAAGGTTACTGATAACTTAATTTGAAAAAAATTTAAATTATGGAAAACTAAACTATAACTGCACCTATCTCATATATTCTTGGATTCTAGGAGTTTAGTTTTTGTTCCCCAACAAAGTCGCCAAAAACTATTGGCTAGATATTTTGCATGAATTAAAAATTACCTAGGTAGCCATGTGATTATATCCCCTTCATTTAATAGTGAAACTCTCATTTTTTAATTTATCTACTCTTAGTTACTCTTTGTCTGAATATATTCATAATGTATATAAATTAAATGTAAATTGTTTTACTTTGGGGGTATTACTTTAATCACTTTGTTCATGAACCAGAAAAAAGAGATTCTGTAGCAAGTAAGTAGCTAGATTTGGAAAATTTTGAGAGAAAATAGGAAGATAAGAAAATAATTATGGTAGTTGAGAAAATGGAAGTTGCATTTCACAACAGGTAGCTTTAGCAGAGTCTATTGTATCTATGCAAGTAGATAAACATTTAAAAATGATAACTTTTCAGCAAATGATTTAAGAAAACTATGAATCCAATTCAGATTCAAGGATAATACAAAGTTTACCAGCTTATCTATATAAAACATATGGAATTATTTCTTTTGACACATAGTTCTTCAAAAAATTAAACTATCTTCTTAATCCAATGTAACACAATTTAGACAAGAGAATCCGATTATCTCAAACTCAAAGTTTTGGATTTCTTAAACCACTTGTACAATTGCCATTTTTTATTATTTTTACCAAAATTTCCATCCTCTGGCATGTAGTCTAGAATTTATATTTATAAAATTTTAGATATAAAATCCCAATAGGAGTCAACCTCTTCAATTCCCATGTGTTGTGCCAAAATTGGAAATAGTTAAGCAATGCCCTCCTCAAATTTCTCCTTTGTGGCATGTAATAGCTGATGAAATGTGGTACTCCTTAGTCTCCTTATTTGGATTAAATAAAAACTCCTTGCATGCTGTATTAAACTTAGAAAACTTATAAAAAACTCGTTTTGAGTAATAGGGTATCGTAATCTTGAGAAAGTCTAGGTAGTACAACTTGGGTTTGTAGGATGACTTTACTTCACTTCTAGTGCAATTTGGGTTATTTAGACTTCTTTACTTCACTTCTAGTGTAATTTAAGTTCTTAGGACTAATTTAGTTCATTTCTAATGCAATTCAAGTTCTCAGGACTGCTTTACTTTACTTCCATTACAATTCAGGTTCTCAAGATTGCCTTACTTCACTTGTAGTTTAATTGAGGTTCTCAGGACTACTTTACTTCACTTGTAGTGCAATCTGGGTTCTCAAGATTACTTTAATAGGATTTTGATGAGAATTAAAGCTATTTTAAAAACTTGATTTGAACTAGAAAGTGTAATTCAAGTTTTCAATACAACTTTACTTGGATTTTGATGAGAAATAAAGCTGATTGAAGAACTCAATTTGAACTAGGAAGTGTAATTCAAGTTTTAAGGATAAATTTGCTTGGATTTTGATGAGAAGTAAAGCTATTTGAATAACTTGATTTAAACTAGGAGTGCAACCAAACACTTAGCTTTTTATAGTTTTGGAAAAACTAGTAAATGGGTTTTATGAAAATGACTAAAGTAAACATTTTAAAAACTTTTGGAACAATTTGAGATAATTAGAAAAAGGAAGAAATCATAAACAAAACTACTAAAGACTAAGTCTTATTTGGGGGACTAAATTAAACAAAGACAAATGACTCGTAAAAGATAAAAGACCAAAATTTTAAAAGGGGCAACCCAAAATTTTTAAGTGTAAAATTTTGAGGACACCAGCTGGCTCTAACTAAGGATATCTTTGTTTTAATCTGTAAGGGTGAAACAAAGGTGAGATATTAGTATCTATAGCTTTGAGTCTTGTCTATTGGGTATAGATTCATGTAAAACTTAATCATGAAAAACCACAAAATAAATAAAAAAGAAAAGAAAAACACTAAAATAGTAGGAAAAACTGAGGCTTTATTCATATAGATATAGGTGTTACCCTACTGCTTAGTTATTATACATCTTCCAGTGTTACTCCTTGAATTCTCCATTACCTCTGTCATAAACTAACCTTCCTCTTGGTTTACAATATTTGCTTACATCACTATCTAACAGTTTATGTGCACTCATTCTTGTAACTTTCTCTTTGTCATATGAGCTATAAATGCCCCAACATACTAATAATGAACCTACACTCTTGCTTTCTTTTGATGAGGTTTTCATGATTACTACCAAGATGAATGCAACTACTTGATTTCCTACTTCAATATGTTGCTCCACTTTCATGAATACTTCACCTTTATGTTATTTGTTTTCTATTGGATGATCCTCAACTGCTGCAACTTGTTCTTCTTATTTTTATTCCATCTCATCACCTTGTAATGCTTCTTCAAGTATTGCCAATTTTGCCTCTAATTGCTCTCTACTTTAATATACAAACTTGAAATCAAATTCCATACCTTTACCCATCATCTATATTTCATTTTCTAGGCCTTCTATGAGGCTTTCAAATTGATCTCTTTCTTCTTTATCATTCCCATCACTTGGATGGCTGTAACTATCCTCCTTGTATTTATTAACATGCATTTATTTCATCTCAAAGTGTTTTTTGTATTTTGACATTTGAATCTTAGTTTCATCAATATTGGATTGCTCCTTTTTCAATTTCTTTTGATGACTTCTCACCAGCTTGTTGAGTCTGAGATCTTGTAAATACTGCATAAAATTGACTATGATATTCATGAATCATTTCTTCATAGTCACTCTCTGATTCATATTCTAGGTAATGGTTAATGGAGTCACCAACATGATCTACAAAATCATACTTTTCAGCAAGACTTTGATAAACATCATCAGGCATATGATCTTTATCAATACAATTCCAATTTTAATTATTAAAATTGTATGCAAGTGCATTATTGAGAGGGGAAACATGAATACCTTAGGCAATTTACCTTTTGACTTGAATCAAGTCATTAGATAGCTTTTACAATAAGGGATCTATAGTATGAGGTATGACAAAAATGGATGATTCTCCTCTAGATACAACTGCCTTGATCTTTTTAGCCATTATTAAATCATCCTCAACCTTTGTTGCAATATTTTGAGTAGCAATAAGGTCAGCTGGATGTACCCTCTAAAATTGGTAGCTGAATTCTAGAAGTTGATCATTGATGAAGAAACATTTTTGATTGTTTGTTGTAGGCAATGCATCTTATGGGATCTTGTAATGAAATCAAGCATATGTTCCTGTAGTTTCTTCTTGAGTTGCATCAGTTGTGTAAGTAATATGTGAACATCCTCATTAAATTTGAATCTCTTCTTGAACTACTCATGCATGGTTTCCCAATTTATTATAGATCAAGGAGGCAAATGGTAAAACCATTCTATAGCTAAGTCACACAAGGTCTCAATGAAGATTCTAACTGAGACATCTTCATGCTCAATGCCACTTACTCCATATGCCACAAATAAGGTAGCCAAGTGCTCATCTGAAATCTATTTTCCATCACCTATGAACTTTGGAAAATTCTTTCTTGACCCCTTGGGAAAATCATGGAGAGGAGTTAAATTTAGATGGATAATGGTTGGTCCCCAAGGGATAGGAAGTGGTAGTGCCATTTTTTTTCAGAAAGTGGAGTTAACTTCAGCAAGGACACACTTTAATCAAAGGTTACTTTGTGTGCAATGCTTAGGATAAATGGTTTAAAAATCATGTAAATTATGGAAAACTGAACCATAACTACACCTATCTCATCTATTTTTAGATTCTAGGAGTTTAGTATTTATTCCCCCATGGAGTCACCAAAAACTATTGGCTAGATATTTTGCATGGAGTCAAAATTACCTAGGTATTCATGGGATCAAATCCCCTTCATTTAATGGTGAATCTCCTATTTTTTTATTTATCTATTCTTAGTTACTCACTGTCTAGATATATTCACAATGTATATAAATTAAATGTAAATTGCTTTGATTTGGGGGTATTACTTTAATCACTTCATTCATAAACCATAACAAAGAGATTCTACAAGTAAGAAATGGGCTTTGAGAATTTTTGAGAGAAAATAGAAGGATAAGAAAAGAATTATGGTATTTGAGAAAATGGAAGTTGCATTTCATAATAGGTAGCTTTAACAAAGTCTATTGTATCTATGCAAGTAGATAAACATTTAAAAATGATAAATTTTCATCAAATGATTTAAGAAAAGTATGAATTCAATTCAGATTCAAGCTTAACACAGATTTTACCATTTTATCTTCAGAAATCATATGGAATGATTTCTTTTGACACAAAGTTATTCAAAAAAGCAAATTGTCTTCTTATTCCAATCCAACACAATTCATACAAGAGAATTTGATTATCTCAAACTCAAAGTTTTGGATTTCTTAAACTACTTGTACAATTTCTATCTTTTATTGTTTTTGCCAAAATTGCCATCATCTGGCATGCAGGACAACACTTATATTTATATAATTTTAGATAAAAAATCCCAATAGGACTCAACCTCTTCAATTCCCATGTGTTGTGCCAAAATTGGAAACAATTAAGCAACACCCTCCTCAAATTTCTCCTTTATGTCATGTAATAGCTGATGACATGTGCTACTCCTTAGTCTCCTTGTTTGGATCAAATAAAAACTCCTTGCATGTTGTAGTAAACCTGGAAATCTTCTAAAAAACTCATTTTAAGTAATAAGGTATTGCAATCCTGAGAAAGTATAGGTAGTGAAACTTTAGTTTTTAGGATTGCTTTACTTCACTTCCAGTGCAATTCAATTTCTCAAGACTACTTTACTTCACTTCCAGTGTAATTTAGGTTCTCAGGATTAATTTACTTCATTTCCAGTGCAATTTTGGTTCTTAAGACTACTTTACCTCACTTCCAGTGTAATTTAGGTTCTCAGGACTACTTTACTTCACTTCCAATGTAATTCAGGTTCTTAGGACTACTTTACTTTACTTCTAGTGTAATTCAAGTTCTCAAGACTGCTTTACTTCACTTCCAATGCAATTGGGGTTCTCAAGATTACTTTACTTGGATTTTGATGAGAAGTAAAGATATTTGAAGAACTTTATTTGAACTAGGAAGCGTAATTTAGGTTTTCAAGACAACTTTACTTGGATTTTGATGAGAAGTAAAGCTATTTGAAGAACCCGATTTAAACTAGGAAGTGTAAATCAAGTTTTCAGGATAAGTTTGCTTGGATTTTGATGAGAAGTAAAACTATTTGAAGAACCTAATTTAAACTAAGAAGTGTAATCTAGGTTGTTAGGAAAATTTTACTTAGATTTTGATGAAAATGAAAGCTATTTGAAGAACCCGATTTGAACTAAGAAGTGCAACCAAACACTCAGCTTTTTATATTCTTGTAAAAATTAGTAAATGGGTTTTATGAAAATGACTTAGGTAAACATTTTTCAACCTTCCGAAAGAATTTGGGATAATTAGAAAAAGGAAGCATCATAAACAAAACTACTAAAGACTAAATCTTATTTGGGGGACTAAGTTAAACAAAGACAATTGACTCACAAAAGATAAAAGACCAAAATTTTAAAAGGGGTAACCCAAAACTTCTAAGTGTAAAATTTTGGGGACACCACATTGTATATCAGCCTGGAAGCTTAGATATAATACGGTGAGTTTATATACCAATTTCATAATACATTATTTAAACTCAATAGTAGGGAATGATTATCTTGGAACATGTTATAACCAAGATTATGAACTTACAAAGATGATGTTATAAAAAAATCTAGAATATTATGAACTTAATCAGTTTATGTAGTAATCTAAATAAATTTTTTAGTATGGTTAACATAATTAAACTAATCTTAGATGTAAGTTTTCCTTGATTTCATAATGCATTATCTTATAGTTGTATAATGCAGAAATTTCATAATGGTACACATACATACATACATACATACATACATACACACATACACACATACACACATACATACATACATACATACATACATACATACATACATACATACATACATACATACATACATACATACATACATACATACATACATATATATATATATATATATATATATATATATATATATATATATATATAAGAATACCATTGTATATCATGGTATTAATGGTATATATATAATATAAAACATTTGTTAATGTGATACCGATACATGCATGTATTCTCAAGAATCGTATATATTTATCTTATATATTTATATCTATTAGATTATGACAATCACATTTATAGGAATAATTTATACAATTTATATATACCATATGTTAACGTATATCATTGTGCATATTATTTCGATGTAAAATAATGATATTTAATTTATAAATCTTAGAGTATGTTACAGATCATATTTTTGCTATATATGTTTTGTGATTTAAGGAATATGTGTAAAATGCATATGTATCCTTTGTTTAACATATATATCAAGATCTCAACTTATTATATATAACTAGTGACATGGGTAACTGATTTATAGATACATTTTTCTACTATTGTGAATAATTAGTGATTATAAAGGTCAATATGTAAACAAAAGTGATCATTTAACAATTAACATTGATTATTATTGTGACCTAGTTCTAAATATTGGGGCTTGTATAATCCTTACGGATTATTAGGAAGTACAAGTTGAGATTGAACAGATGTTGGGTTCATATATTATTAACTAAGTGATCATGAGGAAATGGGTTTCATGTATGGCTTTTAGTTTAAAGGTGTTTTTATAGATTTGTATCTTTATCTATTTTTGAAATTTGAATGTTATCTATATAAAGGATCCATTCCCCATTGATTTCATCGACTTTATTGAGAGGAGGTGGTGGGACATGAGATTCATTATTTTATGAGAAGTTTTTATAACTATAACCAAATACACATCAAGAAGAGGATTGATTGAAGGTAGTTATCATAATTGAGAATGAGATATCTTTGTTTCTAAGTTTGTGCAACCAATAGGGTCATCCATAATAATCATAAAGGATGATTGTCAAAATAACCACATAAATTTATGAGATGTGGATGATGACTATAACCCTTTATGCTTTCATGACCTATATATTTGTCACTAACAATGAGATTGAACATAAGGAATAAAATATGTGTGAAGGAAATATAATGCCTATTTAAAATTAAAAATCATATTAGACTAAGACATTAAACTATTAAAGCTCATTATTATACACTGGATAGAGTTATAAATGACTTTTAGTATATATACATATAATATTGAAAGTTTGTGTGAAGTAAATATTATGAGTTTATTAATATGTACAAGTGTTTAGACATACAGATAATATGTTAAATTATCATGATGTGTACCTATAAGTTATATTAGTATGTAGTTTAAACATAGGATTTACCCAATGAGTATCAACTATACTTACTTGTTTATTATTTAGGATTACAAGTCTTGAATTTATATGATTGGTTCTTCATAATTGAGTAATTTTGATCATGAATAATGAAATATGATATTATGAGATGTCATAGAGTGTATTATTTTTTAAAATTATAGTCTAAATCTATGTTATACCCAGGTGGTATAAATTGTAATTGTTATGTCTAGATTCATTCATATGTTTGATGGACAAAATGTATGAATGTAACATGTTTTATGATAGTTAGTAGAAAGTAATGTATTTTGTCTACTTATAAAAAATAGAATATACAACCTAATATATATATTATACTTGGTTGATATAATCTAAACTTTTTTTCTTAATATTTATGTAATAAATGATATTGTGAAGATTCATTCAGATGTTTGATGGACTAAATGTATGCATTTGATTATTCTTGTGTTTAACAAGTTTTGTGATTAATATTAGGAAGTAATTTATATGAATATGTTTTTTATATTTATGTCAACCCGATCTCGCATGGTTGGTACTGAGTAATTAGTGAGAGATACTTCACTAGCTTAATAGCATCACAATCCGAGATGAAGGTAATTTGATCAAGTGGTGTGTATAAAATCGACTGATACTAGAGATCCATAACTATTTGAGAACTTTAGCCAAAGTAATGTTAGTTAGATATTACAATTTAATATGTAGGATTTACATGTTTTTGTGATATCATGTTAGAAAAAATTCATTTATTGTATATTGCATGTTTTTAGAAATCATACAACACGAGTACTAGCTTGTCTCTCTATATTCTTGCACCATCACTATCTACTCATTTGTGAAGGGAGGGTTATAATATGATGATGGATTGTGTGGGGGATTGATGGTCCATGGTTGGTGTGTAAAATGCTTAGATGATGCTCTCCCTCCCCACAATGCTACTTCATTGAAGATGACATTTGAGATTTCTAGAGATACTGTAGTTCAGAAACTCATGCTCCATGGAGATTTGTATCTTGAATATTTTACATCATATTGTATTTATCATATTATATTTAATGATATGTAATTATTTCCTTATTTTTACTTGGCATTAGTGGTTGTATCATAGTACCATGTATGGATAGACATTTGTAATTACTTTCCATATTTGGTTATGATGTGTTTCATATATTGATAGTGATCAGTGACTATTAGATGTCACATGCTTATTTATAGTTAACATACTTAGAGTGTTATATATGGATCACTAATTAGATTCTCATGGTAAATTATAATGAAGAATATGTTGATGGAATTAAAAAAATTATCACATTTTTTTATGGCAAACCTATTGGGGTTGTTACATGTGATATCAGAGCTGTGGATTGAGCTCTAAGACCTAATGATTCCACTAGAATTTTCATATCATTATGTTTATCATAAATTAGTGTGGTGAAAGATAGATTATTTTGTGAGGGTCCCTTGAATGTCAAAGATAATAAGCCTCCATTTGATCCTAATCAATTTTTTGCTAAGTAAGCAACAAAGTTAGATCAAACTCTCATAGCCATGAATGAAACCAGGGATTGAATTTCAATCCCAAAGTCAAAATTTCATGGACTTAAAGAGGAAGAACACTAGGGTGAACCTAGTCACATGTAGTATTGTAGTGGTTAAGTGAAGTGTATTTTGGACTTGTAGTGACTTACTGTAGAATCATGGTACATCCTGATTAGAGTTATGAGATTTAGTAAATGCTTATGTATGGCTTGGTGACTATTGTAAATAATAGACATCCAAGATTTGTATAATTTTTTTTACTTATGTGGATGAAATGTGTGTAGTACATTGAGTGTATACACTTAAGATCACTCGTACCCTCTTAGAGTTGTTAAAGGGTTAGTTTATCAAGTGTCTTGATGGTGTTGGTTATGTAAGATGTTGGGTAGGTGAGTGCATATCATAGTTTATGAGTCATGAATAATATATTCCTACAATATTTTGATCACTTAGATCAAACACCTCATGAGTGATTACATCATTACTAGGTAATCAAGTCACCTCCATCACTTATGTTTTGTACTTTGAATGTACAAAAAGCATTGAATGCTTCTCGCTTACGTATATGTGGATTAGTTTTATGTCTTATATATATTAATTTTAGGAGTTGGGATCCTATGAGATCATTTTTGGATTAGCACCACCTAGTGTGGAGGTAATTATGCTTGTAGTGGAGTGTAAATGTCTTGGTTAAGAATTCCTATGTGTTAGGAGTTTGCTCATGGATTGGCACCCCTATGATTATATGGATTAGGAAGAGGTATCATATCTCATAGCTAGCATGGGTGAGTTTTTACTCTTGCACCCTCCTTTGACATCATTACAAGCCCATCAAGGGGATTCATACATTCATGATGTTGGTTAAGTGTTCCCTTAATTAGAAGCTTATTTATGAAATGTTGTTTTGACCATATTCCCTAGAGTTCATGGGATAGTGTGTTCTACTTATTATTGATAGAAAATTTATAGGAATGAAATGGATTGATGCATCTATGTGCTTAATATATTAATTTTTGGTTTTCGAAATAGGTTGTGATACTACCCTTACTAGTTTGTTAAGTGTGTAGTGATCTTGGAAACATGGGTTGTAGTGTTTGATCATATGGTGTGAGGGTATCTAAGAGTTTGTTGCTAAGATGTTAGTTCACTACTTTCCAATTTTGTATTTTTAGAGTCATACTTTACATTGATACTTTATCTAAACTTGTGAACTTTGCTCATGTGGAGTGACAAACCTTAGATTTATATTGATTCTAGATTAAGAATTATAAGTTGATTATAGTTGTTATGTTATTATTTACCCTTGCTTAGATTGGTATAATTTTCATCTTACTTAAAACCTATTATGTTGATGAGTCATTTATGTAACTTTCACCTAGAAAGAATATGTAATAGGAGGTGTGAAACATCCTATTAGTATAAGTGGTTGATATAAGCTTATAACTTTTTGTGTAACTATCCAAATGAATATGGAGGCATTGTCTCACTTTTTCCATTTATAAGGTTGTAAGGACAATGTGATCCCTATCCTTTATATGTTATGTTGATTTTAAGATTATTTCCTCTTAACTATGTATATAATAGATGATACTATTTATGTATGGCTAGTAGAAACTTAATACAATTATGGAATGATTGTATGATTTTTATTGTAATGTATGTTGGTACATCTAGAATTATTTAGCATATATCATTGCTCTCTATGATTTTCTAAGTATGGATTTGTGATTCATTAAACCTTGTGCACATTTTGGAGATCATTACATTATGGAGACCTAAGGTATGAGTGGTGAATTAGGAATGTGAGTAATAAGATATGGGAGTGGACCCTAATTAGTCTCACATTGAACTATTAGTTACTAAATTTAGATCTGATAAGGGGATCTTATCGAATCCAAGATTTGAGAAGTGGGACTTGTCAAATTTAGTCATTTGGTCATACACATGTATACTATGGAATGTTATTCCTTAATTTTGTATACATTGAAAATGTAGTATTTCCAGTTCCTATTCATCATCATAATTGTTAGGATCTACATGGATTAGCAATAATATTGACATGTTATTCTTATCAAGAGCTATGCATAGTAGTGATGGTGTTAAATTATACACATCATTATTTTTAGGTTCCTTAAAAACTTTTATCTGGAATGAGAAAAACACTCTCTAAGATAGAGAAATATATATAGGGACCAAGATGATTTGTGAAACTCTCCTTGGCCACTTATTTTTGGCTTTATGATGATTTCATGTGCTTTTGGTTGAAACCTAAATTCAAGAAGTTAGTGAACTTTCATCAAGATATGTAGGACCCTTTGAGGTATTATAAGTGGTTAGTCCTATAACATATAGGATTGTCTTAATGGTTTTAGACTCTGGGGTGGTCACGGTAGAGCCAATCAAAGTAATTGAAACTCACAAACTTCATTTGCATAATAGAGAGATGTCATAGTGAAATATCTTATGATACCAATACTTTGAGGATGGTACTACTTGGGAGGACTGTGATGAGTTCTATAAATGATTTCCACATTTATTTACTTGATTTGATACTTTATACTATGTAATTTCTCTATTGAATAATGCTTTTAATTTAGAAATTATGTTTGAATAAGTGTCATCTAGGACAATGACTAGATTTAGTGGGGAAGGATGTTACATCCTAATTTTTTACTAATCAAGTTTACTTAATTATCTATGGATTTTCTATAGCTGATAATTTGATTTGATTATTAATAACTAAGCAATGAGTTCTATGTTATTATGAGACCATGATATATTGCTTTGGTTTCATGATTTCAATATTATGTGTTAGCTATAGTATATATTTTTCACTTTGTGATCATGTTGACTTGTTATTTAGTAGTATTTTATGATATACATATCATGATGTTATGGACTAACTACCTACTTGTCGTGAGTTAGATGTAGGAGAGATTCATCCCTTAGATTGCGATGGATGGAGAACATCATCAGAGAGGGTGATGTAGATGGAGATATTGGGGGTTGATAGAGAAATGTCTATAACCTTGCACACACCACATTAGCCAATACATGTTAGATGCATGGATTGAATAGTTAACATAGTGTGTTTTTGGATGTTGTTTGCATTTGGATAGATGTTTATGCCTAATTAATTGTATGTTAGCTTAATTTATTTCTTATATGAAATTAACCTCATTTGTAGAATAAATCTCATGTGATTTATTGCTTGATTCATTACTAATTTATAATGTTAATGACTTACATTAGTAGCATTATTACTAAGTCATTATGATGAATTATTTTTATTAAATAATTAGAAATATGTAAAGGCTCATAAATTAAATATATTTTATACTTAGAAAAATATATTTATACCCAAAAAGATTATTGAAAGTATATAATTAGGAAAAAGCAAATAAAAAACAAAAAAGAGAGAAAAATATAAAAACTAGAAAAATCATGGAAAAAAAAAAAGAAAAAAATATTAAAAAGAAAGCACCATACTCCTTAAAGGAGAAAATAATGGAGAGAGAGAGGGAAACATAGAAGAGAAGAGATATCAGAGAATAAGGAGTAAAGACAAGGAAGCAAAGAGGAACAGTTGAGCATATTACCAGGTAGGCAATGCAATTGATTTCTGTGTATTCATGTTAAATGTTATAGCAATATGGTATTGTTTAATGATCTATGAAAACTTGTACATTTATAAAACTAAACTTTTGAGGATAATATTAGTGACTCATATGTCTGTAGTACAATAATAGGTTATAGATAAAACCATAGATTAAACGTGTATGTATAATAAGGTTTGCATAGAGGCACAAAAGCATGGCGATCCACATACTTATATAGGGTTAAGTGTTTAAGAAAAAAATATATTATTGAGAGTATCAAACTGTCAAGGAAAATAACCAAATATATATAATCTACCATGAGACTATTATATAATTATGATATGATCTTCAATGAGACTAATATATATATTTTTCTTAAAGATTATACATATTGAATTGTATTTAATACCATATATGATGATTTGCAAAATTGAATAAGTTTATAATAATATCACTTCTTTCTTATTATCATAGAGATATAAATATTAAAAAATATATACTTATAATAACTGATTTATTAGGATCACTACCCTTTATTTTTATAGCACTATATAAATATTAATATCATAATATATCCAATTCTAATGTGATTATGGTTTACTAATTAGTGTTATATAAGATTAACGAACTCGTATATATGTTAAATAGTGATATACTAGTTAGTAAAGGCCGTATAATCATGTGGGATGTTTGATACAAATCCTTCATCTTAGTGTATATATTAGGTTTTTATATTGATAATTGCAAATAGCTCATATATGAAAATTTATAATCAAATTACTCAACTCTATGCTAGATTCATACTCTTACTCAATCCATTAAATAAAAGTGCAGTGATATAACTATAATAAAAAGAGATTTATTTAGTTAAAACAAAGAATTGTAATCTCAATATACAAGGATCTGGACAAATCCTTTTACTTTATTGAAATTTCCCACCTCTATATTGAGGTCTAATAGGAGAATGTAGGGCACAACCTTTGTAAGATATAACTCATTAAAGTGTAGGTTGTGTTAAAAAATATAGTGATATATATATTATTAATGTTGTATGTGTAATTATTAGCACTGTATATCATCCTGATAGCTTGGACAAAAAATGTAAAATTCATACACTTATTTCATAATACATTATTTACACTCAACAGTATGGAATGATTATCTCAGAACATGTTACAACCAAGATTATGAACTTACATAGATGATGTTACAACCAAATCCAAAATATTATGAACTTAATCAATTTATGTAGTAATCTTAATAATATTTCTAGAATGGTTAACAAAATTAAATTGATCCTAGATGTAAGTTTTCCTTGATTTCATAATGCATTATCTTGTATTTGTATAATACAACGATTTCATAATGCATTATCTTGTATTTGTATAATGCAATCATTTCATATATATATTTATAGTTAATATATAGGAATATCATTGTATATCATGATATTTACAGTATATATGATATACAACATATGTTAATGTAATATCGATACATGCATGTATTCTCATGATATTGTATATATATTTCTCTTATATATTCATATATGTTATATTATGATAATAAAAAATATATGAATAATGTATACAATCTATATATACCATATGTCAACACATATCATTGTTCATATTATAACAATGTAAAATAATAAGATTTAATTTATAAATCTAAGAGTATGTTACAGAGCATATTTTTACTATATATATTTTATGATTTAAGGAATATGTGTAAAATACACATGTATCCTCTATTTAACATATATAGCTAGATCCCAACTTATTATATATAACTAGTGAGATGGATAACTAATTGGTAGATATGTTGATCTAACTTTGGTAAGGAATTAGTGATTGTAAAGGTCAATATGTAAACAAAGAGTGACCATTAAACAATTAACATTGCTAATTATCATGACCCATTTCTAAATATTGGGGCTTGTAGAATCCTTATGGATCACTAGGAAGTACAAGTTAAGATTGAACAAATGTTGGGTTCATATATTATTAACTAAGCAATCATGAGGAAACATGTTTCATGCATGGCTATTAGTTTTAAGGTGTTTGTATAGAGATTTGTCTTTCTCTACTATTTTTGAACTATAAATGTTGTCTCTATAAAAGACCCATTCCCCATTGATTTCATCGACTTTATTAAGAGGATGTGGTGGGATATGAGATTCATTATTTTATGAGAATTTTTTAAGGCTACAACCAAATACAAATCTAATAGAGGATTGATTGATGGATATTATCATTGAGAATTATATCTCCTTGGTTCTAAGGTGTGCAACCAATAGGGGCATATGTAAAAATCATAAAAGATGATTGTCAAAATAACTGCACAACTTTTTAAGATGTGGATTATGAGTATAACCCTCTATGCTTTCATGACATATTTATTTGTCACTAAAAATGAGCTTGAAATTAAGGAAGAAAATATGTGTAAAGGAAATAAAATGCCTAGTTATACTTGAAAATCATGTTAGACTAAGCCATTAAACTATTGAAGCTCATGATTATACACTGGATAGAGTTATAAATGACTGTTAGTATATATACATATAATTTTGAAAACTTTCATGTGGTACATATTATGAGTGTATTACTATTTACAAGTGTTTAGACATATATAAAATATGTTATTACATCATGATGTGTATCTTTAAGTTATAGTATTATGCAGTTTAAACATAGAATTTATCTGGTTGGTATAAATTCTACTTTCTTGTTTATTATTTAAGATTATGAGTCTTGAATTTGTAGGACTAGTTATTTGTAATTGAGTAGTTGTGCTCATGAACAATGAACTATGCTATTATGGGATGTCATATAGTGTATTATGTTTGAAAACTATAGTCTAAATTTATGTTATACCTAGGTGGTACAAACTATAATTGTTATGTCTATATTCATTCATATGTATGCATGTAGCATGTTTTATGACAGTTAGAATAAAGTAATGTATTGTGTTTTCTTACAAAAAATAATATATATAGCATAATATACATATTACACTTGGTTGGTATAATCCAAATTTATTTGCTTATTATTTATGTAATAAATGATATTTGGAGATTAATTCATACATTTGATGGACTCAATGTATGCATTTGATTATTCCTATGTTTAACATGTTTTATGATTTCTAGTAGGAATTAATCTGTATGAATCTTTTGGTTATATATATGTTAATCCAATCTCACATTATTGATACTGAGTAAGTAGTGAGATGGACTTCACTAGCTTACTAGCATCACAATGCTAGATGAAGGTAATATGATCAAGTGGTGTGTGTTGAGAATGGTCATTTATGTTTGGTTATAATTGATGTCAAAAAGATCATGTTTTACTAATTCATTAATGACAAAGTAATCAGATTGATGTTTTGGAGAGATATGGCACATTTGTAGGTCTATAAGGATAAAGAAGAAGTTTTGAGTCATCCGTAAATGTCTTGATGAAGTCTTGATATGTATTTTCATCCTTTGGAATGAGGAACATGTAGCTTAAGATAAGCCAGACCATCATAGACCATAATGTAAACATGAATGAACCAATAAGTTTTTGCATTTATTTTAGGCACCTAGAAAGTTAAATGAGGTCAATGGATTCCATGAAGATGTTGTCTATAGTGCCAATAAGGTAACCTAAAGATTCGAAGTCCTAAAGTGTTTTCTAGATCGAGATATTAATATTCAAAGTTGCACTTGAAAATTGTGATGGGTCAGAGACCATAAAGTTAAAATACATTGAATTCTAAGGTCATGTACTCAGTATACCTAATAGTACATGTTAAATCATAGATTTTGATCTAATAGTGCATGTAAAAGTCAATATGTCAAATAATGAACATGCTAGTGGTGTGTCACATTCATAGAGATTGGAAAAAAGATCAACAATGAGAATCTAATAATGCAATCAAAAGATCAATGAAAAATATTGAAGTTTGAGGTCATCTAATCAATAGATCTAATGGTACATGTTAAATCACAAATCTTGATCTAACAGTGCACATAAAAGTCAATATGTAAAAGAATAAATGTACTAGTGACATGTGTCACATTCAAATATATTGGATAGAATATTAATGATGAGTGTATGATCATGTAGTCACAATATCAATAGCATACATTAAAGTCAATGAGTCAAATGTACAGAAGGCACATGGGGCTGCCAAGTGGCACAATCGTGGGAGCTTAGAGCTTAGATCAATGGCGAGTGCTACAAGATAAAGACCTGATTAATCCATAGAGATCGATGGTGCATATTTAATCAAATTTGTTAGGTTTCATGAGATGAGGTCAACATGACCGATGTTTAATAGCTGCTTAGTGACTGTTGGAATTTGAATATTTGAATTTGTGAGGGAGAACTAGTCTATAGTTTTTGAGCTATAACTTTTGATATATGCAAAATTTAATCATGGTGTAAAAGGAAAAGTTGTAAAGGACTCCAAGGAATATCAAAAAAAATTTGTTATAAGGTTCTACTATCCATACAGTTTCGTATATTGAGCTCCAAAGTTGACTATGTGTTTGACCATGGTCTATAAGTGATTTGAGAAAGAAAATTGAGTTTGTTCTGATGGTATTTGGATGTTTCAAAGGGACTTAGCTATTGAAGAGTGTTTTAGACTCCATGGGGATCATATATATATATATTTTTAGGTTTGAAAAATCAATATTCATTATGAATAAATGCTTATAATTTTCTTATTTTTTCATTCATGGTATTCTTGTCTACAAAATGTTGTTTGAGCAAATTGTGCTTTAGCAAAAGAGTGTTTTGGTAGAAGTAATCATTTGAGGATGTATTAAGGGTCATATGGAGTGGACCCATTTATTTAAAAGTGATATTGTGTTCTTATGTTACTCAATGGAGTGCTAAATGGGTGAATAGATCTCCATGAGACCTATAAGGTCTACTAAGCCCTGATTGAAAGGTGTATCTGAGTAAGGGTGACCCATGGATGCTATGGCCAACTTATGTGAATGGTAGTGAGATATGAAATATGTCTTAAGTGTTAAGGCAATTATTATGGATGAATTAGAATATAATAATCATGAAGTCTCTATAAAATTTGAAATTAAAGGTGATGACTTCTAGACTTGTTAGAAGGGGCTCTAAGTGGAGATAGAGTACAAAGTTGAGAGGAAAAGGAGAGTAAGGGTACCTAGTGGATGGATTGAATAACATAAAAATTTGATGACCATGTGTATGACCTATAGGTCATATTTTTGATGTCAAAAATAGTGCTCTTATAGGTTTGAATACTTGTGTGAATAGGTACTTGTGAGAGTTGTAGAGTTAAGGAAAGAAAAAAGGGTGTGCACTCAGTGGACAGGTTATAGAGAAAAGTAGGCTAATGACTATGTGTATGACCTCTAGGTCATATTTCTAATGTAATAATAGTGATGTTTCATTTTGAATATTGAAGATGAGTGAAGAGGTTTAGAGTGATACAAAAGGATGTTTTGGATTATTTGAGTGTGAGAGAAGGATAGATGATGTTTTTGTGAACTTGGTAGTTGATTTGATAGGAAGATCAAAGTATGGAATGTGTGTATGACCATTTGGTCATGTTGATGAGGTTGTAACAATATTATTGTTGATAAGTTTAGAGTGATCTAAAATATGGTTTTGGATGTTTGTAAGTGTGTGAAGAAGTAGAAGGGTTTATGTTTGTAGGGTGTCTCCATTAGATTGATAGGAAATCAATGATTAGGAAATATTCATATAATAGGTGTTGGGAGGGTGATCAACATCTACAGTATAAGGAATTAACCATCTTAGGGGTAGGTGCTCCTTATGAAATAGGTGTTTTATTAAATTTAGGTTAGAAGGACTTGACCATCCTAGGGGTATGTGCTCCTTGTGGAACATGTGTTTCACTAAATTCATGTTAGAATGAATTAATCATCTTAGGGGTAAGTGATCCTTATAGAATAGGTGTTTCAATAAATTTAGGATAGAAGGACTTAACCATCCTAGGGGTAAGTGCTCCTTATGGAACATGTTTTTCACTAAAGTCTCATGTTTGTAAACTTCTTATAGGACAAGTAGTCCATGTGTTTATAGGATTGAGAGTGGGTTTTATTCCCCATGATGGTTTCCTACATTAGATGTTGTGTTATGATGTGCTTTTCTTATTCATACTTTGATGGTAATTTTGTTGTATATGCTTATTGTATTGATTCATGAATGCCAATGAATGAATGATAATTTATCTGAAAGTGAAATATTGGTTGATTGATTCACCCCCCCTCTTAATCATATTGTACATCCAATAATTAGTATAAGATCAGATATTTTGGAGGAAGCTTAACATCTTGGAGGAGATCCTAAGTAAAATAAGATGGCTAAGCAATTGAGTAAAGAGAATCAATAATGGAAGGTTATGATCAAAGCACTTGAATAACATATATTTACTTTAAAGAAAGATGCCAAAGAGGATGAGAAAGTTATCAATGATCTCAAGGTTCATCTAGAAGAAGCCAAGGTAAGTTTGAGTTCAAAAGAGGAAAGTTGTTTAAAATAAAAGGACATCATGTATGATGAAGAAGTTTGCCATGAAAATGGAGAAGAAGTGTTTTATGATAATGAGGAAGAAGAAGGAGATCTAGAAGTTGAGCTCATAAAGAGGAATCACAAGATGAGGTATGTGATCAAAGGTCTTGAAGTACAAGTCAATTCTCTTGAGGGAAGTTTATTAGGCAAGACCAAGGGAGATGAGAAGAAGTATCAATAGATGATCAAGTATCTTGAAGATAAACATGTATACTAAAGGATGACATGGATAAAGAATCCAAGGAGGATAAAAAGGTCATCAAAGATCTTAGAAGTCAATTGGAGGTTTCAAATGGTAGCCTAAAATCAAGAGAAGAAGAGTGTAAATATCTCAAGACTCAGTTAGGAGAATCCAATACCAAGGTGAGTTAAAATAAAGGTGAGCATGATGAGTTGAAGATTAATCTTCATTCTTTGAGATTAGAGCATAAAAAACTCATAGACAAGTTGAACAAGCTAGAAAAGGAACATGCAAAGCCTAAGTAAGATAAGAATAATGCAAGATTTAAAAGAAATGCAAGAAGGTCTGTTAGAAAAACAAATGATTCAAGGCATGCTAGTTTATTACATGGTCATTGTTATACATTTAATAAGTATGGTCATAGAGCTAAGGGCTGTATAAGGAAATAAGTCAAGTATGGACATTCATGGAGCTATGATAGGAGTTTTGGGATAAAGATTGGTCATAGTTTAAATCTATCAAAAGGTAAAAATGATGTTATTTATTTAATTTATGATAAGAAATATCATATTGATAGACTTTATCCTAGTAAATTTTATAAGCCTCAAGTAATCTGAATAAGGGAGAGACTCCTAGAAATCATATGAAAATTCAAAACATGATGTAGAGACCTAAGGCAGTGAAGGCTAGTCTTGTTGAGTTCAAGGATCAAACTTATGATACTATAGTAAAGGAATAAATTTTGGAGGTGTCTCAAAAGTGACAAGGAAGCTTGATATTAGTTCAAATGGAGAAGAAGGTGGATGATCCAATCATTAAGTTAGTTATACCATTCAAGGCTAAGGAAAATCTGAAAGAAGGATCTCAATTTGATGGGTTGTTTGCTATAGTTAAAGAATTTTCAAGTAAGAAGGAGTTTATTGATTACCAAGAGTTCTTGTTATATGTTTTCAAAAAGGATAAGGTGTTAGTTGAAGATATATGCCAAGAACCTATGTTTTCATCATGTATTATCCAAGAAGCCAAAGAAGAGATGGATGTCAAGCAAGTTGTTTTAGTCAAGAAAAGGGAGAAGAAGAAGAAGGTTCTTCAGTCTTGTTATGAGGACTGGTATGCTCCTCTATTCTAGGTCCTTGTGAAGTAGAGATGTCATTGTTGTGATTCATGAAGACATTTCTTAGTTTGAAGAAACATGTGGTCTTACAAGGGTGTTTTCATTCTGGAGGGTCAGATTGAAGATTTCTAGGTGGCAAAAGAGAATTTATGAGTTCTCAAGATGACATTTTTTCATATAAAGGTTTTTTTGACCTTATTATAGCATGTGCCATGTGGTTTTGTGGTCCGAAAGTATGTTGAAGTCAAATTGGAGATTTTTGAGTGCTCTCAATTTTCTTAGTTTTTGGCTTAAGGGCAAGCAGGCCTAAAATGGGTTATAGAATGTATGGGTTCCCAACAGTATGGAGGCTTAAATCTTAGTATAGAATTGTGTGATGGTTGTCTCCAGGTGTGTAAGAAGTTTTAGAGGTGGGTGTTGACTAGAAGGAGGTTTGTTGACCTTGTTTATGTTGAGATTCTAAAGTTTTGGGCTATGATAAAAAATTGGTTTGCCTTATGAATTGAGGTCTAAGGATTATTAATAGTTTGAATGGGCCAAATGTATTTTTAAATAAATCTTTACAAAGATTTGCAGGTTTGTGGTTTTCAAATTATTCAAGTTTTTGTTAAGATGGAGGCCTAATTGGTTAGAAGGTTTGTGAAGGAAGTATGTTGTAGAAGATGATATAGGTGATGAAAATTGGTGTGCTTGAGCGGGAATATGAGAATACTTTAGATATGATTTTTTAGGTCCTAAAGATGTGTCTATTGAAATTTGAGGGATCTACAAGGTCTAAGTAGGGCTACAAGGAGTCTAGATAGGCCTAGTGTGAAGAAGAGTGATTTTTGATCAATTTATACAAAAGAGCATGGTATGAGTGTTTAAATTTAATTTATATGGTTAATATAGAAAATATTTATTATTTAGTGTGTGGATTAAAGATCTGTTGGTATTCTTGGAGGTGACTTGTAAGTGAGAGTATGAAATCAGAATGGTGTTGTTTGAAGACCCAAAGTAGTTTAGTCTTCTGAGTTTGATATTTTCATGTTGTTGAGATCATAAAGGTGTTATCATAAGTTCTATAGGTGTTATTTGGTTATGAAGATCAAGGGGGAGTCTTTCAAGATAGCATAAGGAGGAGCATGGAGTCAAGGGGAGCTAACTTAGATGGCTTGAGAAGTTTGCATGATCAAAGGGGAAGCCAGATTATTCATTTTGTCAGGCCTAAGGATCAAGAAGGCTTAGAGTAGAGGAGATTGCAATAGGTTTAGTGACATGAAGTTATAATGGTGGTCCTTGAGGTGGATTGAGAGAGAATGTTAGTAAGCCTATGTGGTGGTTCTTCATGGTGTATGGAGATTTGAAGATGCTCAAAAGGTGCAATGGCTTAGAGATCTTATGAAGAGTCCCTCTTAGATGTTTCTTAGTGATTTACATAAGATTTTAGTGCTTTTATGTGTTCTTTATTCATTGATAGTAATGCATAATAAAATAAGGGAATTGTCATAGAACATGGTTGAGAAGTTTAAGGTAAAAAGTGGTATGCACAGTGTTAGGGGAGTTGGTATAATATCTTAGAGGTGGTCCTTTCCTATTGTTGGTCTTAAAATCCTTTTCAATTCCTTAGGATCAGAAGTCCAAATTCAGATTGGTGCATATCAAAGGTGGAGCAATTGTTTCATATGCTAATAAAATGTAAGTATCCTGAGATTTTCAAATAGTACTTGAATGAATAATATTGATAAGGTTGAGCATGAAGTTTCTCAAGATAGGTTTTTGAATGCATTTGACCTAATAGGCCCTTTGTCATTAATGTCAAAGTGGGAGAAAAATCAAAATGAAGTTTGATGAAGATGTTCAATTATTAAGAAGTCAATCTAACGGGTTTTTCCATCAATGACAAAGGAGGGGATTCTTGAGCATGGTCATTGATGTTTGGTTGTCATTAATGTCAAAGAGAGAATGTTTTACTAATGCATTAATGACAAAGTGATCATATTGATGGTTTGGAGAGATATGGCACATTTACAAGTCTGTAAGGATAAAGAAGTTGTGAGGCATCCATAGATGTCTTAATGAATTCTTGATATGTCTTTTGATCATTTGGAATGATGAATATGCATATTTAATCTTACGATAAGAAAAACCATCATAGGCTGTCATATAGACATGAATGAACCAACAATTTTGTGCATTTATTTCAAGCACCTAAAAAGTCAAACGAGGTCAGTGGATTCCATGGAGATGTTGCCTATAGTGCTAAGAAGGTACCCTAAAGATTCAAAGTCTTGAATTGTTTTCTAGATCAAGATATAAATATTCAAAGTTGCACTTATAGACTATGAAGGGTCAAAGACCATCAAGTTAAACTATTTTAAAGTTTGAGGTCATCTAGTCAGTAGATCTAATGATGCACATTAAATTAAAAAACTTGATCCAATGGTACATGTAAAAGCCAATATGTCAGAGAATGAATGTGCTAGTGACATGTATCACATTCATGGAGATTATATAGAAGATTAATGATGAGTGTATGGTTGTGCACTGATAATATCAATGATGCACATTGAAGTCTGAGGTCATCTAGTTAGTAGATCTAATGGTGCACATTAAATTATAGAGCTTGATCCAACGGTGCATTTAAAAGTTAATATCTCAAAGAATGAATGTGCTAGTGAAAATTTCACATACATGGAGATTGGATAGAATATTAAAAAACAAGTGTATGATTATGTATTTATAAGATCAATAATGCATTTTAAAGTTAATGAGTTAAATGTACATAAGGCATGTGAGGCTACCAAGTGGCATAATTATGGGAGCTCAGAGCTTAGATCAATGGTGAGCACTAAAAGATAAAGACTTGGTTAATCCATAGAGATTGATGATGTGTATTTAGTTAAATTTTTAGGGTACACAAGATGAGGTCAACATGACCAATGTTTAACAACTACTTAGTGACTGTTGGAATTTGAATATTTGAATTTGTGAGGGAGAACTAGACTAAAATTTTTGAGCTATAAATTTTGATATATGAAAAATTTGATAATGGTGTAAAAGGAAAAGTTGTAAATTAATACAAGTTAAATCCATAAAAATTGGTTAAAACTTTTGAATATTTGTATAGTTTCATATATTAAGCTCCAAAGTTGACTATGTGTTTGACCATGGTTTGTAAGTGACCTAAGAAGGATATTTGAGTTTATTTTGATGTTATTTGGATGTTTAAATGGGACTTAGATATTAGAGAGTGTTTTAGACTCCATGAAGATAATATATATGGATTTTGGAGGCTTTAAAAATCTATATTCATTATGAAAAAATGCTTAGAAGTTGACTATTTTTAATTCATGGTATTCTTGTGTACAAAATGTTGTTTGATTAAATTGTGCTTTAGGAGAAGAGTGTTTTGGTAGGAGTAATAATTTGAGGATGTCTTAAGGGTCATATAGATTGGAACCATGTATTTAAAAGTGATATTTTATTCTTTTTTTACTCAATGGAGTGATAAATGGGTGAATAGGTCTCCATGAGACCTATAAGGGATACTGAGGCCTAATTAAAAGGTGTAACTGCTTAAGGGTGACCTATGAATGCTATGGCTAACCTATGGGAATGGTGTTGAGCTATGAAATATGTATTAAGGGTTAAGGAAAGTATTATGTCTGACTTAGAAGATAATAATCATGAAGGCTCTATAAAAGGTGAAATCAAAGGTGATGATTTCTAGATTTGTTAGAAGGGTCTCTAAGTGGAGAAAGAGCATAGAGTTGAGAGGTAGGGGAGAGTAAGGGTGCCTAGTGGATGGATTGATGAATCAAGTAGGTTTATGACTATGTGTATGACCTTTAGGTCATATTTTTGATGTCATAAATAGTGCTTTTGTAGGTTTGAATACTTGTGTGAATAGGTATGTGTGAGAGTTGTAGACTGAAGGAAAAAAGAAAGGGTATGTGTCTAGTGGATGGGTTGTAGAGAAGAGTAGGTTTATGACTATGTGTTTGACCTATAAGTCATATTTATGATGTCATAATAATTATCTTGTAGGTTTGAATATTAAGAATGAGTGAAGAGGTTTAGAGTGATCCAAAAGGATGTTTTGGATGCCTTAAGTGTGAGAGAAGGATAGATGTTATTTGTGTAAGATTGGTGGTTGATTTGAGAGGCAAATCAGAGTGTGGAGTGTGTGTATAAACATTTGGTCATGTTGCTAAAGTTGTAATGGAGTTATTTTTGAAAGTATAGGGTGATCCAAAAGGTGGTTTTGGATGTTTGTGAGTGTGTGAAGAAGTGATGGGGATTGTGTTTATAGGGTGTCTCAATCAGATTGTAGGCAATCAATGATAAAGAAATGTTCATATCTAGGATTTGGGAGGTTGCTCAACATATAGGTCAGAAGGACTTGACCATCCTTGGGTAGGTTATCCTTGTGAAACATGTGTTTTACTAAATTCAGGTTAGAAGGACTTGACCATTTTAGGGGGAGGTGCTCCTTTTGAAATAGGTGTTTCACTAAATTTAGTTCAAAAGGACTTGACCATCCTAAGGGCAAGTTCTCCTTGTGGAATAGGTGTTTCACTAAATTTGGGTCAAAATGACTTGACCATCCTAGGGGTAGGTGTTGTTAGGATCCTACTCCACCAATAAGAGTATATATGATTACCTTGTATTAGCAACTAAACATGGAATTATACCAGAATGAACAAGTAACTAGAATTCACAAATAGCACATAATATGAGAGACAATACACAATCTTGTATTAATACTCATGCAGAAAGAAAATACAATAAAGAAGATGCCACTTCTTCTCCACACCTCTCAGAAGCTTCCCACACCTCAAGTGTACATAGTAATTTCTTCAAGAGTTCACTCTCCTACCAAAAATGGTCCCAACACACAACTCACACACAGAATTGGTGTTCACCTCTTCAACCAATCAATAATAACCCTGCCAATACACAAGTACTCAAAGTACTTCAAGTAGATCTCAAAGTGATCTTACTTACCATGTAGATCTTCTCCCATGAGCTTGCAACAACCTGCAACTCCAATGATCTTACACTTGGAAGGATCTTCCTTGCCTTCCTCTATTTGCACTAATTACAATACATGCCAATGGGTCTATAAATAGATCCCAAACTTAAATAATAACTTAGACTCTTAATTTACAATAATTAGACACGTAACTCAAGACTATAATTAGCCCTTAACATGTAAACATTCGGTTCAACGAACTAATTGTCTGTGCAACGAATAGTTTTGGAACCACACAGGCAACCAACATCAGTCCCTATCTACCTACAGGTGACCGATGTTGGTTGACCTCCTACCGATGCTGGTTTCCCTTCTATTCACCCCTGACCGATGTCGGTCATACTGTCGATGCCGATATCCCTGAAACTCAACAACCTCCATGTCTTCAATAGTTGAAGCTTTTAGCTCCACAACCTAACAATCTCCCACTTGGAGATAAATAGCTACAACTGTACCTATACTTGTACATCATCTAGTTTATTTCCTTGGCTCTGTATCCCTCTTCAAGATCACTCTTGAAGACCAACCACCACAAACCCTGTGGTGCACCTCCTGTCATCCAAATCACCTAACACATCCACATCTACAAACCATGTAGAAAAGAACTTGACCCTGCATAGCATGTCGACCTACTGCTGGTCCCTCTTAGATACCTGAGACTCCACTGAACTACCCTCTAGTGCTTCTTTCCTAGATTGGCTCCAAACTTTTTGATAGCTCCCACTACTTGGGAAAACTCAAGTCTAGTACATACCATGTACTTAACCTCATTATGTGAATCAAGACACTGTTCATAGAACTGTCCAACCATCAGCGTGCTAATCGGTCTCACACAATCATTTGGAGACAAAGTCAACCTATGACCTTCCATGTCTCTAGAACACACTCATGCCAAAGAATCTTGTTGCTCCCAGATTCCTCATGACATACTTCTGAACTAGCTTTACCTTTAGTTCAGCAACTCCCTACATATGTGACCTTGTAACAAGCACATCATATAATAATAGGATAATGTAGCTAATATTATCCAACCTGGTAAAGAGAAACACAATGGTCAAACCTCCATTGTCCTACAGCTTATTCAAGACCATATACCCTGGCCTTCTGTCTGACATGTCCATTTCCGCTCTTCTTTATCCTAAACATCCATTCGTCTCTTAGTGCTTTCTTCTAGCTGGCAACTCCACCCAAAAATCCCATTTGGTTCTTCTCTAAGGAATCACATCCTTCATCCATGCCAAGCTCCCACTGTTTCCTGGATCTACCTGCTCTGCTTCTTTAATAACTTCTTGGTTCTTTACCATCAGTGAGCAACAAGTAGTGTAAAGAAGGGAAATGATGAATTTGAGGCTTACTTACCCTTTAAGTCCTCCATATGGGTGCTTGATACTCCTTGACAGCTTGCTAACCACCCAAAATCCATCTCAGTGACCGATGCCAGTCACATCTCAGTCTGCACCTGATCGACGTCAGTTCCATGTGACTGCCTCATCATCGATGTTGATTCCCCTTGACTGATGCTAGTGTTTATCTATCCCTGAGTCACTGACGTCGGGATGCACATAGTCAACGTTGGTCCCTGTATGGATGCTGACGTCAGTTTTCTAACCGATGTCGGTCTCTATGTTTTACTTCTGAGCGATGACGTTTACCCGTGAGCTCCTTTTGGATCAAACCCTTGTCCAAATCACTCTTGCTGTATTCAAAATTCTTTAGCCCCTTTGACTGATCTCTATCCATCACCTTCTCCTTGAAAACCAAGAATTTCCTGTTCTTGTCACAAACATCGAATTCCTCAAGAAACGTTACCTTCTTCTTCTGCATACAAAAATCTTGATTCATGCTTTTCAAATCTAAAAGCATACCCTTTGACTCAAGAACATGCATCCCCATCTTATTCATGTGACCAAGCCTATTAAGCCACATCTTCAAATCTACAGTTGAAGTAGATAAACAAGAAGGAGAATCAGTAATACAAGTAGATAGATAAAGTGTACCTACTTTCTTACATCTTGCTACAATAAGTTCACCCTTGGTAACCTTCCAAGAGTCCACTGTGAGAGTTATTGTGCAACCCTCATCACCCAACTTTCTAACAGAAATCAAATTCCGCTCCAGAACTGGGACATGCATGACCTCCTTCAACACCCATGTGTTACCTGTCTGGAATTTTAGCTTCACTTTCCCTTTGCCAACCATTTGACAAGGCTTACCATCCCCTAAACAAATTTCTCCAAAGTCTCCCTGGACATATTCATGAAAAAATTCCCTATTTGGGGATGCATGAAAAGAGGCACTAGAATCTAAAACCCAAGATTCTACTTTATCCAAGGAACATACCAGAGCATCCTGTGCAACAACACTTGCAACAACACCTGCAACACCTACTTCTTCATGTCCTTCATGCTGATCTTCATCTGACCTGCAATCTCTCTTTAGGTGCCCTTGCTTTCCACATTTCTAGCAGGTTATTCTGCCATACTTGGACTTGGATCTCCTACCTATCTTTGACCTTGATCTCCCATGCTCGATCTTCTCTCTTTGCCTTCCCCTACTTTCCATAGTCAAAGCATTTCCTGATGATTCACCTGTGTTTTTCTTGTGAATTTCTTTATTCAAGATTACACTCACAACATCATCCACTTTAAAGATTTTTGAAGCAGACGCAGTATTGGTAACTGCCATTACCAAATTCTCCCAACTTTTAGGTAATGAGCATAAGATTAAGAGAGCCTTAATTTCATCATAAAAAATAATATTGATTGAATTTAACTGGTTTACCAAACCATGGAAATCACTAAGATGACTATGTACGAATCCACCTTCCAACATTTGCAAATTAAATAATTGCTTCATAAGAAATACCTTATTTGAAGCTGAGGGTTTTTCATATAAATTTGCCAAAGATTCCATTAACTCTACCATTGTCTTAGCCTATGATAAGTTAGAAATCACAGACGATGCAAGGCTCAACCTTATAGATCCCAGAGCCTTTCGATCAAGAACCTCCCATTCTTCATCCTTCATATCCCGGGGCTTGCAATCAACCCCATACAACGGTAAGTACAAATCTTTTTGATACAGATAATCTTCAATCTACATCCTCCATAATTGATAGTTCTTGCCATTAAACTTCTCCATTCATAGCTTACTTTCTTCTGCCATTGCTATACTCCCACTCAAACAGAAACCCCTATGAGTAACCTGTAATCAACACACACTAACCATATCTAAAACACCTGTTAGTAAACCCAACCAAAAGTTTGATACCAACTGTTAGGATCCTACTCCACCAATAATAGTATATATGATTACCTTGTAATAGCAACTAAACATGGAATTATACTAGAATGAACAAGTATCTAGAATTCACAAATAGCACAGAATATGAGAGACAATACACAATCTTGTATTAATACTCATCCAAAAAGAAAATACAATAAAGAAGATGCCACTTCTTCTCCACACCTCTCAGAAGCTTCCCACACCTCAAGTGTACACAGTAATTTTCTTCAAGAGGTCACTTTCCTACCAAAAACGGTCCCAACACACAACTCACACATAGAATTGGTGGTCACCTCTTCAACCAGTCAGTAGTAAACCTACCAGTACACAAGTACTCAAAGTACTTCAAGTAGATCTCAAAGTGATCTTACTTACCATGTAGATCTTCTCCCATGAGCTTGCAACAACCTGCAACTCCAATGATCTTACACTTGGAAGGATCTTCCTTGCCTTCCTCTATTTGCACTAATTACAATACATGCCAATGGGTCTATAAATAGATCCCAGACTTAAACAATAACTTAGAATCTTAATTTACAATAATTAGACACGCAGCTTGAGACTATAATTAGCCCTTAACATGTAAACACTTGGTTCAATGAACTAACTGTCTGTGCAACGAACAGTTCTAGAACTACACAGGTGACTGACATTAGTCCCTATCTACCTGGAGGTGATTGACATTGGCCGACCTCCTGCCGATGCCGGTTTCCCTTCTGTTCACCCCTGACTGACGTCGGTCATACTACCAATGTCGGTATCCCTAAAACTCAGCAACCTCCATGTCTGCAATAGTTGAAGCTTTTAGCTCCACAACCTAACATGTGTTCCTTGTGGAATAGGTGTTTCACTAAAGTCTCATGTTTGCATACTTCTGAAAGGATAAGTGGTCCATGTGTTTGCAATCTTGAGAGTGGGTTTTATTCCCCATGAGGGTTTCCCACATTAGATGTGTTATGATGTACTTATTTTATTCATGATTTGATGGTAATATTATTGCATATACTTATTATGTTAATTCATGAATGTTAATGAATGAATGATAAGTGATCTGAAACCAAAATATTGGTTGATTGATTCACCCCCCTCTCAGTCATCTTGTATGTCCAACAATGTGTATGAAATTGATTGATCCTAGAGATCAATAACTATTTAAAAAATTTGGCCAAAGTAATGTTAGTTATAAATTATCATTTCATATGTATGATTTACATGTTTATATCATATCATGCTAGAATGGATTTATTTATGGTACACTACATATTTTTAAAAATCATACATCACATCGGTCCTAGCTTGTTTTTATGGATTATCATACCATCACTATCTACTCATATATGAAGGGAGGGTCATTCCATAATGGGGGATTATGTGGGGGACTATGGTTTATGGTTAGTGTAGAAAAGCACTCAGATGATGCTCTCCCTCCCCATAATAGTACTTCATTGGAGATAATACTTGAGATTGCCAGAGATACTAGAGTATAGGAAATCATGCTCTGTGTAACTTTGTATCTTGTATCATATACATAGTATTGTATTTATCATATTATCCTTGATGAGATGTAGTTATTTACTTATTTGTACTTGCCAATAATGGATATATCATAGTACCAACCATGGATGGACATTTGTACTTAATTTTCATATTTGGTTATGATGTGTTTCATATGTTGATAGTGATCAATGACTATTAAATTTCACATGCTTATTTATACTTAACATACTTAGAGTGTTATATCTAAATCATTAATTAAATTATCATGTTTAATTCTAATGAAGAATATGTTGATTGAATTAAAAATAAATATTGTGTTTTTCTATGTCAAACCTAGTGAGGTTGTTACAAAAACTATTTTTAATTATGAATTTATTATAATATTGAATTAAATATATGAAAACATCGATGTTAATACAAACCCAAACTTTGTTGAATAAAATCCCCCTTAGGAAAATCATCCTCACATAAACCTCCTCAAGTAAAACCTTCTTCAATTTGCACTGACATTGATAATAAGGTGCAAGGTTTGGGGATGAAAGACACATTTATTAAAGTATCATAACAATAATGCAAAATTTAGAGTAAATAATCCAAAAATTTTACACCCTAAGTAATAAAATTGATTCCCATGAGTCTTGGAGGGCTACAAAAAAGAGGAAAATTACTAGTTTATTGTCCTACAATAAATTTCACAAATTGAATATCACTAAGGAGATGCTAACGGAATTTTCTTTCCATATTATGATAATAAAACCCATAGACCCTAATAAAAATGAATTCTATCAAGTGGTGTAATCCAACACATATGTGAAAATTTCCATGATCAATGGATGATGGTTTTAGATAAATCACCCAACAAAAACATTGATATCCCATTATAATTCATACATAAACTATCCACAATGTTTTTTTTGGTAAAATAAGTCAATTATTATGACATGAAGGAATTTCACGGGGTTGGATGTGGTAGGTCAAAACATATATCAAGGGAAAATTGAGTTTTTTATGGCCCATTCGTACCTCCACATATTGTTGATCATATTCCTATTTTTCTAAGTTGTATTGGACCTAGGATGTCACACAAAAGTATCTAGTTGCTATTAGATATCTCACATAGAATTTTATAGAGTAAGACTTTTAGGTGGCGATTTTTAATTAAAGGTGGAGTTAACACGAGCACATCCTACTTTATTCCTAGTTTTGGATCTTTAGGTTCACTTAGCATCACAGATGCACTCCTCACAAGTGCAACCCATGTTAGAATATTTATATTGGTCTTAGATATCTCATAGGTGATATTAGACATTTTATATATTTAGAAGAGTTACTTGCAGATATTAAAAGGCAAGTGGAGTAGAATAAGGTGTAGGGGAAACATGGTTCTTTCACTTAGGTAAATTTATTAGTTCAATTTACTTATTAACATGAAATTTTATTAAATTGAATATTTTTTTGGTTAAAAAGTATATTTTTAAAAAAATCATTTTACAAAATTTAAATATAAATATTAATTTTAATTCATGGACTGTGGAAACACTATCTCTTTGGTGAAATTTTAGTTTGAAAACTTTAGTTATATATCTCACATAGAATTTTATAGAGTAAGACTTTTAGGTGGCCATTTTTAATTAAAGGTGGAGTTAACATGAGCACATCCTACTTTATTCCTAGTTTTGGATCTTTAGGTTCACTTAGCATCACATATGCACCTCACAAGTGCAACCCATGTTAGAATATTTATATTGGTCTTAGATATCTCATAGATGATATTAGACATTTTATTTATTTAGAAGAGTTACTTGCAGATATTAAAAGGCAAGTGGAGTAGAATAAGGTGTACGGGAAACATGGTTCTTTCACTTAGGTAAATTTATTAGTTCAATTTACTTATTAACATGAAATTTTATTAAATTGAATATTTTTTGGTTAAAAAGTATATTTTTTTAAAAATCATTTTACATAATTTAAATATAAATATTAATTTTAATTCATGGACTGTGGAAACACTATCTCTCTGGTGAAATTTTAGTTTGAAAACTTTAGTTAGATATCTCACATAGAATTTTATAGAGTAAGACTTTTAGGTGGCCATTTTTAATTAAAGGTGGAGTTAACATGAGCACATCCTACTTTATTCCTAGTTTTGGATCTTTAGGTTCACTTAACATCACATATGCACTCCTCACAAGTGCAACCCATGTTAGAATATTTATATTGGTCTTAGATATCTCATAGATGATATTAGACATTTTATTTATTTAGAAGAGTTACTTGCAGATATTAAAAGGCAAGTGGAGTAGAATAAGGTGTACGGGAAACATGGTTCTTTCACTTAGGTAAATTTATTAGTTCAATTTACTTATTAACATGAAATTTTATTAAATTGAATATTTTTTGGTTAAAAAGTATATTTTTTTAAAAATCATTTTACATAATTTAAATATAAATATTAATTTTAATTCATGGACTGTGGAAACACTATCTCTCTGGTGAAATTTTAGTTTGAAAACATTCTAAGTTTTTGGCATTTGCTTGAAAATAGTTTATGGTCAATTGTGTATCAGAGCATGAATAAACAGAACTTGACAATGGCACATTAAATTCCATTAAATTTAGACATAATTTTTTGGTATGAAGTTTAATTTAAATTTCAAATCTAGTTTGTTATATGTTTGTAATATTAAATGTTTTATTATTTTTTTCCATATAATGATTTATTAACAAACTTATTTAAATTAAAAATATTAAGACTATCCCTAACATTTTCTTACTCCCTCCATATTGAACACATTATATTAGGACTCTAGAGCATCCTCACAAACATGGAGTTAACATTCCTGAGATAATTTTAGAATGGATGCAACACATTAATGTAATTTTAAATTAAGATAAACTTTCCATTTACATTTTTATTTTCACATTTTATAGTTTGGTGATTTTCAAGAATGTAGTTCAAATTATGATGTGAGTGTAGGAAAACCAAAATTCTTTGCCTTATATTAGTGTGTCTTGTCCTCCTCATATTTCACCTATTATTCCTTCCATGGGCTTACCTTCTCCTCTTCCACCTCTTGTATTACCTTCTTCTTTTGTGGTAAGTTTATCATTTTCCTTTTTTAAAGTTTATCTAAAATTATATTTATAGTTTAAAAATGCATATATTAATTTATTTTGTCTTTATAATTTTCCTCATATGATATGAGAGAGTAGGTTCCTTCATCATATTGAGGGGTTAGGGAGATCAAGATCCTTTTTCATCTCAAAGGAGTAGTTCAGATAAAAATATTTGATGATGTGGGGGATTCATAGGCATATTTTGTATAAAAAAAATATTTTGGGTGGGCTACATTATTTTTTTTATATGCCAACATATAAATTTATATGTCATCTATGCATGTATGAGATTGATTGAATTTTAATATATATTTTTTACTTGTTCATGACTTGATGATCCATGATATCTTGATAAATACTATGTATTATGTATTTAACATATATTTTATGGAAATGAATGCTAGAATTGAAAGTTGATAACTATTGTATAATGATTTTGTACCAACTTACCTTATATTTTTGTCATATGTGTTATTGTAACATAGATATTTAATTGTTGTGTTATTTTAATCTATATGCAAATCCTTTATTTAATCAATATAAATATTTAATTTGTTAAAGCTGAATGGTTCGATCTTTATGATAGTACTTGGATTTTTTTGTTCTCATCCAATATGATATTAGTCTCATGAAAGTTTTTTATTTTTTTTGTTTTTAAGAAGGATTTGTAATAGAATAATAATTCCATTGCTTCCCCTTTTCATATAAGAGGAAAGGGAAGCATTCCAATAATAGTGCAGGAAATGCTGATTCAAATGTTTGGGAAACTGTGGCAACTATAAAACTATTAGAAGACGAGGGGATAAAGGGAATAAATATTCACTTAGGTTAATAATCCCTAATATCATATGATCTTATGCTTTGAATTCTAGATGGAAATTAAAAAAAACTATAATTTTATTTTCTTCATGTGTTTGGTATCAAAAGTAGCTCCACACATTGGTAATTTTGTGTATGCTAAGTATACATGGCTACCATCATCTATAGGCCACCTAAAAATAATAATTTTAGGTTGAGTTTATGCAAATATTTGAATTTTATGTTGAGTTTTCACTACCTTCCTTCTCACTTCTACCATATTTAATTTTTATCTTCCACTAACATGAATTACCCCCAAATTTTGTTTATTTCTCACTTGAAGTTATAAGGAAGGGTCTTCTTCAATCCATAAAAGTATATTTTTTCCAACTAGGTGCAGCCATAGTCCAATATAATTGTACTAAGTATTATTCATCATCCCTGATGTGGTGGCAAGGTTATTTTTCTGCAAGAATCCCTATAGGTAGATATCTTTAATTATACCACTAAACTTGAAAAAAAATTGTCAATGTTTTTGCATGTTGAGTGAAGAGATAAAACACATACCTTGGTGGATTTAGAGTCCTTGATCAATGTTTTTAGCACTAAGTTCCTTTCTCAAGGTGTTAAAAGTGATGTAATAGCAATTCTAGGCCTCAAAGTTAAAATTTGACTAAGAGACCTTTTTTTCTTGAATGTATAAAAACTACATTTTGACACTAATTACTAGTTGTTATACCACAAACCCACCTATTCTTTGTTAAATTAATTGGAAATGGTCTAAAATAGTGTTAGTTACCATAAGACACACACCCACTTTTATCACCTAAAATTGGCATTTAAGTGCTAAGAGTGTTACTTGAGACCACCTATCCCTAGCTTAACACTAGACCTATCCTAGAGCCTATTTTCACACTTATCTAGCCTTCATGCAAGCCACATGCATCCCTAGTCATCCCTAAATCAGTCCTAGGCTATCATTCTTGCATCTTAACCCTTTTTGTCTAGTGTTTTACCACTTGGACATTTGTGCCATAATAGGGACAATAGTGCCACATAGCACTAGTGTCAAAATAATGGAACTACTATACTTTCCTCCCATTTTTTAAAAACATATATATTTTCAAATCTAAAACCTCCTAGGTTTACCCTAGACCTATTTTAGCACCTACATAATCATCATAACTGTACAAACACATACACACACAAACACACACACACACACACACACACACACACACACACACACACACACACACACACACACACACACACACACACACACACACACACACACCCATGCACACGCATAGACACATGCATGGGCACGCGTGCACAAGTGCATGCATGTGCCTATATGCACGCATGCACACACACATATATGAATTTTATCCCTCTAACCACTAGATGGAAATCATATGCAAAATACACATTCAAACTCAAAACAAGTTATGCATAATTAAGGTTATCAATCCTTATTTTGACCTAATTCTACATACTACTATCTACAACATTCCTAAGCTCAGATTACCTTGATTTACAATCTCAAGCACATTCAAAGCACTTAAGTCAACTATCATACTAGTTTCACTTCCACTTGCACTATGACTTAGGTGGGGATAACTACAATGGGCTTGATCCCTCTTTAGAGTATTAGTATGTAGGAAACTCTCATTATAGTTGGGTGTTGAGGATGTCCAACGTATCCCACTAACAAACACAATTTTCATCTTGTATTGACCAAATTCCATAAAAACTTAGAGGATTAGGATTTTCTCACAAATTTAGGTAAAAAAAGAAATACACAGGGTTTCAGATCTCTTGCATGTAGGAATAGACCTCATAGATCTAAATACAAGTGCACTTAGAAGCTCAAGATAGTCCAACATAGAGGAAACTAACACAAAAATAAGGACACTACCACCACATATCCAATAATGACACTACTATCTAAGAGGAGTTCAGACACTGAGATCCTATTGGTGACACTCAGACTAGCTTCTACCTTAGTTTATAGCCTCCAGATCATCCATCTTAACCTTTTTCTATCTAAGTTATTACTTGTATTATTACATATTATTTTTAGAAAGGTCAAAGTTAGTCAATTATATAAAAAATTATTGACTATATTTATTACATATTATTACCCTAATTTAGTATACTCAACTCTTTAACAAACATAGGATTTATATTTGCTAAGTCCTAAAAGGTTAAAACATTCAATGAACTAGAATTATTCGAATATTGTAGAAATTCTAACCTTAGATAACCATATATTTTCTATTTCTATCCTTCGAAGACCCTAAAATATATTTATATTTCATATAATCATGATAATAATGGTAGATGAAGTTAATTACTTTTTGATGCAAAGTTTTCTAGCTTCTCTTATAGGCTTGGTTCCTTTTATTTGGAATGAATTCAAAGATGACATAAACACATATATAAATGATGATTCAAATCAATTTAAATATATGTCATATTTCATATCATATTATATTTATCTTATGTGGATTTCCATTTACAATAAAACCCTTACACACATAGAGGATTTAACACATAAGCTAACAACTATGTTTCAAGTTTCAATGTCATATTTTATGCACAAGAAAGAATATTCTTCTCCTCCTCATCTCCATGAGGGTGATAGCTAATTTCCATCTAACCATGTCCATGATATCATTATTCTATGAGATGAAGTATCCCATACTATTATTACTCATGCCCATACTCACCCTATCTACACCTCTCCCCTACAGGGTGTGTGACTACAAGTAACTAGGGTTTGTACTTATCATAATCTAAGGGACCAAAATTATTTGTATGAGTAATATAATATTAGATTTATATAATCAAAATTAGTTGCTAAGTGAAAAGTTCATATTATTGGCAAATCACATTATATGTACATAGTCTTCAAAATATGGTAGTGTAAACCATGTATATTGTGCCTAACACTCTTTCATATAAAAATCATAAATTAAAACACAATTCATTTATTATAAATGATTAAAAAAGATTAAAATGGTCCAATAAGATGTATAGTGAGATACTAATGGAAATTATTAAAGCTAAGTTGATCAAACTACCTCCTCTACACCAAATGAAGTAATCCAAATATTATTTTGCATACCATAGAATGCATGGAAACCAAACTGATTCATGTTTAGAATTGAAAAGGAAAATACAATAGATAATGGATACAAATGACTCAAACAATGACACATCATAAAAATAACATAAAAAGACACATCTACAAATTCAAAAAGGGTCAAATTGAAAAATAGTACAAAAGTGGTTACCAAAGCACAACTCCAAAAAATAAAAGGTTCACAAAGAAAAATTAAAAAAAGAAAAAATAAAAAAAGTATAGGTGTAGACACCTAAATCTGGCTACTAATGACCTTCAACCAAGATTTTGACCAATTTCCACCTAAAATGCACACTTTGGCCTAAAAAAATAAAATCACATTAAAAGCTTTGAAACTAATATATCCAAGTGCCAATTTTGGCCAGAGTATCACTAAATGAGACAATACAATTTATGGGCCAGCTAACTTTGATTAGTTCATTTTCAGTCAAAATGCCAATTTTGCACATGGGTGCTTTGGATTGCTCTTTTGTGTAAAATCTCTTACATGAGACATGTGGCTTTGTTATTTTGTGTTTAAAACATCCTAAATGGGATAATAGATCTAAGACATCTAACATCAACTTTTAATTCCAATCCAATCAAATTTTGGACCAATAACAAGGCATTATGATCAATTTGAGTAATTTGTGCATAAAGTGATTAATCATGCTTAAGAGCTAATTAAACCAAATTAGAGACGAATTAATAATTCCATTTAAACTTGTTTTTATAAATTAATATTGAATATCTACATCATCATTTGACATCATTTCTTGGGAAGACATCCTTAGGCCATAAATGCCATAAATGTCAGGATTCATGCCTCCCATGCCTCATTAAGACCCTTCCATGCCTCATCAATGCCATCCATGCCTCTTAATTACTCCTCTATCCCAAATATTAATGAGTCTATTTATGAATTTTAATTTCAAAATTAGATTAATCCTTAGCCACACATCTCAATCAAAATATGGATGATTTAGGTTGATCCTACCTATTTGCAAAAATCTATAAATAGGAGGCCTTGCCACATGAATTTAAAGGCTTGATAATGAAAATTTATAATGTAAAAATGATTTCAAAATCTATTGAAATTAATGTTACCATGCCAAATTTATTTTAAGCCGAAAAAAATCCAAAGGTTCCAAGGAGAAGAGGAAATAGCCAAGCCTCCTTTGATGAAGACTTCATGAGCACAAGCTGAGCAAGCCACTACTAAAAAAGCATTTAGAGCATCCAAGAAAGGTGAAGGATTCTCATTTTTCCATAAGTTTTAATTGTGTTTGTTATTAATCATAGCCTAGTAACTAGGCATGAAAATGTTAGTTTATTGTGTTATTTGTCAATTTGCTTTGTTCATTTTGTCACTAACATAATACTAATCTCCTCTTCTTAGTCAAATTCCTAGTTCACATAATGGCATGCCTGATGGGATCAAATATCTCCACAAAATTGATCATAATTCTCCCTCAAGCAACTCACTAACTTTTGTTATGTATAATCTTGGAGTGGGAGACTCAAAAGAACAAAAAAATCAAGAAAAACATGTTTTTCTATAAGTGACATTTTTTGACTGGACATAGTTGTAGGATTGTCTTGCAACTCACGGTATTGTCATTCAGACTCATTGTATTGTGCTTAGATATTTTGACTAACTTAATTTTTTTTGTAGGGTTAACAACACCACTATTTTATAAGTCATATGATTGCTTTTCAACTCATGAGGTTGTTAAATTGAGTAATGATATTGTCTAACTATTAACAGTTAAGTGACAATATTGTAACTTATGAAGTGGTGAGATTGCCCTACTAATAGTAGGATCATCAAACCAAGTCATGATATTATGACCAAAAATCTTATGGTTTATAATACTACAACTTTTAAAGTTGTGGATTTGTCCTACAAGTAGTGGGATTGTCATTCATAGTCACGATATTGTGACTAAATGTTTAGCAATTAGTTACAATACTACAAATCTTAATGTTATGGGATTGTCTTGCAAGTAGCAAGATTGCTCTATCAAGTAGTGGTATTGCACCACTATGTCAACTTGAGAGCTCATTTTTCTAAGTTGATTATTTCATCTTTAAAAATGCTTCAAAGCTAAACCACATGCTAACATTTTTCTTGTAGGACCAACTTGGAAAATTGCTAAAACATGTTTAAATCATCTTTTTTATGCTTTAAAATGAACTAGGAACATTATTTTGGTGTTTAATATAACATCTAGGTGCTTAAGTAAGTTTTTAGAATTATTTTTCAAATTTTACAATTTTAAGACCAAGGGGTCAAATGAACACCACAAAATCTTTCATTTGGGCTTAAAATTGAACACACTTGTCAATTTTGTTTTCATTGTTTCAATTAGAACTTTATTTTCACAAAATACAAGGACATTGCATGTATGCTCTTCCGTTTTTCCCCTCTAGTAAACCCTTGGAATCAAAATTTCTTTCCTTATTTTCAAATTGCCTAGTCTAAGGCATAGAAAGAATGTCATCTAAAGTATTCCCCAAAAACTTGTAAAAGTATTGGGTGACCTTGACAATGAACCTAAAGTCTTTCTATTTTATGCTTTCTTTATTTCATGTAAACTTATCTTATGAGGAGGATGACATTACCTCCTAAAATTTATTTAGGGAAGCTTTGACCTGGGGTTTCATCTCTTGACATTGACTTCATTTGGCTCCATATTGGTGTTGCACATAGGATGCAGTGGCACTTTGGACATCACACTACATTGAGTGAACAATAAGATGTAGTGGTTACACAAAAGACCTATCTTTTTTTTAACAATCCAAGTGATACAGACCCAAAATTTATTCTTTTATTTTGCATTGTTTGATGTGAAAGTCATTGTATGATTGATTCCCCTAGAATGTTTGAAAACTTATAAATCTTAAACAAATCCCCACTTGCCATAGAAGTATTATTGGTGCAAGGTGCACCTCAAGGTCTATGTCATAGTACTATCATTTGAGAGAAGGGGATGTAAAAATCCCACTATATAATGCACATTTAGTTTTAGATGAACACTTAAAATCCTCTCAAATGATGTATATTAATGGATTCCAATGATACCAAGCAACCTTGTCAGTTTAGGATCTAAGAGTGATTAATTAGTTGGTTTTGTCCTAGATTAAAGTCTTGTCTGGAGTTAAAACTTGGTGTAAATAAATGATACAAAACAAAACACATGGTCCTAATTTTCCTTTAAACAAGGAGGCATTATGTTGCCCACGTGAATCATCAATTTTCCTTGTTCAAAATTCACCAAAATTTAGAGTCATATCAACCACTTTGGCATAGTTATGCTACCCAATTGAGTCTAAACCTTTGCCAAAGTTGTTTAAGTCATTCATTTATAATCTAAATTCAAAATTACACCTTTATAAGTTCATAGGGTTGATGTGTTAAGTGGGTTCACCATTTTCATTAAACTTGAGGGAACTTAGGTTCCATTCCCAGTTTGGGTTAAAGGCCATTTAAGACTCATGATTATTATCATCACTTGATAGAATCAAGACATTTTGTGCTAAACACTTGAACTTTGAGTTTTTTACACCACAACATTTTGAGTCAAGAAAGGTAGTGTTATACTTTCAAATTTAAGAGAAATTATCTTTGCCTTAGAGAGTTTTTGAAACAAGCATTTTGTTACATCTACTGGGTAGTCTAGTATGGTTATGCTACCTAAATTTTTTTGGATATTGTTTCATAGGCCCTCTTGCATAGATTTCAAATTTGTTCCTACTTTTTCAAACTAATCTGATTATACCTTTGTGAACCTTTATCTAGCACAATTACCTTGTTCACTTTTTGTCTAGAATATTTGTCAAAATAACCAAGTTTTATACCATTATTTGTGAGAAAAAACTATCTCTAAAGTGCCTTTTGTTTCATACCTTATACCTATTTGATCGAGTCCATATCTAAGAATAAAATGCCTAGTGTTTGTTAGAAGTTTTTAAAATCTATTAGATTAAAAATTTCATCTATTTCAAAGTTTATATTTTGACGACATTTGGCCAAGAGTCTTAGTGCATGCCTTGTTTGAGCCTAGCTTTTAACACAGTATTTGGCCAAAAGACCTAGCAACTTTTACTTTTCCTAGATTAGACTAATTTGAAACACTTTAAACTTAGATTTTTGCATTTTGATTTTTGATCTATTTACTTGCTTATCTTTGTGTGAAATGTGAAGCATTAGATACTTAATGATAGCTTATTTCATCACAAATATTTACATAAACCTTTTGATCCTTTTGATGAATCTAGACTAAGTTTGAACATCAGTTTTTAGACATTATCTTTTTAGAGTTTGTATAACTCTTTGAAATTTTATTGAAAAATTTTTTACTATGGATCCCAACATGTATTCCTAAACTCATAGTGGGCTCATGTACAATCCAAGGATCAGTAATGTGGTTGCATAGGAAGAAATAGTGCAAGACCCCTATGTAGATAATATTGCTTATGAGATGGATCCTTATCCCTCTTATAATACATAATTAGGGGCACAAAGCCAATATATATTAGCTAACTATTTGTTTAATACACCACCTTATTCAGAATAAGACCAAGAAAAAACCACATAATACCTAGCTGTAATACCTACAACTGACAAACTAGTTCTACAATAGTCATGCTCTACTAATACACCTTACACATATGATCCATTTTTATTTGAGCATCATTTATTGGAGAAAAAAGATGAGATTTTGGTTAGAGACATAGAGGTAAGGCCAAGTTTTTAGCAGACTTCCCTATGAGAATTTACCAAGTCTAGTAAGAAAGCCCCAAAACTTAATTTATGATCAATAAGCTTCTTCTAGAAATCCTTTAGCTCTAGTCCAAAAAACATATCAAGACCCTAATATGCCTAATAGAAGCAAAAAACTCATGTAAGATTAATTTGACAAAATGTAGACGACATATCAAACCTACCTGAATCTACCACATAATTTCATTTAGATGACCATGGTGAGTAAACCTCTTATTGAATTAGTTCCTTTAATAGGAGTTTTGATCAAGTTAACTGGTCAAGACAATCAGAGTTCAAAACCATTCATGCAAAACACTTTGGTAGACAACTTATTGCATATGCCCATTATTGAAGAAGTATCTTTTGATTCTACGTAGAATAATGAGCAAAATATAGTGGACAATGTGTAAACAATGTCCAATCTAAATCAAAGTGATACTAATGCACAAACAACTAGTCAATAACATGTGCCTATATTTAATACCATGAGTGGACCATCATACTAGGGAGTATGAGTTTTTACATCCCAACTTAAATGAGCTACTTCATCAAGTGTACAACCAATAGGAATATGTAATCAACCAACAACTAGTGCAAAGCCTCAATAATAAAATGTGATAAATTCTACTCCCCCTCAGTGAGTGATCAGTAGTATTCCAAAACCATAGGCACAATCTAGTTTACTAATTTAATAAAGGCTGAATATATTTCCACCTCAATAAAGGACAACTAATGTTCCACCTCGTCAAGTAGTGGCAAATACACTTCCTCAGTCATAGACTAGTGTAACAATCTAAAACCAAATGATGACTAGCCAACAATGTGTAAATATTGGTCAATGACAGATGTTAAATATTTAATATGATTTCATTTTCTAAAAAGGATTCATGCAACAAGGAGGCTCTCATGTTTCTCAATTACCTATTAGACAACAATCGGTTCAAAATGTGCCACAAGTTTAGAGATAGGGTCTTGGTCCACAAGTTTCCACTCAACAACAAGGTTTGATTATTCAGAAACATGTCCCTTTTCAACTATAATAGGAAAAATTTAGTTATATACCTCCATCACAACCAAAAAATCCTCCAATTCAAACCTTCATAGCCAACCCAAACAAAAATATCACACAATCAAATATGCAATTTCAAGTACATCTTAATCCACATATGCATATTCTTGGTCCATTTCCCAACCAAACCAATATACCCCAACATATATCTCCATCATACCATGGTCAAAGTGTCCCACTTGTGACCTCCAAACCATCCACCCAAACCAATATTCTCCCTCAAACCAATGCTCCTTCTAGTTTCCTATCATAAGAATTGTAACAAATGAAGGATGTAATTACTACCATTCAGGGTGGGAAATAGACTAAAAAGTTTAAGTTGGATGGTGTGTGTTCTTATCCATTCAACATGGAGTAATTATAAATACCATTTCCTTCAAGATACAAACCATCTCAATTTTACAAATACAAAGAGAAAAGTGAGGCTAAGGCCCATTTAACCGAGTTCTTTGTCGCATGTCAACTAGTGGTATATAGTGATATATACCTTTTGTTGTTGTTTTTAAGGAGCTTGGCTAGATAAGCCTTGGAGTGGTTTTTAAATTTACCCAAGATTTTAGTAATAGATTTTAATGATCTTTTTGATAAATTTGTGTAGAACTTTTCTTATAATCTTGAACATGAGATTTCATTAGTTGACTTAATACAAGCAAAACAAAAAATTAGTGAAATTTTTACAAGTTATCTATAGTGATGGAGAGCTCTTACAAGCTGATTCACCCATATTTTACTAGATAAACATTTAGCCACTATGTTTACCAAAAATTTACACAGTGAGATAGCTTATCATCTATAACTACAATGTGTACATACTTTCAAGGAGATCATCGATAAAGGCTTGTTGATTGAGTGATCCCTTATTAATAAATGGATAATCAAGCTTACTTAAACTAATTAGAATCAAGGTACCAACTAGGGAAGTGACCAAAACTAACATCCAATCAAAGTGTAAGCATTGCAACTAGCATATGCTAATAATCAATATAAATCAAAATAATTCAACTATAATAAAAATGGTATGGGTAATGGAGTAACTGAGTCACGTCATGTCTAAATAATATAAACATCATCTGCATCACCTTTTTAGCTTACTCCTACCCAACAACCTCTCCAACCAATGCTAAAAGCATAAAAATTAAGACCCATGCAATGAATAGAACAACCTTTACCATTGCAAACCCCTCCTCTAAGGATAACTGTGCCTACACATCATGTCTTTAGTGAGCTAAGAGAGCTTATTAATTCTGTATTTTGTAAAGTTGCCACTTTTAATCTAATTATTTAGCCTATACCAAAGCATTATCCACAAGGCATTCCTTTTCCTAATTGATACCATGAAAACGAATTTTGTGAATATCATTAGGTCAATGGGAATAATCTATGAAGATGTGTGAAAATAAAGCATTTGATTGAGAATATGATGGAGAATGGGGAGATAACATTGGAGAATGGTGTTTCCACCTCCAATCAAAATTTAGGGATTTATCAAAACCTCTTTCCCCAATATAACACATAATAATAACATAACAATTAGCAATAACAACAACACCAATTGATGCAATAACAAAATCAACAATATCAAAATCAAAGGCCAAACTAGTAGAATTATAAAAATCAACAATAAAACCCACAATGTTAGAATAATGAACAAAACCAAGGTTAGAATGGTAACAACCAACAAACCTATCATGCAATTGCACATGTCTGCAATAAGGTTGTATGTCATATTGTAGGGGGTAGCATTAATACCATATCCATTAATCTTAGATCGAGCAGTAATCAATCTAGACCATTGCTAAACAATGACACTCAACCAAATTACATGGATAATCCTTCTTTGACCTAGAAACACACATAGACAAACCAACAAATCTGGACTTCTAGTTTTGGACCTTATACCAATAACTTGTCCTCACCACGTGACCACATACAAGTGCACTGATAACTGAGACTTGTCTTATCTAGTCCTACACCATTCCTAACATTTGTTAGAAATTATGGTCTAGTATTTAATTCTAATTATTCAATCACAACTCAAAGGTTGATGATTACTATCCCAGGCCAACAACCATCTGCCACTTTGCCTATTATCCAACCAACCATTTACCTTCAAAATAAAGCATTCACCATTGACCAAGATAAGAAGTTTGATATTGTGAAACAATTGCAGAAGACACCCACACAAATTTATATTTTAGATTTGTTTCATACTTTAACAATCCATAAGAACATTTTTAATAAGTTTTTAACCTAATCCACTTTTTATAGTGACATATCTCCTGATAAATTTCAAGATTTGGTTGGATACCTAGCTGTAACCCAACAAGTCACATTCAACCAAAGTGATATGTCTTCCTTTGGCTTGCTCCATAATAATCCATTGTACATAGAAGTTTATATAAAGAGACATAGAGTGAAATGTGTCTTTATAGACAATGGATCAGGCCTCAACATAGTGTCTCTAAAGCTCATCAAGCTTCTTAGGTACACAATGGCATATCTCCAACCAAAAATGATAACTATCAAAGCCTATGATAATTAGGAAAGAGAATCATAAGGCACCATTAGCTTACCAGTTATCATTGGGCCTTTGACCCATGATACACTTTGCTATGTTCTTGATATTGAGTTGTCATATAATATGCTTCTAGGTAGGCCTTGGTTACATGAGATTTTTGTAGTCCCATCAATGCTGCACCAATATACCAAGTTCTCCCACTTAGGGATGGAAGTGAATATTCTAGGAGATTTACACCCATATGAACACTACAAACATCTTGAGGCTAAGTTTCAAAGCTATAATTACCAATATGGCATGAATTTAAGTTCCAAGTAGGCTAAAGGAAAGGCCATATTTATTGATCCACCATAAGATAATTACATAGATCTTAATACCTTGGATTCCCTTTCCCACATGTCATCCTGAAGCTTACAATCATTTCACCATTTTAGATAATGGCCCAGGGGAGTATGTGACCCATGATACATTCCATATTGCCAATCTTCCTTATAATCCAAAGATATTTGGATGACCTAAAAGTACCCCATGCATGCATTGGAAATAAAAGAACAAAGATAAAGGACCTATCATATTTGTACCAACATCTATAAAGGGCACAAATCATGGTTGTACAATGACAACCAAGCTAATTGTTATAAAAGTGCAAAGTGTCCTATTCCCAATAGGATCATGGAGCATCAAGATTATGAAGGAAGAGGCCTTAGACCAAATCAACAAGGAATCATAGAGCCAAATTTTATGACTAAGTACAAAAGACCCTATGGATTTGGATGTAAACTACCTAGGGGTGAGCCCACATATCTTATTCAAGTTTTATTATCAGTGGCTAGTGATGATGATGTCGATAGAAAAATAGAGTTTGATCATAGCCTCACCTTTGATGACCTAGCTAAGACTAACCTATTTGATAAAAATGCCATATGTAATCTTACTTGATTCATTTGTCATAGCAAATTGTCATTATACTATCCGCAACTGATGGATTGGGACCAGCAAGAATCCAATTTGTTGATTGATGAGTTTTAGAATGATGAGGCATTCTATGATTTTTTAGGCCTTACAAATAATGTTTCATTTGGGGATCATAAATCAAGATTCTTAATTACATTAGATCCTAAAGCCTATTTTGGAGAGTAGGTGAACACCCTTAGCCAATAACAAATAAATAAAACATTGAGGTCCCAAAGTGAAAATCTCTTTGAGGCACTTTCTGACTAGGGAAAAAGTAAAGATAAAGACTAGTCTAGTGGTGAAAACCTGTTTTAGGTGCCATTAGATGGGGGTGTTCATTTTTCTTTGAATTTTGACTAGGAGACCACCAATAATGAACCTGATTATGGATCTAATTTTAGTTTTGTGCATCAAAAAGTATTTGATCAAATTCTCCAAGAATTTTTGATTGTTTTTGTCATATGGATAGATTTCCCATTAGGGGACTCAGATTCATCATGCCTAGGAGACATTGAAGAGTAAGTCCTAATAGAGGGCCCTTATATCATCCAATAGTTCAAGTCTTTGCCTACTATCCTAGAAGATAGTTAAACCCTTCTAGTTGAAGATACAATAGAGGTAAACATTGAGAATTCATTAGACCCAAAATAGATAAAATTAGGCATGTCCCTCACTGAGGAGGAATGTGAAGTCTTTATAGCTCTATTGAGATAATTTGTAGATATCTTTGCATGGGCTTATTTTGACATGCTAGGTTTGGATCCCACCTTGGTTCTACATCACCTTGTGGTCAATCCTAATGCCAAATTGGTGAAACAAAATTTACATATGATGCATCCTTGCATTGCTATCTTGGTGAAGAACGAGTTGTAAAAACTCTTAGAAGAAGGATGTATTCGATCCATTGACTACTTAGAATGGATATCTAATATTGTACGTGTTAGCAAAAATCTTGAAGGAATTAAAATCTATACTAATTTCTAAGACATAAACAAAGCTTGTCCTAAGGATGAATTTCCATTGAATAATATTAACATGATCATCAACTCCATAGTGGGTTATGAAATGCTTTCACTCATGGATGGATTTTTAGGATACAACCAGATTAGAATAACACCGAAAGACCAACATAAAATAGAATTCACCACTCCATGGGGAAAATTTTGTTATCAAGTAATGCCATTTGGTCTTAAGAATGCTGGAGCTACATATCAAAGGGCATTGAATATCATATTCCATGATATGATGCATGATATTATTGAAGACTATGTCGATGGCATATTAGGAAAATCCAAGACTAAGGTCGACCATCCAATAATGCTATGTAGGATATTTGAAAGATTGTAGGAGTACAAAGTTAGACTCAATCTAGAGAAATGTGTGTTTGGAGTAACCTCAAAAAATTTACTTGGATTTGTTGTGTCTTGTAGGGTCATTAAAGTCAATCTGGCCAAAGTCCATGCTATCACCAAGATGCCACCACTAACCAATTTGAAATAACTCCATAATTTGTAGGGTAAGATCCAATCAATCTGATGCTTCATTTCTCAGCTAGTAGATAAGTGTCATCCATTTACACATCTTTTGAATAAGGGAGTTTCATTTCACTGAGATGACCACTACCAAATAGATTTTCAATAACTTAAGGACTATCTAGTTAATCTACATGTTTTGTTACCTCCTATGCCAGGAAATCCATTATTATTTTGTCTATTAGCTATCGACAATGCCTTGGGGTAGATTTTGGCTCAACATCATAACAATGGAAAAGAGCATGCAATATACTACTTAAGCTGTACCTTAGTCACATATGAACACAACTATGCACCTATTGAAAAAGCTTGTCTAGCCATGGTCTTCATAGCTTAGAATTTTCCCATTACACATTGAACAATAAGGCCATGGTCATCTCAAAAGTAGATACATTCAAGTATCTAATATCTAAAATATCTTTATAAGGTATAATGGACAAATGGATCATGCTTCTTAGTGAGTTTGACATAGAGTATGTCAATCAGAAGGTAATCTAAGGATAGGTCCTTATAGATCAACTTGCTGAAGCACCCCTTATAGACATAAAGTGGCTCACATTTCATTTTCTTGATGAATCCATAATGAACATCATTGAAACACCTCTTGAGGAGCAACACTAAAAGCTATATTTTGATGGTTCATTTACTTCACATGGATCAGGGCCAGGCCTTTTATTTATTACACCACAAGGGGATCTAATCCCTAAATCATTCAGAATCAATTTTTCTTATACAAATAGCATGGATAAGTATGAAACACTTATCACAGGACTTTGACAAGTAGTATAATATAATATATCTCATCTAAAGGTTTATGGTGATTCTCATTTAATCATCAATAAAGTCACAAACTATTTTCAGACCAAAGATGCCAAGTTGGTTCCATATAAAGCTATAGTTGAGACTCTCAAGAAATAAATTACTAACATTTAGTTTCAGCATATACCAAGGGCTAGTAATAGAACTACATATTCCATGGCTATTATCAGCTCTCTGATTCGACAAATAGATAAAGCTAGAGAATATCAGTTCCTAATTGAGAATTTGTTTATGCCAGCTCATCAACCTTCAACCATTGAAATGATTTGTGATATTATTGGTCCTAATTAGATCTAGTACTCATACCTTTACAACTACCTTTATGACCAACTTATACCACCTAACCTATCTCAAAAACAAACCAAAGCCTTTATTCAATATTCCACTCATTATACTCTATTGGATCCACCCTTTACCACCATATTTTTGATGGAACTCTGCTTCATTATTTAACTTTGGTAGAGTTTACACTAGAATTAAGATAAGTTCACAAAGGAGTATTTAGAGCTCATTCTAATAGGGCAATCCTATCTAAAAAGATCTTGTGTATTAGTTATTATTAGCCCATGATGGATGTCGATGTAGCTGTATATGTAAAGAAGTGTGAAAAATTTCAATGACATGATAATATAATCATGCCCCAACACAAACTCTAAAATTGATGTTGACACCATGGCCATTTTCTACATGGGGATTAGACCTCATTAAAAATATCAACCCCACTTCATTTGACAACCATAAACATATCCTTACCACCACTAAGTATTTTACTAATTGGGTTGAAGTTATACCCCTCACTTACATGACTAAAAAGCAAATTTCCAAATTCATCTTCAACCATCTCATTTTACACTATAGTATCCCCTCTAACATTATATCTGATAATAGAGGATCATTCAAGAACAAGGATGTTGACAAGCCATGTACTGAATATAACATCACATGATATTTTTTTTCAACATATTACCCTCAAGATAATGGCTAGGCTGAAGCATCAAACAAAACCATTGTCAATATTCTCAAAAAGATTATCATTGATACTAGTCATGATTGACACCTTTAGATATTCTATACCATTTGGGCATATCATACTAATCATAATACCCCCACATGAGCCATTCCATATTCACTTGTTTATTGTTTAGAATCCATCCTTCCCATTGAGGTTGATTTACCTTCACTATGCATATCTTTCAAGCATTTCCTAGATGATCGTGACTATTGAGTAGCTCACTTGCAAGAGCTAGAACTACTTGATGAAAAATGCATAGCTATCCTAAACAATCTTCAGGCATATTATAATTGACTAAAAGGCTACTATAATTAGTGTGTCAAGTACAAAACATTTAAACTTGGTGATGTTGTTCTTAAAGAAAACCAAAATAATAACATGACTAAGAAGAATCATAAAGGTAAATTCAAACAAAATTAGATAGGGCCTTTCTTCATTACTATAGATTATGGATTAGGAGCATACAGGCTCAGCACACTAGATGGAGATGAATTTCCTAAGCTGATAAATATTACTCACCTCAAGTAGTACTATACTTGAGTGCTATAGTGTATTGTCTATAAGGACCATTTCACTTGTACAATTTTATCACTATTCTTCTTTAATAAATATCATTCTTATCCATCTTCTTATCCATATTTGCTTTATATTTCTGATCTATCGACCAAACATGTTCTAAAGCCTAGCCCATTTGACCTTGGGTTTTACCATTATTATGCATTTTTAACACCAAGGAGTTTGATCAGTTTCATCAATTGTTTCTAGTAATTTAGATAAAGATCATATTTTAGAGCATTATGACAAAAGTTTTGATAGTTTCATCTTTCGTTTGTTATTCCTTTCTTATCACAAGTCTTGCTACTAATTATAACTGCCTTTAGGAAAATTAGTACCATTGATCCATGCCATTATGTCCTAGTTGTAACCACCTATGAAAAAACTAGGGGAAACATTTGTTCATTGAGCCTTGACATATGACCTTGCTACTTCTTATGCCAAACTATGCCTTTTTATCAACTATGTCTATTTTTTTTGAATTGAGAACTACATTTGGCCTAAAGTTTTTTTTATTGGATATTAAATCCATGGAACTATGTAGGAAATGTCCACTTTCCTAGTGCATATGGAGACAACTCATCCACCTCCTTCCATTTTCTTCTATTCCCCTATTTTGTTCATTTGTTAAGTTGTCACTTATTTTTTAGGGGCAATGATCATATGGTTTTTGTTATGTTGTTTATTTCTACTTATTTTGTTTATTTGTTTTCCTATTATTTGGTTTCATCACTATTGCCTTGATTCAATTTATTTGTGTTCATTGGGTGATTCTTTATCCACACTTATACTCAAATCTATCCATATTCATATGTTTACATTGTCATCATGGTTTCTATCATTGGTGCATTATTTTCTATTTGAGTATTGGATTTTGGGAGTTAGTCGTTATGCATATGTTAGCCAAGTCCTTATGATGTTATACCATGATGCCTACCAATGCATGCTACAAAAAACCTTAGCTTCAAGAAGTCTATTCAAAAATGATAGCATCAACATCTCTTTAGCACTGACATCTTGATTCAATCCCAATCATATCCCAAACATAGTAATTAATGACAAAAGAATTTTAACCTTTATTAGTTTGGATGAGCATCTCCCTACTATTATGTTATTATATTTCATCATTATCCTCTATGTTAAGTTATCACCATCCTTAACCAAGTTTATCATGTTTTTCATAATCAGGGTCCAATGATTATAATCACTTATGCGCAAATCATTTACACACTATCCCACCTACATTTCTCAATGATTATAACTGCCTTTAGACAAATCCTTATATTATCACCACTTTAAATTTTCCACTCATATAGAGGCACATTGTTATATTGTTTGTCTGTCCTAACTGGGGCAACTCCATTTTCTTAATGATTATAACCACCTTTAGGTAAATCATTTTTTTATCATACCATGTTGCCACTATTAGGGTATAATGCTTATAACCACCTTTGGGCAAACCATTGTACACCATCCCACTTAAATTCTTAATGATTTTTAATACTTTTTCAAAATCATTATGTTTTCACCCCATCATCTTTCCTTTATTTGGTCCCCTCATTTCACTTCTTTCTTTTTGAGAGATCGTTTACCGATTTACTTGTGCCAACCATTCCCTTAAGGGGGCATCATATAGTTACTTTATCATCATTATATTTGTAGCCATACAAGACCTTTTCATTATTTGAGAAGACATTACTATGCTTATAGCTTGCAATACCTTCTCAAATAAGGGCAAACTATAGACACCTAAATATGGCCACCAATGACCTCTAATTAAGGTTTTGACCAATTTCCACTTAAAATACACAATTTGGCCTAAAAATAGTAAATCACATTAAAATATTTGAAATTTATATATCTAAGTGTTGATTTTGGCTAGAGTATCACTAAATGGGACAATGCAATTTATGGGCCAACTAACTTTGATTAGTTCATTTCAAGTGAAAATGCCAATTTTGCACCTGGGTGCTCTGGATTGCTCTTTTCTATAAAATATCTTTGAAGAGACATGTGCCTTTGTTATTTTATGTTAAAAACATCCTAAATGTGATAATGGATCTAGCACATTTGACATCAAATTTTAATTCTAATCCAATCAATTTTTGGACCAATAACAAGGCATTCCGATCAATTTGGGTAATTTGTGCACAAAGTGCTTAATCATGCTTAAGATCTAATTAAACCAAATTAAAGACTAATTAATAATTCCATGGAAATTTGATGAATACTTGCTTTTAGAAATGAATATTTAATATCTACATCATCAGGTGATATCATTTCTTGGGAAGATATCCCTAGGCCATAAATACCACAAATATCAAGATTCATGCCTCCCATGCCTCATTAAGACCCTCCCATGCCTCATCAGTGCCCTCCATGCCTCTTAATTTATCCTCTATCCCAAATAGTGATGAGCCTATTTATGAATTTCAATTTCAAATTGGATTAATCCTTAGCCACAGATCTCAATGTTGAGATGGATGGTTCAGGTTGATTCTACCCATTTACAAAAATATATAAATAGGAGGCCTTGCCACATAAATTTAAAGGATTGATAATTCAAAGTTATAATGCACAAATGATTCCAAAATCTATTACAATTAGTGTTACCATGCCAAATTGATTCTAAGACAAGCCAAAGCCAAAGGTGCCAAGGAGAAGAGGAGATAGCCAAGCCTCCTTTGATGAAGACTTCATGAGCACAAGCCAAGCAAGCCACTACTACAAAAGCATTTGGAGCATCTAAGGAAGGTGAATTATTCTCATTTTTCCTTACCTTTAGTTATTTTTTTCAATTTTTTTTTATTAATCTTACCCTAATAACTAGGCATGAATGTGTTAGTTTAGTATGTTGTTTGTCAAATTGCTTTGTTTATTTTGTCACTACCACAATACTAATCTCCTCTTCTGAGTCAAATTCCTAGTTCACATTAGGTAAAGCAATTAAAAAATTCAAATCTACTCCAAAATGAGTCAACATTCAAAGTGGTATGGGTTTGGTCAAAAATATCTAAAATAGTTTGATGATCACGGTCAAAGTTTGGGTATGCAAGCCCAAGGTATCACTACTCATGTTCTAACAGTTGATAATGCTGGTTAATAAGGTTTGGGATTTATTAAACATCCTAAGGAAAATCATTCATATATATATTTTATCAAGGAAAAAAGTCTAGATACATAATAAATGTTACAAAAAAATCAATAATTTAAGTTACAAATTCAAAATCATGTTAAGCCAACAAGCATTCTCAAAAAATGCTTTCTAGTAAAAGATCCTCCACAATACCATGTGCCTAAAATAAGCATAGTTTCAAAGAGATAAATCAAAATCAATATTCCAAAGCATAATTAAAAGAGATTAACTCCATAGTATGAGCTAATTCCCTCTAGCATTCTAGGTTATTATGATTTTTATGATTTTAATGATGAACAATACCTAGATTCATACTGCAACACTATTTAATTCCATCATAACAGTCACACAACAAGAGAGATTACCATTCCCATTTTTGACATAAGACACATTGATATTGAGTCTCCCACGAGAGTCAATATTTAGTATTATTCTGCCCTTATTGCACATACTTTCCTTCTCTCTTGTTCTTTGTTTGTAGTTTCATATTTTTATGTTGTTTGTACATAGCTTATATCTAAAAGATATAAACACAACATAATATTTCAAAAACAAAAAAACATTCAAATATTTACTTAGAAAATATAAAATTATATATTATATACATTTCCATGTTTACATTTATTATATTTTTTAGACACTATATATGTTATCTATCTTAGTATAGTTATTTTTTATCATATATACATGCTTCACTTCTTTTTTCTTGAGTGCTTTTAGATTGTCTACAAGACTCAAGTCCACTACATTGATCTAGGTTTTTTATTATCTACCCATAAGGGGCATATACATTGATACATGGGTTCTTCATTTGACACATTCACCCACTTAGGGGTACCCTATACATAGTTTTGATTACCAGGTTCTATCTTTCTAAACTCTATATCACAAATTTAGTATCTTTATATCTTGATATTGATCATGGTAAACTTACTCAGATTTTTTGTTGTTTATTTCTTTGTTAAACTAAGTATATATACATCCTATCTCTTACACAAGTTTGTTTTACATGTTCATGCATACTTTCATTTATAGCTTTCCTAGTTTAGAATTTATTATATCTTTATGCTTCTTTTATTTGAGGGAATTTAAATATGCCATTGCTCTTTGGCTCTACTCCACTTATTTTCATAGTATGTATGCTTTGGACATGTGCCCATGTCCTTATTGGTGCCTTTCTGATTATGTCTATGAACATTTAAACATGTATTTATATGTGGATATAAGCCAACTTGTTTGTTTATTGTGTATGTGGAAATTTGAACATGTCCTTATATGTCTTATTTTCTCAGGTTTAGTGACATGTTCCTATGTCCCTTGTATTGTGGCCCCTTGGCCTAATTTGTATGCCTCATGTGTGTTGTATGCATGCTTTCTTGTATGCATCATGGCCTTGACACTTGTCTCTTTCTTGTTACACACTCCAATTTTAGATGTCATAAGGGACCTCATGCATCTCCCCTCCTTACTTGGGTGTCATGATTGAAATCATGCCCCATCCCCTAGGTAACTACCCAGTTTTTACTTAGATTTTTTGTTACATACATTATTATATCAATCTTTGTGAATGATAAACATAACATACATCATATATTATAAGTTTATGATCAAAATATCTTACATTTTGATGTGAAGCATGCACATTATATCGAATTATTATGCATATATCATATATGCTCTAGCTAACATACATTTTTAAAAGATTTTTATTTTGAGAATAGTTATTTCATAGGTTTAACAACTCCCCTCAAAAGAGGAGGAATTCATAGGAGTTTATCATAGAGATCAGGATTCTATAATGCATTCACAATACATTTTCAGCATACAAGCTTACATTACAAAAAGTAGACTCAGGTAAACATAGTGGAAAAATAGTGACACAAAGATTAGTATAGTTACACAAAAATCAAAGCAAAAGGAAATTAGTGACCAAATTGGGACACTATCACCACATGGATCTTTTGGCCAAAAATATGGAACTACTATCTAGTGTCCTTAGTTTAAAAAAACTAGATTGGCTAGAAAGCTACAACATGTATAATATATGTTTAAATAGGTGTAGTTACAAATTTATCAATTTTTCTCAGACTCACACTAGTTTAACTTAGATTAATACTAGTTTGTTTAGATTTTAGATATCATGTGTGGCATGACCATTCCCATATTCAATTTAGATATAGATTGTTACAACTCAGTCCATAATCCATATACTCAGATATCAAATTTGGGGGCATGTGTGCAACACATTATTTCTATATGATCACACACCAATTTTTCAGATCGAGTGACAAATTCCATGTCATTCTCTATGATATTTACAACCAATATTATATTCTAGGTTACACACCAATTTCATGCCTTACTCCATTTATAGTGGTTAGAATATGAGCCACCTAATATACCTAATATACCTAGAGCCACCTAATATACCCAAGTGGCCACATAGCTAACATTTATAGTTACATCATGTAGTTTTAATTTTAGATGCATATAATACACATGGGTGGGAAAGGATGGAGTCATAGTTTACTTGAGTTCTTGAACCACCTACATGAGAGGTTTGGACACAAAATCATTCCAATCCAATCTATTCACACGTCATGATCCACCAAGTAGGGGTGGGGAGTGATAGAGGTAAAACCAAATTGAGTTCTTGAGTCACCCACACATGAGGATTGAGTAACCCATCAAATCAATTCATGCTATTCATTTATTTATCACTATATACATGTGCACACATAAGTTTTCACTAGGTTTCTGCTTTGGATCATGTCCCTAGTGAGGTGTATTCATTCTTTCCCTCTTTCTCTTATCCCTTTTCTCAGTTTCACTTCTTTACTTAGTTTTGCCTTTGGTTTTGATATCTCTTAAGTAAGGAGTAATTTATGCATGTTTCACTTGAAATACACACATTAGAGCATGCTTCACATACTTGGAACTAGCTTCATGGGATTCACCTCTTAGGTAAGTCTAGGTATGTGTTTTCCCCTTTATCCTCATCATTTTGATTTGTTGCATTTCTAGAATAAAGTGGGAGGTGATTTAATCACCTAAAAGTGTTATTTGAGTGCTAAGAGTGTCACTTGAGACTACCTATCCCCATATTATCCATAGACCTATCTTAGATCTTATTTTCACAATTATCCAACCTTCGTGTGGGCTATAAACATCCTTAGTCATCCTTGAAGTAGTCCTAGACCATCATTCTTACATTTTGGCCCTTCATGCCTAGTGTTCTACCACTTGGACACTAGCACCATAATAGGGACATTTTCACCACATGACATTAGTGTCTCAATAATGGCACTACTATCTTTTCCCTCCATTTTCAAAAACAAATATATTTTTAAATCTAAAACCTCCATGGGTTGGACTAGACCTCTTTTAACATCTGCATAAGCATCATAAGACTATATATATATATATATATTTAATCATCTAACTATTAGATTTAAATTAGATGCAAAATACATATTCAAACTCCAAACAAGTTATACATAATTAAGGTTATCAATCCCTATTTTTCCTTAGTTCTACATACTACTATCTACAATATTCCTAAGCTTAGATTTCTTAAATTTACCATCTCAATCACATTCAAATCACTAAAGTCAACTATCATACTAGATTCTCTTGATCTTGCCCTAACACTTAGGTGGGGAGAAATACATCAGGCTTGATCCCTCTTTAGAGTATTGGTATGTAGGTAACTCCAACCTACCCCACTAACAAACACACTTTTTAGATTGTATCAACCAGATGCTATAGAAACATATACGATTAGGGTTTAATAAAAAATTCAATCAAAATAGTTAATATACAAGGTTTTAAAACTCATGTATGTAGGAACAAACCTCATAAATCTACACACAAGTGTACCTATAAGCTCAGGATAGTCTTGCAAAGAGGAAACTAACACCAAAATAGGGAAACTACTACCACATATCCAATAATGATGCCACCATCCAATTAGGTCACTACTATCTAGGAGGGGTTCTAACACCAAGACCCTAATTGTGACACTCAGACTAGCCTCTACCTCAGTTTTTAGCCTCCATATCATCCATCTTAGCCTTTTTCTAGCTAAGTTATTACTTACATTATTTATTTTTATTTTTAGAAAGGTCAAATTTAGTCAATTTTGTATATTTAACTCTTTAATAAACATATAATGTATACTTTCTAAGTCCTAAAAGGTTAAAATACCCACAATACATACAATAATATAAATCAATGATTTTTTTAAATTAAAAATAACACATATTTAACATAGGTAGTATGAATACCTATTTAGATTAAAAAGTCTCTAGCCTAATTTTCAAATATAACAATAATTCTATTCCAAAGTGAATGCCTCAATCACTAGCTCTTTATGCTCTTATATTGATAGAAAATAGGCTAGGGATAGGGTTTGGAGAGTAGTTAACTTGTAGTACAAAAATTCTTAAGACAATAATTTATTGTTAATATCAAAATTTAATCAAGCTAATAATTTGATAGCTACTAGTCCATAATAATAATTTGTGGATAATTATGTACCAATTAGTGATTATCCATGAATTATATTACAATGAATATTAAAATTGCATCTTCAAACCATTAAATTGTGTATGAGTAATTAAATACTCTAACACCCTCCTTTAATATGTAATTAGAAGAAGGAAAGGATAGAGGAATCACCAAACTATCCTCCCATGATGATGCCTTCCCTCACTCCTAGAATTTTCCCAAGCTAAATAAATCAATACTCAAGCAAGGGTTTTATGAAGATATCTACAACTTGATCTTCTATTTGGAAAAAACTTATGATTAAAAAACTTGTCATGTATCAATTTTTTAATGTAAAGCATGTGAATATGAATGTGATTTATGTGTTGGTGTTCCATTGGGTTGATTATCACACCAAAGTGGTGTGTGTTGAGTCTGTAGTGTTAGCAGAGGTTTCTGATGTTTTATAAGAACATGATAATTTAGGGATAACTATGTGAATCAAAGTATGAAATATGAGAGAACATAGATAATCAAAGAAATAGGTCCATTCATGAATAAAACATAGATTATTAACTTAAAAAGTTATAAAAATTACACATATCAGGCTTACCTTAAGCATGAAAATAGAATAATAGGAAAGAAATATGAAAATAAGCCTCACATTCTTCCAACCATGTGAATCATTCACACCCATATTAGAAAACCATAATAAACTTAGTTGAATATCTCTATTACTAAAATTATCAAAGAATAAAACAATAGTTATCAAACAATCTCTCTATAACATTGTATTATCTGTTTATTATAATAATTCTAACCCCTTTATTACATTTAAGAAAAATATATAAGTTGAATCCATAATTTTTATAACTTCCTTGAGTTATTCCTATATTAAAGATGCTTTTGATGCAATTATAATAACCATGTAACAATAAATCCAGTGTTATATATATTTATCACATATGTCCAAACTTATAAATTTGTGCTCATATTTACCTTCTAACACTTTCTTGGACTTAATAAGTTGTCTCATCCTAAGAAAATGTCTTATAAGTAGGCAACTCAAGGACCTCAGTGACTAGAACAAAATAAAGGAAGCATTTAGTATAAATCACAAGAACCATCCAGGGTGTCATTTACTAGTTTTCACCTTGTGTGTACTACTTAGTTTCCCTTTAAGGTTTTCAACTAACTTTTAGACTAGCCTACCACCATTATAGTATTTCAATAGACCAACCCACTTAACCTAATAAATCAACTGCTATCAAAACTAGAAAGAAAAAATTCAAAATTTGAGCTATATAGTACCTAACTTGCAGGTGGTGGCATGGATGGAGCATCTAAGGATAAATGATCATGTGACATAGGCTAGGAGTTTTTTACAAGAATTTGAGATGCATATTGTTTGTATTAAAGAATCAACTGAATCTCACTTGGAGGTATAAATGTTTATGAGTTCACCAAAGGTGTAATTTCATTGTCAAAGGTAACCAAATATACATTGTAAGCCTGTCAATCAAGCACAAACTCTTGAATGAGTCATAACATAGTTCAAATTTATCTTTGCAAAAGAATTAGGGACTGGATGTCATCATCTATTGTGAGAAGAAAGGTAACTTTTGTAGTGGTGATTTGTTGAACAATATCCTACTAGAGATCAATTAACTTGTTGGAATTTCACTACACTTGTATTTTAATGAATGTGCTTCACATCACCTAGTTTTTCCATGTTTAAAGATGTGACATGGTTGTATCCTATGAGGTAATAAAATATTGGAGTGACACATTCATCTCATTAGATATTATGGCCTAATTATACATAGTGTTTTTATATTTTTTGTCCTCTAGAAAGTCATTTTGTGTGACTCCCAAAAATGGTAACAAGTTGTCGCTTATGGTCAAACAACCACTGGGCTACTTGAGTTGTTTGAACTAAATCAACATTCAAAACTAAATGATATTCTTAAATAAATTTTAATATAACCTCAGTCTCATCTCTAATGGATTTGACCTATATCTAGATTTGGTGGACCTTTTAAATGCCCTAACAATCCTATAAAAGTTGCTAAAAGAGAAGTGAAAACTGTTGGTGGTCTGAAATAACTTGACTCTCAATGACTTATAAACATAATATGGGTTATGTGTTCTCAATGATTATGTTTATATTACATTTTTTGAATCAATGTTACATTGTCCATCTATAACCTTTCCACCTATGTTTCTAAGGATGTGGATTTTTATGTGATAGATTCATGGAATGCAATGGCTCCTTTGATTTGCTTGGCTAATGGTAACTATGACACACATTAGGAGTCCTCAATGATAGGTGGTGCAAGTGATGGTGATGTATTTTATGTTGTTACAAACACCTATCACAATGGTGTGTTTGGCATAAAAATTATGGTGTATCGAGAAGATGGAGCAGGGACATCCCAAATCCAAATGTTTTGTAGTGGCTATGCTAAATGGGTGTCCTATGGATTCTTAGTGTTGGGTGTTTATTTTTTCATTTAATGTGCTTCCCCTACTAAAAATTCATTCATGTTATTGTCATAATCTACCTTATATGTTTCCTTAGCCTCATCTAGCTTTGGTTTCATAGCATTTTGCTCCTCTTATACTTGCACCATTTGTTGTGCTTCTTCATATGTTTTCCTCTTGTTCTCATCCTATTTGATTTGCTTCTCATGTGCTTCATCATCAACTTGATTTTAATTATCTTATTTAGCATCAAGGGACTTATATGATACTACATATTTTGTATATTTTACCTCAATTTTTTTTAGCCTAATGCTATTGGTTAGCCTCCTCCATTCTTGTTTGTGCCTCTTGTGCCTCAATATTTGAGGATGTGTCCTTAGCATCTATCTTTCCCTATAAATTATCCTCCTTTGGATTCAAAATTTACTCTACATTAATGGCCCATTTTGGATCCTTTGCTTCATTATTTGGTTTTTGGGCTATAGCCTATTACTACCATTTTTCATCTTATGCCTTCTTATGAGCCTCCTCCTTAATTTACCTTTTATTCTCCATGCAAATTTTGCATGTTGCATCCATCCACACCTCCTTAGGGGTGGATTTTTATTCCTCTACAATTTGTTACTCCATCTACATCTCTTTAGTATCCATGATTAGTTCTTCTTCATATGAGGGAACTATGACACCTTGGACCATTTTGCTAGAAGAAAAAAATTTCAACTTACTACCAATAACTAGTTTTCATTTGGTTTGTTGTGTAATCTCATATTGTGATTGATGTTATCCTATTTTACAGGCTATGGTGACTTAACTTGTTTAGGTTATATTTTTACTCTGACATGATTATTAGTCATTTGAGGTATCTAGACCTCCTTGCATGTTTTGTGACTATGAAAAAAGGACTCTAGTGGGATCTCAGGAAGTGGGGAAAATAGGTATGATGGAGAAAAAGTATCCATTTGGCACTTGGAAAATAACTTTGACGTGATCTTTGCTTTCTTAGATTCTTACCCGATAGTTTTGACTATGATAAAAGGTGGATAATTAGGAATGCCAACCCATAGTTCTTTCAGTACTTGTTTTTTCACCTACACTATGTGCACCCCTTTCCAAAATAAAAAATACTTTTCCTCTTACTTCTCATATAGGTCCCTAGCCATGTCAAAAAGTATAAATTGATAATCTTATTGTTCATTAGTCCCTATTGTTGGTAAGTCACAAAGAGATATGATTATTGACACTTGGGGATAATCTAACCATGTAGAAGTGTTGTGTGTTTTTATCTTTAGTGGAGGAGGGGAAAGAATTTCAACCAAAGCGTTTCTCTTTTCCCTCTACATCTATGTTTTTCCAAGCTCTAGTTACTACACTATTAATATTAAAACACATGGAGTTATTATTTGTAGTGGCATAGAGTGGTGCATAGCTAATGCTTTCTATTTGCCGACCTATTTTTAGGCCATCTATATATCAATGAAAATGGTAGAATAGGACTCATTGTGGTGGAAAAATCATGTATATATACCAAGATGCCTTTGTAAATCTTTTTTACCACAACATGTTGATCCAAGTAATGCATTACATTAAGAAGAACTATGGGGATTAGATTCAATAAGCTGAATCAACTCCTCCCACCATGCTAATAACTTCATTTGGTGTGTGAAGTATGTGTTATACAACATCCAAATTAGATTATTAAACTCAATGTCAAGTTAGTAGTTGGAATTTGGTCTGATTCAGGTGAATTCCACTATGTGAAGACTAATAAGAGAACCAAAAATTGATATTGGAAATTTTTGTTTGTAGAAGTCAAGAATTTGTCAATGTTGGTGGTTAACTTGGAGACCAAGAATTTTGGCCAGTTGAATTATTCATTGAGGTAAATGATGTAGTGGGAAATTTTAATTACCAACTTGGTGCCATTTTTGGCATTCTTGGTTATTTGTCAATAACATTGTGTGATGCATGTTACAAATACTCAATCTTACTCATCTATAATATCTATAAATGGGATTCCCTTAGTAGCATAGGCTTCATGAAATTATAGAAAAATGGGTTTGCTTTAGATTTACAAGATTATATTGATTTTACTTGAGCTAGAAAACTCATGGCCCATGCCATTGCATCCTCATTGATGTAGATGGTAACCTCTTGGGATAGATATATCTTAACCATCATTATATTAAGTTAGTAATCATTGCATAATTTTTCAAAGATCATTAAAAGTTAGTAGCCAAATTAGGTGCTTGACATTTTTAGAGTGAAATTGATGTGGTTACACTAAAAGGAGGGGTTGCATTCCTTAGACTACTTCTATAATGAATGAATTATACCCAATTAATTTTATGAATTATGAAGAATCCATGTCTAAAAATTTAGTGTGTCATAAATCCAACCCAGTGCCCATATCTTCCTTTTAAAAACTAGTGAGAGTTTTGAGTGATTGGGAAAGATTGAAAGAAACCATTATACCCTCTTAAAGTCTAGCATGATGAAAATGCAACAAGCTTATGTTCTTCACTCTAGGAGATCTAAAAATGTATAAATGGCTGATAGATCGATATGTATTAAGTGTAATATGTTAAAAATATGTATTTAACCCTAATTTTATAGCTTCTCACTCACTCATCTACCTTTATTCAATTTAATTTTTCTCGATTGTTATTTTATATTACCCATATACACATCAAATGGGAAGAATCATGTCCAATTTATGTGTCAAATTTACTGAGCTCACCTAGCCTTTTGGAGATGAATGAAATACAAGAGTTATCCCATCACCCTATTTTCCTTGCACTGCACTAAATTATTCTAACCATGATGTTGACCAATAATCTATTTTGGGACATTTAAAAATATTTTCACCTAATTTGTCATTAATGGCCACATTTAACTATTAGTATCTATATCTACTTGAGATCCTAACACCAAATGATTTTCAAACTTAATTGAAGTCATATGATATCATTTTGAGCTCACTGTACACTAGTACATTTGATAACATTTCTATTTATTCCACTCTTCTATGACTCTAAAATAATTAAATATAAGCTATGCACATAATAAACAAACAAACTACACTCAAACAACATAATTGAAATAAATCCTAAACTACATAGTGCGACTCCATAACTCATCATACATGTAGAGACAAATTATTGGTGGTAGGGTTTGAAACTACTACCATTCACCCATCTAGGTAAAATGGTGCCTTGTAAATCCCTTAATACTACCATTCCTTGTTATGATAAATCATGGATAATGTATGGACCTTTCTTCTAATGTTGAGCTTGCTTGAGAAGGATCTAAAACCAACTATCATGGAGTAATATCGATTGATCCACGTAAACTCTTTGGTGCACTGGTTATTATCAAGCCATAATTTTTGGTTGTGTTTATACACCTCTTATGTCTAAGATGCTCTATCTATCTTCATACATGTGATTTAGCTCTAGTAACTTGTTTGTCAATGATTCTTGATCATCCACCAACATAATGATTATGATTCATAGACTAGGTACTACATATTTCATGGGCATGACTGCCTCTAACCCATAGACCAAATAAAATAGAGTAAAACCTATAACATGATTATAATGTGTGTGATGCACCCATATAATTATATAAAGTTTGTCCTCCTAGTCATCCCTTTAGACATTGTATATTTTAGTAAGCATCTTAACTAACACCTTATTCACAACTTCATCTTAGCCATTAGCCTTAGGATGATATGCAATAATTTTTTGGTGTAAAATTAAAAATACATCAGTGATAATATTTATAGTTTTGTTCAAGAAATGGGTTCCTCTATCACTCACTAGTTTTATATGACAACCAAACCTAGTAATGATATTTTGTTACAAGAACTTTTCTACATCCTTAGCACCATAACTATGCATTACAATAGCTTCCACCCACTTTGTAAAATAATCCATCATAGTAATAATATATCTAGCATGGTCATGTTTAATAGGTAGACTAATGGGCCCAACAAAATCAATTCAACATTACTCAAAAGGGTTGTTTATCTAACATTGGTTGTAGAGACATTTCATCACTTTGGTTTGGCTTGCCCATATGCTAACATACATCACACTATTATGCAACTCTATGGGCATATTAAAATAAATAGTTCCACCAAAGTCCAATCTATAATATCTTCTTTGTAGTTGCATCTCTTACGAAGTGATCCCATGAGATCCCTTGATGTGCCTCATCAAGCAAGTGTGGCCTTTCATTCTCTAATGTAACTTTGTGCAACACTTCATCCTTGCCCAAATGATAAATAAATCCATTGATAATATTATATGGAAAGGATCTATTAATGAGTTGATTCTTATCCTTTTCCACATAATGTTCTAGAATATCACTTGTTCAATAAAGTTTGTGATATCTTGCAAATTTTCCTGGATCATAGAGACATGATACACACACACACACACACACACACACACACACACACACACACACACACACACACACACGCGCGCGCGCGCGCGCGCGCGCGCACGCGCGTGCACACACACACACACACACACACACACACACACACACACACACACACACACACACACACATCTAGAGACTCATCTGGGATATCATCTAGTTCCTCACTAATTTGAATCTTACTCAAATCATCTAGACCCACATTATCCTAGCATGGATTAACATTTATACAAAACTGAAATTATTAGAAGAGCATAAACCATCTTGAAATGTATCCTCCCAATATAGGATTATTAACCAAGTATCATAGAAATTGGTGATAAGTGAATAACTAAAAATACATGGCCAAAAGGTAGTGCAAGAACTTTTGATGTGAAAAAATCATATCTAAGGCCTCTTGCTTAGTTTTTATATAATTTTCATTTGTAGAAGATAATTTATTACTTTTGAAATGGATAGGGTGATCTAATCCACCCTTTCCTGGTTGTGCTAATATCACTCCAACTATGATTCATGATGCATCTACATGTACATGAAATGGTCTAATCTAGTCTAGGAAGGTTGAAATTGCTAAGGTCACTAGTCTCTTTTTCAATTTAATGAATGCTCCTTGGCATTTCTCTATCCATACAATTTTTTTCTTTTGTGTAACAAGTTCTCCAAATGGGAAAATATGGATGGATACCCCTTAATGAACTTATGGTAATACCCTATATGTCCCATAAAATATCACATCTATGTTGAATTTATAGGTGAAGGAAATCCCATAATTATTGTAATCTTATATTGATCCACCAAAATGCCCTTATTGCAGACTACATGTCCTAGTATAACTCTAAATGACATTAAAAATAAAAATTTATTCAAATTGAGAACAATTCACAATGCCCTACATCTCCCAACATAAGCCTAAGTTTAGAGATATTATTTCTACATAAATATAATATTTCCCAATCATCCAATTAGACTTTAAATAAGTCATGGATAAAATCCTTAAATACAATGACTATAGCTCTTGAAAAACTATAGGTGTGTCCCTCAACCCAAACAACATTACCTTATATGAAAAGAAACCCCATTTGGTTTTGAAATTGGGGTTTTCCCTATCTTCTTCTACAATCAAGATCTGATCATATCCACTAAAGCCATCTATGAAATAATACACTGCATGCTCTATAACCAATTATAAAACTTGATTTATGAATGGAATAGGAAATGGATCATTGATATAAGCCTCATTTAAGATGTAATCACTACCACAAATTTAAATGTCATGAATCTTATTTGGGCTCACCATCATGGGGCTAAACCACTCAAATTTCTCTATAGGAAAGATACTACTAGCTTTCTTCATGCAATCCAACTCAAATTTTGATTTAAAATTCATATTTGGATTTAATTGGCAGGGTCTTTTCTTATTTGGGCATATGCACTCCTTTATCTCAATGTGTATTTACCCTAAGTATGGATCTAAACCCTTAATCTCTATGAATTTTATGGGGAATACATATTGTTAATCCCTTAAGAGCTATATAACATCTTATATATCTTTTTGAGACTAATAATATCTAATAGTGCTAACTTGGGAGTAGTCTTTATTCAAATATTCCCCACACATTACTTCAGAGGTTCTTGATAGATGTTATTTTCCCCTCAATATTTGAGTCACATAGTATCTATTGGGCTTTTCACTCTAGAAAATTGATATGTCATAGCTTTTCTTCTTTTTTTCTCTATGACTAGGTTTGGGAGTGGCTCAATCTCTCATTCAATTTTAAATATATCATATAAATCTGTCTTATTCATCATCCATATTAGACATCGCATCATATTGATTTTTTATCCTATGTAAAGACTATACAATAATTTATTCTTTCCCTTATCTACTTTTTAGATCCTTAAGGATTCATTCAAGTCACAGGTTGCACTTTGTTTTGAAGATAACTCAACCATACTATCTAAGTCCTTGGTTTACCCATGACATAAGAAATTATTTAAATTATGTAATTCCTAATGCATCAAGAGGTTATTATCTTCAAAATTGATGAATCAAGCTACTTTGGACATGTACCCAATGCTTTGTCTCTTACCTACATTCTTGATGTATGTACCAGGAAATTAGGAAAACATCTAATGTATATTTGAAAATATGTACCATGTACTTTGGATCCATAGATTTTGAAAGATAAAATTTGATGCATCGATAAATATGAAGCTCTAGATAGTCTCCCTATTTGAACACTAGCTAGTCTTTTTAAACATCCTTTAGTAATTAGAACTAGTCTAAAATTGTTTCACATGCTTCATCCAAGATCAATTTTTCATCATGGTGAAATTACCATTAGTTCATAGTGATCCCCTTTAATTCATAGTTGAGATAAATCACCCTTTTTTTACTATCTGATACATGCCACTAGAATCAAAAGATAAACTTGTTGACATCCTTAGTGGAAAAATATTGGGGCATTTGGCATTCTATCATAAAGATCATCTATAGATGACATATCTGATGATCTTCCTTGACCTAATTTATTGTGTGTATTAGAATCCTAGCTCACTAAACAAGTTATATCCCATGGTATAATTCATTTTGGAGTCAGTTCTATTTAATATTTGTCCATGTAGCCTATTTGATATAAGAAGTCTATGTCAAATTGAGTTGGTGACCTTATAGACATAGATCACACAACTTATAATTTCAACTATGGAATATCTATAAAATTTAGCACAAGATTTTAGGGCAATTATTCCTTACATAGAGTTTGTGTTTTTGGATTGGTGTTATCATATAGAAATCTATATTCAATAGCTCATAAAGATTTATATTTATCTTCTTTGTTCACTTTCATCTAACTAGTTTCCCCATAAACATATGGCAATCTAGGCTATTTGGCTATGTAATATGGTTTTTAACCACATTTATTTAACATAATTACTATGATCTTATCTCCTTGATGAGATTCCATTTGATTCATCATCATGTTTATGATCATCTAACCATCATATGCTCACTTTTTATTAATTAATGTAGGGTAGTGAGTCTCATCTATCTTCATGTCAATGACATCAAAGTCACCACATAGACTCAACTCTATGACTTTGATTTCCACATACTCTAAACATCCAATAAGTTTAACTCATCCATTATCTATAAGGATTAAAGTGATAAGAGTATAGCTTAGTGAAGGTCACCTAATAACTACCCATGTTGATCTCAAGAGCATATTAATAATGCTACCAAAACTAAATACTACATTAGGCATTTCATACTCTACCAACTAAATACCCATTTTAGATTCAACATCCTAATGTTTTTTGGTCTTGATGTACCATATCATTTTATTTTTCCAATTCTATCCTTTTTGCACACATTCTAACAACTTATGGAATAGGTTAGTAATATTATGCAAAATGTCTTCATTACATAACATACTGAGTAACTTCATTAAATCTATTAAGGAGATGACAACACCATCTTGTCACATAATGTGCACTATCTATCCATACATCCAAGCATCATTATTTTCATCATCATATTTGGTAGTATCTTGTAGTTAGATTATTTTCAAATTTTGTATAGCTTCTTGCATTAATCCTTTCATGGTGGCTAGTTTAGGATATTTTTCATACTAATCCTTTCTTACCCCTTGATATTATGACATCTCCAAAGGTGGTAATCCTTGTTCTACATGTTGTTATGTAACAAATTTTATAAAGGCATCTTCTTAGGGTTGTGTATTAATCATATTCATGTTTCTTACCACCTTCTCCATTAATTATGTCTCCAAAACTATATAGTCCTTTATGTTGTGTTGATCTAAAACCCTACAATAGGCCCATTAGGATTGGCACTGAGGATTTTATGGATAATTCCTTTATACATGATTAAATTATATACACAAGTAGAATTGAATTGGAGGTCATTGGGAATTATTTTGCCTACTTCCTTATGCACCACCTTAAAATACTCCCCTATATCCTCCTCTATTTTATTAGAATCCACAACCGTTTAAATTTGGAATCCTAAAGATCTAAAAAATCCTACTGTGTGTTCTACCCTTGTTGTTGTATCCTATCATACCCACCATATTGATAATGAGGAAGTAATGGTGCCCAAGTTGCCTATTGTACCTAGGGAATCAAATAATTCCAATGGGGTGAAGATTGATATTATGTTGATAAAGGTGTCCAATTATGGGATGAAGATATCCAAGATTTTAATGGTGGTATACAAATAACCATACCTATAGGTTGATATTCCAGTCCCTTTTAAATCCATGGTGCACCTAACTATGCTGCACCTATCATGCTAACTTTTAGATTTGAATTATTTTGGTCATAGTAGTTATTTTTTATGCAGTGAATTTTGACCAAATTTGAATCTAAGTCAAATTAGGTCAAACCCCTATATATCCAAAATTTATATAGGGCCTTGCTAAGTCATAAAATGGTCACATGGTCATTAGTGAAGTCACATAAGATGTCTTACCTTGGCCATATTTGTCTACGTTAGTTTTATGTCATCTTAGGCCATCTTTTGAGTCATTTAGTGAATTGCATGATTTCTTATCAAAGGAAAAAGGCTGTAAAGATGTACTCTAATGTCTAATATTTTAGAGAATTCAACTTAACCATTTTGAAACTAAAAAGGATGTAGGTTCAACATGAAAATTGGATATCACTACAAAACAAGCAGTTTTAGGTAGTTGTACAGATAAGGACAACCACTTGGAACATGGAGATCATTTAGGAGAGTTACTTTAGATTCCCACAATTCATTTTCAAGATTGAAAAGCTTCAAAATGTCCATAAATACCAAAAACTAACCTCTCTCTATCACATCACTCTCTTGGCCAGTTTAAACAAGTCAATCAATTTTCCTTCATTATGGACAAGAGAAGATGAGTTGGTTTGAATGCACTTGGTAGATGAACTTAATATCTTTTTACTTCTATTTCATGGAAATAGTTGTAGGATTGGTGATATGTGCTCTATGAATAATATGTAAGACTGTTAGCATCTCAAAACTGCCTACATAACCCTAACACCTTGAATTTTATCCTATGTTTACATTGGTCTAAAGTTTCTAATTGATTTATGAATATTTTAAAAATATGTTAATCTTTATCATGAGTTTATAAAACTAGTTGGCATGCATGAGACATGAATTGGTAAGCAAGATCACCCTCATTTTCCTAGAAGTAAGCACTATTGGTCTGCATGATAGTGTTTTCATCAGTAATAGAGTTTTTTATTTATTGAGTGACTCTAGATCAAGGTATTACACCTATGTATCTTCTATTAAAGAATGATGGTTACTTTCTCCATTGAGGGTTTATACTCAAATACTCATTATTAGTAAGAAAGACCATCTAAGATTGATATTGCATACATAATCACTAAGCCTACATGAATACCATAATGGTTTTAAATCAATATAAATGAGGCAAAGTAATGTTGAAATGGTTTGGAAGTGTTTAGACTCATTTGAGGCCTCCAAACAAATTTGAGAGCATAGAGAAAATCATGGTGAGACCATTGCATATAGTTAGACTTGGATCCTTGATTCATAGAGTTTGAAACTTTCTAATGATAAGTTTTACCTTAAATTTTTTGAATGAGGTTTTTCTCTTACAAAATATCATCTATGGGTAAGAGTTGATGAGGTATAATTAACTTCAATCACTTAAATATTGTAGCCTAGACAGAGATGTTACTACTCAACATTAGAGGAAGTGGTCTGATCAAGAGAGAATGAGGGCTCAGTGAATTTAAATTAAATCAAGTTCCCACTATAAACACTCAGTAAAAATAGTGCCAAAAGGCCACATAAACCTATAACTTAGAGTAACACCTATTGTGTTCATGCTAAAGAATGACTACATGGTTTATAAGCATGAAATGAGATAAAACAAGTATGAGATGATACATAATGACTTCAAGGGGATTATATGTGTGGGACCTAGTACTCAGACATGAAACAAGCACCTAAATGTCTCACAACTTCCTTAAAATGCACACCTATAGTTGAATTGAAATCTACAAACCAGTTAAGCTAAGGAAAGATGCAAGCTTAGATAATAAACAAATATGAGTGTATCCAAGTGTGAAATACAATCAAAAACATAATAATTAGTTTGAAAGGTTAAACATAGTTGTCACACATGAACATACACCTATAGGAACCTTCTAAATTCTGAGTTGTCACCTATAGTCATCACATACTATAGACTAGCTTGGCTAATGGAGAATGTGGGTTTGGAATGCAGACAAAGGTATAGTTTACAGATTATTACATGAAATAAAATATAATAAGTGATTATGACACCCTTTCATGAGATTATCATATGAAAATAAGAAAAATTAAATTAGTTTTAAAATGCTATACTTAGTCAGTCCAAAACCCTGCACAGTAAAGTCATAATAGCTAGTTTTAGGAGTTTAAAGTTTTGAGGGTTATAGATGTATAATATATCTTTAAAAAATTGTGTAAAATATACTCATGACCTAAAATAAACCTCAATTATATTATTTTTTTTAGGAAAATAGGGGAGATGTCTTCTATTTTGTCTCAAATAGATGACACTCCATGAACAAGATAACTTGTATACATAGTATGTGAGTGAAGAAAGAATGAAAAGGGGAGTCATACATGATTTAGGGTGATGTATATAGTTTCAATAAATGCAAACACATGATGAGGAAAATCTATAGAATTTGGAACCATTAAGTGGTGGTCATATGCTCACAAGCATAGTCTAGGCCTATTAGGCCTAAAACTAGACATGAGCCCTTAAAGTGCCTAATGCCATTAATAAGATTATGTGACCTTAAAAAAAAACTTTGAGAGACAACAAGGGAAAGTGGAGAGTCTATATGAACCATTGGTTTATAGGAAATGATACATAAGTGGTAACTTTGGCCTAAAATTATCTTAGACCTACTCAGAATGTAGTCAAAAGCTCAAGAGGCCATTTTCTTATGCTCACATCTATACAGATAGTGTGCATGGTGCCTTAAATAGTTGGGGAAAAGTTGAGGGGGGATCCTTAGCTTGTTATAAGTGGATTTTTTTGGAGGTTCAACATCTATATTTTATAAATCATTGTTAACAAACAAAAACTCCTAAAACCCTATCAAAAACCCAATGGAGAAAAGATCATTGGAGATGCATCCAAAAGTGATAAATTTACTTAGAAATAATTTTGGACATAATTTTAACTCTCTCACGATCCTCATCATCCACTTTTTCTATACCATCACTTGTACAGACATGCCTAATTCTTTGTCTTTTATAGGATTTGAAGTGTGTTATAGGTACAAAGGAGAATGGATAAGTGAGAACCATTATGGGAGGTGTGTAGGGACTTGTTACAGATCCACATGATCATCTCTCACCTCAATGAATCATGAAAACCTCAATGTTAGACCAATCATGGTAGGCAATCTGATTAAGATAGTGAGAAGGCAAAGTGAATATCAAAGATTACAATTAAGAAGGGTGTTTTGAGTTCCATGGAGGCCTATTTGATAGACCATGGAATAAATATGTTATGAAAAAATGTCACAAATTAATTTAATGAATTTATTTGATAAAATTCAATTCACTTAAGTGACAAGTGTGAAGATCTAATCCTAAAAACGTAATGAGTGACTGCGAATAGTGAATGACAAGTGACAAAGGGGAAGTCATCATTGGAATGTCATAGATGAGTGTTAAAAATATTTTTTCCAACCTCCCATGTTACAAAATATGTGTCAAATACTTAATAAATCAGTTTCAAGTAGTTAAGTGACTCTTCATCACCAAATCAATTTAAGTAAGATAATGAGGAGCTCTACACCAACTTGAGGAAAATGCTATGTATTAGATTAACACTCATATAATAATACCTTCATATCCTATTCTCCAATTTATTATATGGATTTTTAATTGGTTTCTAAAATTTGACACTTGGCCTTGTGACCCTTCATCTTCACTTCTTCTTTCTTTTCTCTTATGTTCTATATAAGTAAGCTTTTTTTGCTTTATAATTGATTCATAATTAGTATGACAAATCCATGCTAGTTTTTACATCTCATTTGACTTTAAATAAAGTTTTATGAAGTTTATTTATTATTTTAAATATCTTTCATAAGTGTGTCAAGTGGTTTAGGTGGTTGACAAGTGATGGATATGCTCTCCTTGCTTTCATTCTGCTCTTACATGTTTTGTGTGAGTGATATCTCTTCTAATAGGTTTTATAGAGTATATGTGTTTGTTAAGTGTGTGTTAAAGAATGACAAGGACTAGTAATGTCTTGTATTAGACCTTATTTTCACCCACATTTAGATATGCATAGAAATTTTCCTCTATGAGAAATACTTATGCTAGGGCATAGAGTTAAGGTCAATTTTTGTAGTCTTCTTTCTTAGTAGAGGTGTAAGTTTGTTTGTGGACTTATATTTTGTGTATCACCTTCATTAGTTTATATTTATTTATGTTTCCTTATTATATTTTCACCCCCAATATTGATTATCCTTGTTTAGTGTGTGATCTTAAAGATAGATTAAGGGAGGTATCCCTTTCAAACCTAGAGATCTATCTCTTGTAGTATCTTATCTATGAGGAGAGATAGTTCTATGTTACTCTCAAATTGAGAAGGTCTACTTGAATTATATATGGTGAAATTTTAGGTTATAATAGTTTTGGTATGGCTGGTGGGACCTAAAGTCCAAGAATCTTGTTCAAAGTGGATGCTAATCTTGACAACAAGGAGCTACAACAATCCACTTCCTACATGATATGGCAATTTAAATGTTTCAATATTGGTTACAAACTAGTGAACTCTTTCATGCCTAAGGTAAACACAAGGTTTCTCACCAAAGGTATTCATTTTGAGTTCCAATATCTTCCTCATTATTCCTATAAAGCAATCAAATTTAAAAATACCCATCCTTATCCAAAGAAGTCATACCTTGCTCATAAGCCTATAAGAAACTTATTGATTACCCCATTCTTACAAAGTTATAAATCCACCATGGAAAAGAACCATCCTTTTGTTGCATTCAATGGATATATTAATTTAAGACTTGACCACTATGATGATATCCCTATATCTACCCTAAAAAGTGTTCCATCATACACTAGTGAGACTGCAATCACACCTATTGAGTATATTATAAATATTACTAACTTATGCAATATCCATCACATCATTAAAGAGATCATTGAAATCAGATTATTGGTTGTCTTATTTATAGGTAAATATCTTGATTAGTATGGAACATTGGCACCTGAATCAATCACCACATGGGATGAGTTAGGAGATGTACTGAGAAGAAGATTTGAGGACAAGAGTGACAACTTTTCACTAATTGAGGAGCTGACCATGATTAGGAGATCACCTTAAGAAGTCATTCAAGACTTCAACACAAGGTTTTTTAAGACATAGGATAGAATATCAACCTTGGTAAGACCAATAGATCCCCATGCTTTCCTTTACTATCTTAAAACTTTTGATAGTGACATTTAAATGGTGATACAATCTATGAGAGGTAACACTCTATCTAATGCCTATGAAGTGGCCATTAAGGAAAATAATTATTTGATTCAAATTGGGACGATTGCCCCAAGACCTCCCATGCCTCTATTTCTTGATTTGAAAATTCCTACACCTATTGTTGCTCCCATTCCTGCACCTAGACATGAGCCTATTTCTCCTAGTCAACCAAGTAAATCTAAAGAGGTAGACAAGATGAGAGCTATGGAATAAGAGATCCTAGGTCTAAAGATAATTATCCAACAACAACAAGTAAAGCCTTTCCAAATATAATACCAACATAATTAGTCCTACCCTAACTATAAAGGCAATAAACCACCTTTCTAAGGTCATTCCCAAGGTCAAGGATAGCTAGTCCAATCTAAGTCATATGGTGGTTACAATCCCAATGCTCCTTCCACCTCAAGGGTATTAGTGCCTACTCAAAATAACCTTGCCCAAGAGAATAATAGTCAACCTTCATTGGATCCATATTCCTATGTTAGTGAGTCCTTCAATCAAGCCTTCATAGAAATTTTGGGAACTATGCTAGCTATGACTTAAGATGAAGTACCAAATAGAGGAATGACTAATGGGAAGAGTGCTCAAGTGGGGTATACATTGGACAATTGGTAGCAAGATGGTTCATGTGTAGTCAATTATCAAGATTAATGAAGCAATGATGCAAGTTATATAACTATAAACATAAGGATCAAGAGAAAAGTAGTTAAATAAGTTTAAGGGGTTGCTAATGGTCAATCAATGAATGCTCAAACAAACATAAGGGTCAATATGTCTAATATTATTCTAAATGCCTAAGCAACTCAAAGAGATCAGAATGCTAGGAATGCTTTCATTCCTCACAATTATCAAGGTATAGGTAGTTTTTTCACCAAATATTTCACCTTAGAGATGGTTTTTCAATCCTACTCTAATATTTGGGCAACATTGGATTACCTCTAGGCATGTGGGATGCCTAAAGTAGAGGTAAACCTATAGGTTTAAGGTCCAAATCCTTGTCTATGAATTTACTTGCTTATCACCTACACTACTTGCTTGATTGGATGAAAGGGATAGAATTAACATGAAATTAAACTACTATCATGAGGTGATATACTAGAAATATCTCTAGTAGACTACCATTGCACTAAAAAACATGAGTCACAACACTAGTCTCAAAATCCTAAATTACTCTAACATTAGTATTTCAAACATGGAGGTGATATGTATTGAAGTACTCAAGATTGGTGAATGATAAGGTCATGTTTTAGACACTATGGCTACTCCTTACACTTCAAGAGAGACAAATGAACTTAACTACACTTCATGTGACCTATTACAATGGAAACTACTTGCATCAAATATGGAAGAGTTAAGAGAAATTAAGGATAGATACTAATCACTTGACCTTTCACTATAAACCAATTCACACAATTAGACAAGATATCTTGTGAACTCAAAACTATAATACAATGATTTATTTCAAACCAAAAATATAGTATCAAACTAGTAGGGTTTCACCATATCAGGTGTGGATTTCTTACAAAATCCAAAATGGCTTACATTTATAGATCATGTGAGAAGAGAGAAGAAGTGGGTCTCAAGGGTCACAAGAATAAGTTTCAAATGATGAAAAATTACATTATAGGATAATGGAGTGTGAAATAGACCATGAAGGTATTCTTAGACAAGTGTCCATCTTAAGCATGACAAACTCTCCAAAACTAGAGTAGAGGTCTTTAACTACCTTTTTGAAATTGCCTTCATGATGAGGCATCTCTTGATTGATAAAATATGGACTAGGAATTCTTGAAACATATGCAATGTATTACAAAGGTTGAAAATAAGCTATGGCAATCATTAGATGCATCCCTAACTGATATACCTCTTCATGACACTTGTACTCACCATTTATAGTCATTCATTGGTCTTCAAGGCCTCATTCTTCACATTTGTCATCAAGGTGACCTTCATTTGGTCAACAAAACCCATGGAAGAGGTGTTATAACACCTGTTAAAGGTCCTTCTACCTTCTACTATATATATTAGACCTTAAAAATACTCAAAAACAAACTTGTCATCTTCTCAGTAGGTAGTCACTCCTCATTTTTGTTATCTATCTAAGATTGCCTATGGTGACTGATGTAGAAGAGATGTTTTTATACCTTTATGTGGAGAGATATGAATATAGGGAGTTATAATAATTCCCTCTTAACCTCATCCAATTTCTCTCACCTATTTATTCTGTTTTGTACCTACAAAGTACATAAAAATCTACAAAAAAATTGTTTTTACCTTGCCTGTATAAGTAGGGTACAAACCATATGGGTGGGAAGGAGAATGGGCGAGTTACAAACATGTTCAAATAATTTTAATGGACAAATGACATCTTATGGATTCATCTCAAGTGACATTTTCTCCATCAATTCAAAGATGGGGCTTTAATGGGGTTTTGAGTTGTTTAGGCTGTTAAAGATTGTTAATAAAATATTGACATCCAATATCCAAAATAATTCCACAAATCTTGAGTATAGGACCTTCACCAACTACCCATAGCTTCTTTAGATCCCATGCTTGGTGTCTGTATAGATATGAGTATTTGAAGTTGGCTTATCAAGTTTTAGAGTGCAGTCTGAGTACCTTGAAGTGAGTTTGAGCCAAAAATGACCCCTCATGTAGTTATTATATAAAATAATGGATATCAAAGACTCTATACCTTCTCATGAAGGTCATAAATTGTATTGGATAGTTCCCAATATCATGTGGATAAATTTAGATCCTTGTAGGGCTTAGGTCTAGTCTAGACTTAATAGGCCTAACTATGTTCTAGTTGCTAAGGACCACCCTATGTGGTTTTTAGTGATTTTAAGATGTTTTACACATTTTTTAATGTCCAAAAAATAATTACACACCATTTTTTAGTATCTCAAGTCTCCTCATCACACTATTTTAGCATCTACACACCATGTTTGTAGTTTCATCATGATTGGGAGTGCCCTTTGTCTAAGATAAAAAGAGGGCATCTCCTCTATTTGTCTTTCTAGTTTGAAGCTATGGGAGGATAGATTAGGTCATATAGGTTATATCTAAATTTTTTAAAGGTTTGGTCATATTTTAAAATTCCCCATTGCTCTAAAACTTAAAACTAGTCTCTCAAGCCTAGAAACTATCTGTAAGGTCTGTATGTAGATTTGAGCTTGTTCCATATCCAAGTCAAAGTGTTTAGATATAGGTATAACATGGAAAAATATTGTCACATTTATGAAATTGTATTCCATATGTTCATCTTATGCTACATCTCTACCAGCCTTTCACACCATCTCTCTCCACTTGCCTTAGCTAGTCTATAGACTGAGTTGACTGTGTCACCTATAGGTGACAGTCAGGTTGAGTTAAAAAGGCCTCTTTAGATGTTAAATCACTATTTTAAAAATAATATGATTGATATTAATGTCATAAATCATATTTACCCCAAATAGACTTACTATGCATGCAGACCATGCCTCTTACCTCCCATGATCAACCCAATATGGGTTTGAAGTCAAACTCTATATCTTGTTTGGGAGTATACAAGTATTGTAGGTGGTTTTATCATTATATTCATGCCATAAAATCCTATTAAATCAAATAATATATTTTTAAAATTATTTTAACTCAATTCTTCTCTTAGGGATACATTCATCGTTTAAATTTCCTTTCTCTTGACACTAGCATGAGGTAGTTTGTCTAGTGTAGCAGACTATAGATGAAAATATAGGAGAAACAAAAACACCTATAGGTGATGATCTGAGTCAAGTCACTGTACTTAAACTCATTTAACTACTTCTAAGATCATTAGTTTCATTTCACACCCATGTGAGCTATTCTCATGCATAGAAACCATGTATCCATTCCACTATAGGCCAGCGTTGTTTTTAGGGTTAGTTTAGTCTTTTAACACTATAATTACTAAATATATATACTAAAAATTGGTTTAAGTTGTGAATCACTCAACCATTCATATCCTTAACCAAACAATCATTCACATGTAAATATGTGATCTACTAAGGCCTATACTTCAAGTGTGAGGCCATGTAGGCTTGCATAAACTTCAAAATCTTAATCTTAAGATGGTACTAAAAATGGACAAAGCCCTAATTCAGATAAGGTAAGTTATCTCAGTTTCAAATTTTCAAACCTATGAGCATGTTTCTAGTCTGTCTACCATTTCATGATTCTACCATTGTCATAATGGCCTTATCAATGCTCTTAAACCCCAATGAAAGTCTCAAATGAGTTTCAACATCTTCACTTCAACACTCTCAGACCTTTGTGGATTAAACTCAGGCTACTGCCTATAGGTGAACATCATATTCAAGACTAGTGCCAAATTAGAATCTTGTCAACATTGGATATCTTGGTGGTTTAACCATGTTGATGATGAATCATGAGGCCATATGGATTTTTAGAGGTTATAAACATCAACCACACCTTTGCCTAAACACTCTCACATGGTATTATAGGTGGATATTGTAGGGATTCTTGACTGGGAGTGTTTTCAGACTTATCCACTCCATCAAATGTTACTCCTTAAGACTCAAAATCTAAAAGAATAACTAATAATCATGAAATGTGATAGTGAAAACAACATGTATCCTTTGATATGAGACCACTATAAGAGAGATAAACTCTGCTACTAAGCAACATTGTCTACAGATTTGAATGGAGATTTATACTAGCATAGTGAGATGGTTTTTCTAGTCTCCTCACTTTCACACATGCCAAATAGGATGAGAATGAATGATAAAGGTGGTCATGCCTCTTAATATCATGAACACAACTTGAATTTCACATAACAATGCAAATAGAGAATAAACTGGAAGGCCATGGGGATGATCAAGAAATGAGTCACTATCACTCTTAACAATGATTCATGAAGCATAGTAAACCAACATTTTTAATATTACCATGAATTTGGAGTATAAAAAGAGTAATACCACCCACTAAGTGTACTTGCTCTGATTGAACTCCTATTGGCCATACTATGAAGAGATTGGTTGACCATTTTAGCCTTAAAAAGAGAAAGATAGGGAAAATAAAATATTTTTTGACATTTTAAAGTCTATCAAAGATTCTTAAACATGTAATTAGACTGTAGTAATCCTAAGATACACTCCTAAAGTCATCACATGTGCCAAATGTGTTGTACAGGCCCTATAACTACTTGAAACTACCTAAACTACTTGATCTTCTTAATTTCAACATTTCACTTATAGTTGTTAGTCTAAGACTACCATATTTTATGTGAATCTAACATATAAGATGATAGATATACTTTTGCAACATTTATCCTGTATGGGAAACCCATAGAAGTTTAATAAATGACCCAAAAATGACTTTAGAACGACTTAGGACAAACTAAGACAAATATGACAAGGATAAAACATAATGTTGACCTCATTGAGACCATAGTACACATTTCATAGTATAAAATACCCCTATAACAAGTTTGACTATATAGGGGATTTACTTAATTTGACTTGTAGTCAAAATAGTCCACATTTTGGCAATTTATTAGGAGTGGCAAGCTAGCTATGCCAAAGATAAGTAGCCTACTCCTATCCATTGGGCCATAGAGTCATTTATACACTATATTGACATTGAATTACCTTTGAAACCAGAACAAAACAATAAAAAACAAACACAAAAGATAACACACTAAGAAAACACAATTGTGTTTTGAAGAACACTTAGGGAAAATAGACACAACATAAACAAAGCATACATATCTTAGTATATACAAGACCTAAAATACTTGAGGTGAAGTAAAATTACCATTACTTCATCCAAAATCAAATATGGTACGTCTTGCATCTTCATTTTTTCAAGAGATAAATTCATCATGTGAAGCATGATTATTAATATACACTTGCTTATGTTGATGGTTAAATGACTTACAATCCTTATGTATTTTATTATCTACAAGTATGTCCCTTGGATATCTCAAGAATTATCCATACTTCCCTCCAAGAGGTTTGTTTGAGCTTGAAACTTTCTTGACTTATACCATGTCCAATTGGCACCTCTCAAACTAAAACTGGGGAGTCTCCAAAGTTGTCTCAACTTCTTCTTCTTCTAAGACTTGATGCACTTGTTGTGTATAAATATCAATCTTATATTCTTTCTACTCTAAAACATTTGAAATTGGTTTAAATTTAGGTTGATGTGTTAATTTCTCCTCAAACACATAATTTTTTACTTTGGCTTCACTATATTCCTTCATGACTATAGCCTCTTTGACAGTGACTAGACATTCATTCTCATACTTGGCAAGACACTCTCTTTGATGCTTAGGAGATCCATAACCAACATTATTGTTATACTCATGGTTTTTTTGAGGGAAATTAGACTTACTCAACTACTCAAATTATTTAACTATGGCATAGAATTATTGTTATAGGTAATCTTCCTCTTCATGGATGTCTTCTTCAAGGACTCCTCCATCTTATACAGGTAGAGTGGAATTATCTTCTTCATCATCTTGATCCATAATTATTTGAAGAACATCATCATCATGGAAATTAATGAGGTGATTACTCTCAACAGCTTGTGGAAAATAACTATCAATGCTTACCTAAGATTGTGCATATCCTCCCTCATAGATGATGTATGTGCCAATATCAGTCTACTCAAAAAAAGTGTATGGATCATGTTTATAAGTGTCTATACTATACTCATCTAGTAAAATGTTAGATATTCCCTCAAGATTAGAAGATGTTCCATCATCCATAACATAATCCTACTGATCATTGATTATGCAATTGAGATTAGAGATTGCTTCCACATAGGGTTAAATATGAAACTTGGATAATGGTTGAGTTTTAATGGTCACATTTAATCCATACCTTGTATTTAAGGCCAAGAAGGAAAAATCAAATGAGAGGTAGCCTCTTATCTTGGATGTGAAATCCTTTGAGAGGCAGATAGTAAAGTGAGTAGGCAATTCAACCACTCTTATATCTTTAAGGTTTAGGGAGCTAAGACAATCATCTAAATCCCTTGATAAGCTCCACTAACTTATATGGTGTCCCATCAAGTTGAATCAATCCATTATTTTATGTTTCATAGTTCAAACCTAATTTATCTTTCACAAGCTTGGGCATGACTAAGGTCCTAGCCCTACTATCCATAATGTAGTTGTTAACAAGCTTGTGGAAGGGTTGAGGATTTTAAAATTTGTAAGAGGGTTCCATAACATGTGTGGGAGAACTAGTGAGGGAAACATTACCATGTATTTATGGTTGAGGATTGAGGTGAATTTGGTATAGATGATCTTATATAATCTCTTTTTGACCTATAAAGTGAAACATTTACCAAAGAGGAAGACTAGCTTTAGTATTCTCCAAAGAATTAACAATGTTCAAAGAAGAAACATTCACCTTTTCATGCATTATTGAATGTAAATAAGTTCCTTGATCTTGAGACATTGGATCACTTTGAGTAACTTTTACAACAATATCATTTGAAATGGGTACAAAATTTATATGGACTATCATACTTGGACTCACACCTTGCTACCTTGTAGGAGGGTTAATTGGACTTTTATGAACACCATGGGAATTTATCAAGGCCTTAGTATTTTATTTAGAATTTTATACAACTAAATAACTATAATTGAGGATAAAAGTATCATCCACTATAAATTTTTCAAGGTTCACTTCTTGAGGCTTCCATCCTTCATTTACTTGCATGAGGTTTCCATCTTATGCTAAAAATTGAGGTGTAACTCCTCCTTGAGCTAGTAAATCTTTCTCCCCACCTTCATTGGAATCCATGAACTATCCTTACTACCATTATTCTCCTTGCATCAAGTTAATATGGATTGAAACCATAACTCTTGTGTTAGAAGTAGAGGTTGGGTTATGTGCATTGGGTGGCCTATTAAAGTTAGGTTATTCTTGCTCTCTACCTTGATCATATTGTTGAGGTGGAAACATATTAACTTGTTTAGGATAGGGGTAGGATTTTGATTAGCTATATACTACATATTGAGTTTCCTAACTTGAGCCTCTAAGGCCTTAGACATTGCCTGCCAATCAATGGTATCTTCTACCTTCTTAAAATTAGTTATAGACTTGGTATTTGCACTTAGGACCTGAGAAACACTTGGAGTAGAAGTAAACATATTAAGTAGCAGAGGTATGGATACTTTTGGAGGTAATTTTACAACTTGTATTAGGCCATTCTCATCTCTAATGGTAAGGTCATAAGCTTCAGGTAAGGTGTAACCACCCATGGATTATAACATGATGGATATGTTAGTTCCAATAGCCCTTAGATATGTAAAAACACAAATATTGAATGTGGTCTCATGGGAGGAGGTATCCTATGATAATTTATTTTAAATCTCTCATTAAATTCATGCATAGTCTCCTTGTGGGCTCTTTGAATCACATTCAACTATTGAATAAGTGACATGTGATCACTTTTTTATTCAAACCTTGAGATTAAAAACTCTCCAAGATCATCCTAAGTAGTGATACATCTTCCAGTCAGTGTCCTATACCAGTCAAGTACTTTTACTTTAAGGGATATGGAAATAAGTATAATGGTAATTTTGAGCTCATTAACATTACGAAAGTTATACAAGTTAGATATTTCCATAATATTCTTACTAAGGGTGACATGACCTTCCTCATTGAATGTGAGAACACTCTTGGTAACATTAGGAGGTATATCATCATATGCATTGAGATGGATATGATTTTCATTGTTAAAGGTGGGGAAGGCATGCTGCATAGACATATTATCCTCAAGTTTCTCCTCAATCTCTTGATCTTCTTGGCTTTCAAAGTTCTCTTGTTCTTCAAAGGTCAAGATGGGATAAGGATGTTGAACATCAAGAAGAAGTTCATGTTGGAGGAGTGGGTTTATGGGATTGATACCTCTACTATTATTTGACCTAGTAAGGACCATGAATTATGAATAAATGACTAATAAAATCTATTCCACAACTAGATATTACCTTGAATGGAGTCACCAAATGTTGAGGAGAACAACATATGTGGTTGTAATGTTGTTAAGACCAACATTCACCTTGATAATATGCTTTGAGAAAATGGTCTGTTACCAAGAATTCTAAAACTTTTGTCACCAAATATTTCACCCTAGATATGTTTTTAAATCCTTCTCTAAGATTTGGGTAACATTGGATTACCTCTAGGCCTGCAGGCTACCTATAATAGAAGTAAACTTCTAGGTTTAAGGGATAGCTCCCTAGATATGACATTAATTTCTTATTACCTAAACTAATTTTTTTTGGGATGAAAAGGGATATAAGTAACATGAAATTAATCTAATATAATGAGGTGATACACTAAAAATATCTCCACTAGACTACCATATAAGTGCACTAAGAAATATTACTCACGAAAATATTACTCACAACACTAGTCTCAAAATGTTGAATTGCTCTAACATTAGTATCTCAAACATGGAGGTGATATGCATTGAAATAATAAAGGTGAGTCAACTATAAGGTCATAATATAGACAATATGGCTATTAATTTCACTTAAATATAGACAAATGACCTTAAATACACTTCCTATGACCCATTAGAGTGGAAACTACTTGCATTAAATATGGAAGAGTTGAGAGAAAGCAAGGATAAATACTAATCACTTGAAATTTCACAATAGACCACTTCACAATATTAGAAAATATAGTTTGTGAACTCAAAACTAGATTGAAGAGATTTATTTCAAAGGAAAAATATAATATCAAACTAGTAGGGCTTTACCATACCAGGTGTGGATTTTTTACTAAAACCAAAATGGCCTGCATTTATAGATCATGCAAGAGTAGAGAGAAGTGGAGATCAAGGGTAAAAAGCATAAGTATTAAGTGATGAGGACTAGTTAAATTTTAGGAGAATGGAGTGTGAAATATACCATGAATGTCTTCTTAGACAAGTGTCCATCTCAAGCATGACAAACTCTCCAAAACTAGTGTAGAGGTCTTCAACTACCTTCTTGAAAATGCCTTCATGATGAGGCATCTGTTGAATGCTCAAAGATGAACTAGGAATAATTTACACATATGTAATTTTTTATGGAGGATGAAAACAAGTAATGATAGTCATTAGATGCATCAATAACTCATATTCCTCTTCATGACATTTGTACTCACCATCTGTAGTCATTCATTGGTCTTCAAAGCCTTATTCTTCACATTTTTCATGAAGGGTGACCTTTAGTTGCTAAAAAAAATCCTTGGAAGAGATGTTAGGACACTTTTTAAATTTCCTTCTACCTTCTACTCCATAGATTAGAATTTAAAAAGATCCAAAAAAAACTTATAATCTTCTCACTAGGTAATCACTCCTCATTTTCATTATCTGTCCAAGACTACCTGTGGAGAATGATGTATACAAATGTTTCTATTCATGATATATATGAATATATGGAGTTATAATAAGTCCTTCTTGACCTCATCCAATGTCTCTCACCTATTCATTATGATTTTTACCTATAAACCGCACAAAACTTGCAAAAAATGCTATTTTTACCTTGTTTGTATAAGTAGGGTACAAACCAATTGTGTGGGAAGGAGAATGGGGTGAGTTATAGACATGTTCAAAGCATTTTCATGGTCAAATAACCTATCATGGATGCATCTCAAATTACGTTTTGTCCATCAAGTTAAAGATATGGTTTTAGGAGGGTTTTGAGTTGTTTGGACTATTAAGGATTGATAATAAAATCTTGATATCTATTGTCCCCCAAAAATATCATTCATTTTTAGGATAAAATTTTAACTATTTTGGTCCTAAAAACCAAAATCCTCTCTTCCCATTTCAAAAATTATTCTGAGCATTCAAGTTCTTCATTTTTCAAGCTTTCCAAAAATCTACGGACTCTGCAGGCTTGAATCTATGAACTCTGCAGGAAGGAAATCTATGGACTCTGCAGGCCAAGTTCTGTAGGCTTCATAGGTTGATTTCTATGGACTCTACAGATATGTTTCTACAGACTCAACATGCTTGAAATTATTAGGTTCAATAGGTTCAAAGGCTTCTGCACGTGAGTTCAGTCAAAAGAACAAGCTTCTAACACTTAGTCGTTTCTAGAGTTGGTTCAACGTGCTTGGTGAAAAAGAACAAAGGACTTAGCCAAATAACGAAGAATGAATTGATTGGACCATTGAACTAAATTTGGTTCAATCGGTAGGTTCAAAGGTTCAACCAAAGCTTAGAAAGATAAAGGAAGCAATGTTTGAGTGAGACATAGAATAAACCAATGAACCGATTGAACTTTGAACCAAAAGAGTTCAGAGTTCAATGGTTCAACATGGGTCAAAAGTTCAAAGGTGGCCTAAAAAAATAGAGAAGCAACATGGATGATTCCAAAGGCAAGTTCAAATGAAAGTGATGGTTCAACCAAGGAGCAGGAAAGTGATTGAACCAATAAAGCAATTGAAGCAAGAAAGTGATTGAACCAAGGCACTGAGAAGGCCACCCGAACCATTGAAACAATCAACCAATGACGTCCCCATAGACATCAAATTTAAGGTAAGGGAATATCTATTGAATTTCAAATAAAGTGCAAAAATTGAAAGAAGAACCAAGTGACTGGCTGAAAAGATAGCCCGACAGCTCAAATCATAGCAGGAAGAGACAAAGCTAGAAAAGACAAAAGCAAAAAGAGGGAAAAGCCCAAAATGTCTATGTAGAAGTAATTTTAGTAGGTGGAATAGTCCACTAAGCAGGTATTTTGGCTTGCAATTTAAGGACGTGGCCTATTTTTTCCTTCCATGAAGTAAAGACAAATGGACAGTTGTGCAGACGTCAGAGGGGACAGACCAGATGATCCAGACTCGTGAGAAGACATATGGGATGAAATGACATGCCATAGTTAAGATAGCTGCCCTATTTTCAATGTAGTCCTTTAACAAACTTGGAAATGCATTCAAGGCATTGAATGCATAGCATGGGCCATTCTATGGAAAATAAGTGCCCAAGTCTTTCTTGGAGTGCTATATATTGTAATCTCTCATTTGTTACAAAGGAGACTTTTCATTTTACAAGAGCGAAACTCTGCCCATTTTGAAAGAGAAATATGAATACTTTGAGCTTAGGTTGTAATTTCATTTCCATTATTATTTGAATGAGAAAGCAAGTTTTTCACATACTTTGTGCCGTTCTGACTTGTGTCATCTGAAGGTGTCCTTATTCATTTAATTTGGTACACATAATTAGTGAAGGTAATAGGGAAGTGTCCTGAAACCAACTATGGGAAGACTTTGTGCTTTCACAATTGATTTCAACCTATGTTTTCCTTTTCTTTTTGTGTTGAGGATTCTGGGGTGACTTTGTGCCCCCATTATCCTTTTTGATATACTCTTTGAACAGTTGAGGTGGAGACTTTGCACTCTGTTTCATCCTGCTATTACTATGCCCTTTTGATCATTGGTTATTTCACTATCTAAAAGAAACTCCTACTATTTCTTGTAAGAACACTTCTGAAAGAAGAGAAGTGCCTTCAACATTAATAGCCAAGATTTTATCCTTTGTCTATGTGCATCATCTCTGAAAGAAGAGAGATGGATGGTTTGTCCCACCCCTGTGTCTTACTTTCTACTTATTTATATTTTATATAGCTCTAAATATTTAATAGGGAACCTCCCCTTGATGAGAGGAGAGATTTGTCTCCGATTGATGTAGTAAAGCTGCACACCAGGATGACCCATTTCCCTATGTTGTGGTGATAGCAACTATTTTGGTCACCAGTTATCTGGCTGACAAAATATTCACCCAATAGTATCCAACCTCAAAAAAGGCCAAAAATATTTATTATAGGATCCTCTCCAAATAAACCTAGATTATATAGGTCCCATTCTTGGTGTTCGTGCATATGTGAGTATTTGAAGTTAGCCTATCAAGCTTTAGAGTGTATTCTAGGTATCCTAAAGTGAGTTTGAGCCAAAAATGACCCCTTTATGTAGTTGATTGTAAAACAATGGATATTGGAGACTCTACCTCAACATGAAGGTCATAAAATGGATTCAAGAGTTTTCTTGGTCATGTTAAGTAATTTAGATCTTTGTAGGGTTTAGGTCTATTATAGGCCTAATTGTGTTCTAGTTTCCCATGACCACCATGTGTGGTTTTCAATGACTGTAAGTTATTTCCCATATTTTTAATGTTTAAAAAAACATTCCAAAACATTTTAAAGTATCCTAATACTCCCCATAACACTCTTCCAACATATACACACCAAGTCTATAGTTTCATCATGACTGGGAATGCCCTTAATTTGAGATAAAATAAAGGTTATATAATCTATTTTTATTTCCAATTTGAAGATATGGGAGGCTAGATTAGGTCTTGGAGGTGATTTTTACCATGTTTCAAGGCTTGGTCATCTTTGCAACATCCCCAATGCTCTAAAACTTAAAATTGGTCTCTCAAGCCAAGAAATTATCTATAGGGTCTGTATGCAGAGTTGAGCTTGTTCCATATCCATTTAAGTAAATGTGTTTATCTCTAAGGATAACATAGAAACACATTTTCACCTTTATCATAGTGTAATCCATATGTTCATCCTATGCTACATATTTACTAGCCTTTCACACCATCTCTCTCCACCTACCTTGGAGAGTTTCGAGACTGAATTGATTGTGTCACTTGTAGGTGATAGGCACGTTGAGTTTAAAAGGCATATTTAGATGTTAAATAACTATTTTTCAACATATAATTGATATTGATGTCATAAATCATTTTTACCCAAAATAAACTCACTATGCATGCAGTCATGCCTCTTACCTCTCACTATCAGCATACTATGGGTTTGTAATCAAAATATAGATCTTTTTTGGGAGTATATGAGACTTGTAGGTCATTTTATCATTATATACATGCCATAAAATCCTATTAAATCTAATGAGATCATTTCAAAATTTTATAAACTCAACTCCTGTCTTAGGGCTATGATCATCATTCAAATTGCCTTTCTATTAACACTAGCATGAGATAGTCTGTCTAATGTAGTAAACTATAGATGATAATATAGGAGAAAAAAAGATTATTGTAGGTGATGATTTGAGTCAATTAATTGTACTTTAACTCAATTAACTACTTCTAAGATCATTAGTTTCATTCCACACCTATGTGAGCTATTATCATGCTTAGAAGCCATGTATCCATTCCACTATAGGTCAGTGTTGTGTTGCAGGGTTCGTTTAATATTTTAACACTATAATTATTTAACATCTACAATAAAAATTGGTTTGAGTTATGAATCACTCAACCATTCATTTCCTTGAAAAAATAATCATTTACATGTCAAGATTTGATCTACTAAGGCCTACACTGTAAGTTTGAGGCCATCTAGGCTTGCACAAACTTCAAACTCTTTATCATAAGATGGTACTAAAAATGGAAAAAAACCCTGATTCAAATAAATTAAAGTAAGTTGTCTCATTTTTAACTTTTCAAACCTATGAGCATGTTCCTAGTTTGTCTTCCATCTCATGATTCTACCATTGTCATAATTTCCTTCTCAATGCTCTTAGACCTTAATTAAAGTATCAAATGAGTTTCAACATCTTCAATTCAACACTCTCAAACCTTTATGGATTGAACTTAAGCTACTACCTATTTTGAACATCATTTTTAGAAATGTGCACCAAATTAGAATCTTGTCAACATTGGATCTCTTGGTGGTTTAACCATGTTTCTAATGAAACATGAGGTCATATGTATGTTTGGAGGTTCCAAACATCAACCACACCTCTATCTAAGCACTCTCACATGGTATTGTAGGTGGATGTTGTAGAGTTTATTGACAGGGAGTGTTTTTAGACATATTCATTCCATTAAGCTCTACTCTTTGAGACTCAAAAACCAAAATAAAAAATGATCACCATAGAATGTGAGAATGGAAACATGTATCCTTTGATTTGAATCCACTATAGGAGAGATAAACTCTACTACTGACCAAAACTATCTATAGATTTGTATGGAGCTTCCTACTAGCATAATGAGATGGTTTTGTTAGTCTCATCACCTTCACACATGATAACCAAGCTGATAATCACATAATAAACATGTTTATGCCTCTCAAGATCATGTACACATCTTGAATTGTATATAAAAATGCAAACAATTAAGAAACTTGAAGGCCATGAGGATGAGTAGGTAGAAAATAGTCATTAGCACTCTTAGAAATGATTCATGAAGCATAGTACACCAATCTTCTAACTATTTCTATGAAGTTGGAGTAGACAAAGAGTAATACCACCTAAGAAGTGAAATTTATCTAACTTAACTCATCTTGGCCATACCATGCAGAGAACGGTTGAGCATTTTAGCTTGCAAAGGAAAGTAATGCAGAAAATAGAATGGTTTTTGCCATTTTCAAGTCTATCAAAGCTTCCCAAGTTGGGAATTAGATTATAGGAATACCAAGAGACACTCCTAATGTCACAACACATGCCAAATGTGTTGTAAAGTTTTTACAACTACTTAAAAATATCTAAACTACCTGATCTTCTTGATTTCAATGTTTTATGATGTAGAGCAATACATCTAAACTCTACTTATAACCACACTCAAATACCTATATTTAATAATTAGTAAAATCAAGCTAAAGCTTTTGTTCATTATCAACCTTACTCTTGGTTTGTTATCATGTTATCTTGACCCTATTCTTGGATTCTCTCAAGTACCTTATATTTACATACAACTAAATCTCCATTCATATTCTCAATCAATTCATCCTCAAACCCTCTTCAAGCAATCACACTCACTAGCCTTCACTACACTTGACCAAATCCTCTAAATCTTGATCAAGATTTCATATGAGATTTATATCAACCTAAATTTTTTATTTCATGTTCAAAATTTTTGACTCACTCCTCTCTAACTCCTCTCTCAATCTTAACTTTCTAATTTTCTCATCAAACACTCATCCAGTCTGTACCTCTTTTAGCCCTTTTTTATTATTTTTCTAATTATACAGTCAATCATTGCTAAAATTTGGAAAACCAAATCTTGATTAGAACACCCTTTATCCCCCTCTATCTCTCTATGAAATTTCAATCCTTAATTCCTTCACTAGATGCTTTTTCTAGCACTCTCTTTCTTTTTATTAACCTTTTTAAGGCTTGTTCACTCCTTTCACAACACAGTCAATAAAATCTATACTTATATACACCATACATGTATATAAATTTCATATTCTCTTTCCTCACATTAAAATCCTATAGAATACAAGTTTTTATAAAATTTCATCAATTATAATGAAAGTTATTTCACCTTTTGTATTATTGCCCAAATATAGGGTTTTGCAAACTATATTAGGCTTGAGAGGGCTTAAAATGAATTTAATGGGTATTTTGAGGTTTTAAAAGATTCTTGTGATCTGAAATAGATTTTTTTCACCTATTTTACACCCTTTCCAATCTCTATTCCCTTATCTCCAATCTCCAAACTCCCTCCAATCACTTCTTTTGGCTAAACCCTACTTCTTTAATAGTATTTATAGACTATGCACCCCTATGTATTCACATTCTCTATTATCACCACCTCAGTCACTTTGAAACCACTCAGGACTAATTCTTAATAACTTAGATGAGACTTACCTTGATTCCTAATGATTTTGTCTAGTTTACTATAATGAAACATCATTTTTGTTTATGGTTCTAGGCCTTTAACCCTATTCACATGCTCAAGAGACCACTACTTGGTGCAACCTTAATTTGATTACTAATTCATGAATCTTGATCATTATATAGGGTCTACCTAACCATAATAAACCTTTTTCAAATATTTTAACCCTCTTTAAAACCTTTATAGAGTATGTAAACCACTTTTTGTTATAGATTGAGTGAAGGTTTCTAATGTCTATAGGCCTGTGTTAGACTTATACACAAAGAAGTATGAAACCATCTTCAAAGCTATAACAAAATCCTAAGATCATGTGAAAAAAACTTTAAAAAAGTATATATATGGCTTAAAATACATATTACAAGGTCATTTATCTCAATTTACATACATAATCTCTTGCTAAAACTCAAAATACAAGAACTACATGATCTTTGTTTGATTTCATCTATAAGTCTTATTAGATTAAAAAAAATAGTGTCTTGAACCATAAATGCATGAAAATCAAGGATTACCAACATAGATACATGATATAACCTCTTTCCATATATACTTTCCTTAAAAATGACATTTACTCAGGATTTACTATTTTTGACATTTACTTAGGCTTTACTAACATGTTTCCTACTAGTGGACAAGAAAAATTTAGTGGTCCTTTCACTAAAATTATAGATAAAAAGAAGAGGTCTCATGTGAATGTGTCAATGTGGGATACATTATTAATACTTGGACAAGAAGACCTACTTGAATAGGAGTTGTGCAAGCTTAGTTTAGCAATCAAACAACCTAACTTGGGAGAGATGTTGCCTTGACAAACACCATGAATCCTAGTGAAGGAAAATCAAGTAAATTTAAAGAGGTAGACAAACCTTCTCCATTTTATCTATCCATAATTATTAGAGATGATTTAGTGCATAATTATCTTATTGATAGTGGATTTAGTACTTATTTCATGCCCAAGAAATTAGTTGATAAATTAAACTTGAAGTATGAGCCTCATGCTAAAGGAGTGTTATAATTGGATGGGTCAACTGCCAAGACAATTAGCATAGTCAAAGGTTTTCAAATTATTCTCCATGCTTGTCATACCTTTACCATTTATCAAGATGTTGTAATGGTAGATGTACCTCCCCATTTTTCACTTTGTTTGTTAAGAGAGTTCACTACTAAAATTGGAGGTTATCTAACTTTAGGCTAATCTTACATGGGTTTTAAGACTAGATATGGTGCAAAAGTGACAATCAAATCAGAACCTCTTTATAGTTTTCATGTAGATTCATATGTGCATTATACCTCTAATATGAACTACAATGTCATTGAAGAAGATGATAACCCTAGTGATCAAGAACCTCTAACACTCCCTGATGGCATATTTGATTTGTAACTTGATGAGTGGGGAGCTGAGCAAGGTAGATTTGAAAAAACTAGTCTTGAAACTTACATACTCCATGAAGATTGTGATAGAATCCTTGAGGTAGATCCTAATAACATTCTAGATCAAGTTGCATGGGGCAATTAAATTATACACATGGGTTATAATGTGAGTATCCCATTTGTGTCAAAACATGATAGTCCTAATAAACAATTAGTTATGATTGAAAAAGAAGAGAAGGCTAATGAACATAAACCTCAAGAAGAAGTAGATGATATGTGGCAATAATTTAATGCAATAGTGTAGGAATTTGAAGAGTTAAGAAGACTTGTAACTTTTTAAAAATATCTAGACCTAATGATGAGGTCAACCCTGATCGATATGAACACAAGGAAGAGCTTGGTATCTATAACAAGCAAGAAGCAACCTTGGTAGACTGATATGTGTTTGATGAGCATAAGGAAGATTTTGAGGTCTCATCTAAGCATGAAATAAATATGATAAATCAAGAAAATGATCTTGATGACTTAAAACAACAACCATATGATATCTCAAATGCATTTGAAGTTGAGAATGATGTGGTGATATCCAATGATTAGACTAAAGGATGTTAAGTGATCATGTCAAATTTCAAGAAATCTCATTTCTCAAATAAGTTTCTTAGAGAGATAGATGGAGTAATCACAAGAGCTCCAACTTGAAATCACCAGAAGTCCCAAAAATAGTAAGTCACTTGACTATCTCCACAAGTAAGTATTCATTGAAAAATATGCCTTATATGATAGACTAATTTATTGGAGCAATAATGATGTAAAGAAAATTATCTTTGACCCTAGTTGAAGTAGTGAAGAGGGTTCTTCACCTCACGTGTCTTGAGGTACTTTACATATTAGGATAGGTTTGTTTTTTGCTTATGTTGGTGTGTGTTTTCCCTAAGTGTTATTGATAACACAAGTGTGTGTCTTGTTATTTTATCATGTGTGTTTATTTTATTTTTATGTTTGGTGTGGTCTGGTGTCCTTTCAAAGGCTTATCAATATCAAGAGAAATTTATAGGTGACTCCATTTCTCAAGGATAGGATAAGGTAACTATTCCTTAGCATAACAAGCATGCTACCCCTATGAAATTAACAAAATGTTGATAAAATTTAACCCTAATTCAAATTAGGTCAATCCCATATATATATATATATATATATATATATATATATATATATATATATAATTTCTATAGGGTTGTTGTAAGTCATTAAATGGTCACATAATCATTAGTGAAGTCACATAATATGTCTTACCTTGGTCATATTTGTCTAAGTTGGTTTTATGTCATCTTAGGCCATCTTTTGGGTCATTCAATTAATTATACAATTTCTTATCAAAGAACAAAGGTTGTCAAGATGTACTGTAATGTTCAATATGTTAGAGAATGTTAGTTCACCATTTTGAAACTAAAAAGGATGTAAGTTCAATGTGGAAATGATGAGATCACTAAAAAATAAGTAGTTTTAAATGTTTGTACAAACAAAGACAACCATTTGGCACATGGAAAGGATTTAGGAGAGACCCTTTAGATTCCCAAAAGTTAGTTTTAGGCTTGAGAAGCTTCAACAAATCTTAAATTTCCAAAAACTAACCTCTCTCTCTCATCATTCTCTTGGGCAGTTCAAACAAGTCAATTGATTTTCCTTCAGTACAAATAAGAAGATGAGTTGGTCTAATTAACTTGGAGGATGAAATTACTCACTTTTTACTTCCATTTCATGGAGATAATTATAGGATTGAGGATATATGCTCTATGAACAATCTCTAAGATTGTTAGCATCTCAAAACTACCTACATAACCCTAACACCTTCAATTTTCTCATCCGTTTGCATTAGTATGACATTTCCAAGTGATTTATGATTATTTGAATAATATGTTCATCCTTATCATGAGGTTATCAAACTAGTTTTCATGTGTGAGACATGAATTGGTAATCAAGATCACCCTTATCGTGTTAGAAGTGAACACTACTAGTCTGCATGACAGTGTTTTCATCAGTAGTGGAGTTTATTTTTTGTAAGTGACTCCAAATAAAGGTAGTAAACCTCTATATCTTCTCTCAAATCATGGAGGTTATTTAATCAATTGAAGTTTTGTACTCAAATAGTCATTGTTAGTAAGAGAGGTAGTCTAAGATTGAACTTGCAAACACATTCACTAAGCCTACATGAATACCACAATGGTTTTAAATCAATGCAAAGGAAGTAGAGTAGTGTTGAAATGGTTTTTTAAGTGTTTGGACTCACTTGAGGCATTAAAATAGATCTAAGAGCATATATAAAATCATGGTATGAGTGGTGATACCATTGCATATAATTATAATTGGATCCTTGATTCATGGATTTTGGAACTTCCTAATGAGAGTTTTTACCTTAACTTCTCTAAATGAGGTTTTACTCTTATATAATGTTATCTATGGGTAAGAGTTGTTGAGGTTAAAAAAAGTTCAATCAGTTCATTATTGAAGCCTAGATATAGATGTTACTCCTCAACATCAGAAGAAATGGTTTTAGCAAGAGAGAATGCGTTTTGAGTGAATTTTAATTCAATCAAGTTCCCATTGTAAGCACTTAGTAAACACAGTGCCAAAAGGCCACATGAACCTATAAATTGTAATAACACCTATTCTGTTGATGATAAATAATAACTACATGGTTTATAGGCATGAAATGAGATCAACAAGTTATGAAATGATCCATAATGACTTTATGAGGGATTAAATGTGTGGGACATAGAACTAAATCATGAAACAAGAACCTATAGGTCTCACAACTTTTTAAAAATGCACACCTATAGTTGAATTGAAATCTACATACTAGTTTTAAGCTAAGGAAACATGCACAATTAGCTAATAGATAGATATTAATAAATCCCAATGTGATATACACTTATAAACCTCATAAGGAAGTGAAGGGGTTAAAAATAATATTCATACATGAATATACACCTACAGAAAGCTTGTGAATTCCGAGTTGTAACCTACAATCAACACATATTATGACTAGCTTAGCTAATGGAGAATGCATGTTTGAAATGCAAAAAAAGGTACAAGTTGAGGACGATTAAATTGAAACAACTCTAATAAGTGATTATGACATAATTTCATGAGATTATTAGATGCAATGAACAAAAACTAAACTAGTTTTCAAACGCCATACTCAGTCAGTCCAAAACCCTCATAGTCAAGTTATAATAGCTAGTTTTAGGAGTTTGAAGTTTTGTGGGGTATAGAGGTATGATACATGTTTTAAAATTGGTTTAGAAGGTCCTCATGACCTAAATTAGACCTATATGATATTATTTTGGTTAGGAAAATAGGGGAAATGTCCTCTATTTTATCTGAGACAAGGGGCACTCAATGAACAAGATAACCTACAAACATTATATGTGAGTGTAATGAAAAGGGGAAACCTAGATGGTGTATGGTGATGTCTATATTTTCATTGAATTTAAACACATGATGAGGAACATATAAAACCTTTGGAACTATTAAGTGGTGGTCATATGCTTACAAGCACAATCTAGGCCTATTAAGCCTAAAATTAGAAATAAGCCCTAAAGGTGCCTAATGCCATTCATAAGATTATGTGACCTTAAAAAACACTTTGAAAGACTACATTGGAAAATGGAGAATCTATATGAACCATTTTTTTGTAGTAAATGACACATAAGTGGTCATTTGGCCTAAAACTATCTCAGACCTACTAAGAACATAGTCAAGAGCTCGAGAGGCCATTTTATTAAGCTCACATATGTACAGATAGTGTGAATGGTGAATTAAGGAGTTAGGGATAGTTGAGGGGGGTACTTATCTTATCCTCATTGAATTTTTTTTGGAGGTTTAGCATCTATATTTTATGAATAATTTTTAATAAAAAATCCCTCCTAAAACCCTATCAAGAACTTGATGGAAAAAATATTATTAGAGATGCATCCAAAGTGGTCAATTGCCTTGGAAAACATTTTGGACATACTTTTAACTCTCTCAGGATCCTCATCATCCACTTTTGTGATACCATCACTTGTATGGATAGGCCTAATTCTTTGTCTTTTAAAGTATTTGAAGTGTGATGTAGGTAAAACAGAGAATGGATAAGTGGGAAACATATTAGGAGGTGTGTAGGGACTTAGTTCAAATACACATTCTCATATTTCACATCAATGAATCATGAAAACATCTCTATTAGACCATTCATGGTAGGTAGTCTGAATAAGACAATGGGAAGGCAAAGTGACTATCAAAGATTGGAAGTGAGAAGTGTGTTTTGAATTATATGGAGATCTATTTAATACATCATAGGACAAATATGTTATGAATAGATTTCCTACATTCCTTAATAATTTATTTGAGCATTTTTGATTCATTGAAGTGACAAGTGTGAAGGTCTATTCCTAGAAAGCTAATGTGTGACTGCAAATAGTGAATGACAAGTGACAAAGGGGAAGTCATCAGTTAAAGGGTATAGATGAATGTTACAAATATTGTTTCCAAACTCACATATTAGGACATATGTGTCAAATAATTTTTAAGTCATTATCAATAAGTCAAGTGACTCTTCATCATCAAGGTAGTTTTAAGTAAGACAATGAGGAGATATACACCAACTTGAGAAAGGTGTTATTTCTTAGATTGACATTAATCCAAGAAGACCTTCATATCCTATTCTTAAATTAATTCTATGGAGTTGTAACTATTTTTAAAAGTTTTAAACTTGGCCTTATGAGCATTCATTTTCACTTTTTTTCTCTCTTATCCTATGCTCTATATAAGTAAGGTTTTTTGGCTTTGTAATGGATTCACAATGGTATGGAAAAGACTTGATGGTTTTGACATCTCATTTGAGTTTTAATAAAGTTTTTTGAAGTTGATTCATTATTTTTAAGCTCTTTCTTAAGTGTTTCAAGTGGTTTATGTTGTTGACAAGTGATGAATATGGTCTACTTGCTTCCGTTCTGCTCTTGCATGTTTTGTGTGAGTAATATCTCTTCTAACAGGTTTCATAGAGTGTATGTGTTTTTTAAGTATGTATTAAAGTGTGAGGGGGAATAGTAGTGTCTCTTATCAGACCTTATTTTCACCCACCTCTATATATGCATAGAAATTTTCCTCTATGAGAAATACTTATGATAGAAGGACGTATAGTTAAGGTCAATTTTGATAGTCTTCTTTCTTAGTGAAGATGTAAGTGTGTTTTGGGAATTATATTTGGTGTATAAAATTAATTATTTTAGGATTATTTATGTTTAATTATTCCATTTTTACCCCCAATAGTGATTATCCTAGTGTAGTGTGGAAGCTTAAATATAGATCAAGGGAGCTAGCCCTTTCAAACCTAGAGATTTATCTCTTGTAGTAGCTTGCCTATAAATAAATATAGTTCCATGTTATCCTAAAATTGAGAATGTATAATTGAATTATCTAGGGTGTAATTTTAGTCTATAACAACAACCAAAAACACATTCTTTGTAATATCCTCCTTTAATTCCTAGAGAGATCTATAACTTTTTTCATCATGATTAAGTGACTTGCAAAAGTTACAATACAGAGTCTATGGATTCTTAAGATATTGTTGTAAGTAATGGAAGTGAGATGTAATTTATTATACCATTATAAATGTTGTTTAAAACTCTTGTTTTTATTCTTGGGCACTCATTCCTATGATTCCCTTCCTTACCACACTCTATACACCATAGACTAGACTTATACTTGTCTCTTCCCTCTTGATATTGATCCATCCTTCTTAGGAGTGTTAATTTAGTGATCTATATTTTTGAAGTTGAATTATCACCATAATATTCAAACTATTTAACCATAATTGCAACTTATCTTGCATCCACATTGGTGTTTAAATGTGTTTGAGTAATGGTAAAATGTATTCTTGTTCACAATTCTTCCACAAATCAAGCCGCTTTATCTTTATATTATAGAGAAAACTCCACTTTATTCATCACATAGAGAAAATATGATCATATTCAAAGATGGTCTCTTTTGATCCATATTATATTTATTTCAAATCATGTATAGTTTAACTATAACATTTACCAATCTTAAATTTTGTGATAAGTATGTATTCTACTATTGAATATCCATGTGATTAACATTTATATGGTATATTATTTCCAAATCACATCCAAAAAAATATATAATTAGTTCACACTTCTTTATTAAATCATTGGTAATTATTTTAGCCTACCACTTCCTATCATAGGTGAGTAAGTATTGTTATGGGTTCGTAGACCCATCATAAGGTGCTACATTAATAAAGGATCATAACTGATCTGCCATAATGATGTTTCTCATATGCATTGTAGTTAGTTGTTGAATAGCCAATATCTATGAATTTTATGGAATTGAGATGAATAATTGGAATTTTGATGCCTACAATGTCCCTATTCATTCTGGTGATGAAGTAGCCTTAGATGTATCCTTGTCATTTTCCTCTTCTTTTAAGATCTTGATTTGTGTAATTAAATCCTTTGCATAAGAATTATGGGGGTTGTCTCTATCAATGATAATACTTATATATTCTTCTTCTATTATTCAAAAAAACTACATGTGACTTGATGACATGCTAAATTTTGTGCCTTGATACCTTTTTGGTGAATCTCTTTTGTGAATGGTCCTTGCCACACTTCATCTTCTAAAGTGGTATTGTAACTACTATGACTCTAAAAAACATTAGGCTTGGGGGATGTGTACTCCCAAGGTGAATGATCTATACCTCCAAAAACATATTTATCAGTACTTGAACATGTGATATGTATGATATTATATGGAAATATTGTTTCTCCTCCTTGGAATAATCTTTTGTATGTATGTGAACTCTCAACTACTTGATCCACTTATACACTATTTTCTTCCTCTTCCTCTTTCACTTAATCCTTCTCATCCTCACATTCTTTATTCATGCCAAGACCATGCCTCCTCTCATGACCTAGCTCTTCTTCCCTTCTCTCCTTCTCACTCTTGTATTATATAATACTATAACTCCGTTTTTCATAATTTTCAAGGTCTCACTCTATTTATTTCACCATTTCTATTGTCATAGCTCTCTTTCTAACTCTAGAGTCTTCTTCCGATTTTTATCCTCTTGGTTATCCAGTTTGGATTTAAGTTCAAATTATACCTTATTATTATCTCACTATTCATGCTCCTATCACACACATACCCATGGTGCTTGAAGTGACTACCCCATTCTAATTGGAATAGGCACCATGTTCTTTTCTATAGCCAACATCTTGATTAACAAATGGAGTTGTTGTAAAAAAATACCTCTGATACCCCTAATAAATAAATCCTTCAACACTTCAAATTTTATATACTCTTTTATAGTATAATTGGTTATGTATCCATTGATGGTAGTAGTTATCCAGTGATCGATTGTATGAGTCCAACTATTGTCCAAGTTTTTTATCCACTCTATCTTTTCTTTAGTTCATTACAATAATTCTAACCCCTCTATTACATTTGGGAAAACCATATATATACTTTAATCCATAATTTTTATAAGTTCCTTGAGTTATTCTTGGATTAATTATGATTGATGGAATTAGAATAACCATGTAAAAATAAATCCAATGTTATATTTATTTGTCACATACATCCAAACATGTAGTTTTGCACTCATATTTACATGTTAACATGTAGAAATCCAAATTCATAAATTAAGAATTGAATCTAAATTAAATATAGGATGAAAATGAAAACTCCACTATACTAATATTCCATAGTATAAAAATTAATAGTAGTTTACTTCTTGTAAGCCCAAGTCATCAAACCTGCCCCAATAGGATAGATGTATCATACGATTGACTTACAATCATATATATCTCTTGATAAATCATTATCTATGAAGTCAATAACTATTATGTTCCAACTATAAGTGTGACAAAAAATTGAGGCTTTTCTACTTGAATTTTACTCAATCCAAAATTAATAGTACCACAAAGATGCATTAGAATTCATTTTACATCTTTTTAATGGATTTCATGGGGGGCCTAAAAATAACATGATTACAAGTTAACAAAAAATGAAAGATCAGGGTGAGTATTATTCAAGTATAGAATAATTATCATGAATTTCTTATAAAGTGTACCATCAACAGAAGGAGAATAAAACTATCTAAAAATATCAACTCCAATTTAATAAGAGTCTGTGTAGACTTGTAGTCTATCATGTTGAATTAGCTGAGTATGTATTGAAAATATTTGGATTGATTAATAAATATTCCTTTATTAGACTGTGAAAAATTAAGACCAAGGAATAATGTAAAAATCCTAAGTTAATCATCTCAAAATAATTTATAAAGTCATGAACATACTAGGTGGAACTCCTTATGATGATTATGTCATTAACATTGATGACCAAAATTAGGAGTTTCCCATCTACTTTTTTGAGGTAGATAGTGGGTTTGGTGGGACTTATTGTAAAGACAAAGTTGATTAAGGATGTATTGATCATATTTTAAACTAGAGAAAATATTTCATGGTATTCAACACCTTCAAATTATGAAAAAAATTGGATACACATTAGGATTGATATCTATTAATGGACCCATCTAATGCATACTTAGTGCAATACACCCACTTGCACCTCACTTTATTCATTCCTTTAGGAAATGGAATCAAGTTCCAATTTTTTATTCTATAGTAAAAAAATGTTTTATTGTAGATTCCTACCATTTAAGATGCTTAAAAGCTTTATGATAAGTCTTTAGATCATGTGTCACTACCAATTGTGCCAAATGTGCAACACCATATAGATGATGTGATATAATTGTGTTTGAATCTATTGTATCCCTTTCCAATGAATTATCCTCATGGAAAAATTTATGAAACCTTTATGGTAGAGAAACTATTGGTTGTGAAATTAAATTCTCAAAATTTTCCATCATTGGTGGAGGTGTTGGTTGTCCTTCCTATGACTCATCATATGAATTGTAATAACACTCAGAATGGTAGTCATCTAAACTATATTTTATTGCTTAAGAAACCTCAAAATTTATGATCATAATAAGATACCTATGATGGCATATTAAATTATATGGATAAGCTCCAAAATCATGTTAGCTACCATAAGACATACACCCATAATACTTGAAATAATATAAATCAATGAAATCTTTAAATAAAAATATTACAAACATTTACCTCATGTAGCATGACTACCTCTTTAGATTATAAGGATCTAGTCTAAATTGTTAGTTTAATAATAAATCTCTTCTATAGTGAATACCTGAGTCACTATCTTTCTTTAATCTTATATAGATAAGCAAGAGGCTAGGGATAAGTGGTGCAGGATAATAGAGATTGATGAGCACTATTATATTTGGACAAGGTCTCTTACTATGCATATGTATTATTTTAAGTTTGTGGAATTATTTTTTGTGGCACAAATAGTCTTTGTGTTGTTTTATGTTACCTTGGTGTGTGCCTATTTTTAGTGTTGGTTTATGTTGCATAAAAGAACACTTATGTTTATAAGGTTATATGCATCTTTTATTTCTTAGATTGATCTATTTATTATCCTAAGTCTATAAAAATCTATGTAAGATGCTTTGTTATTCTATCATTACCAAATAGTTGTGTGGAGATTTGAGGTAAAATTATACAATAAGTGATACTTATTTAAATAGGGTATTTAGTTGAGTTAATTCTTCACCAAAGTGACATATGAGTAGGTGAAATTTCTTGTGTCAATTATATCTTCATTATGTAAGCCATCTATTGAGTTTCAAATCATTTGAAGAGATCATGGTAAAGTTACTTATCATTATTTTGAATAATTAAGAGTCATAACACAAAAGGTTTCATTATAATTATTGACTCTAATGTCCTATAATGTGGTGAAACTTTATATGTATTGGTGACATATTAAAAAAGGGTTAGTTGTTGAATGTTAATAAATTTAATCCTAAAAGTCATAAAAGCTAATAAGGATTCATTTAATAATGTTTGTGATCTAATTTTTTATGTGTTAAGCTCTAACATGTTACTTTTCCTTGGAAATGCATATACATTTATTTATTTTGGTGCACTAAGGTGTGTTAATGATGTTAGAGTGGTAAAATCACCTAATGTAAGTAGGCATGTCTTACATATATATAATCATTCCCCTACACCTATGCTAAGGGACTTTAATTTGGTAGTGAAGATTAGATTTGAGAGTTTTATTTTGATATAGGATAATTTTATAGACTATGAGGTAGTAAAGTTGAGATCTAAGGTATGATGTTTTAACAAATATCATTGTGAGATCATATTATCATTGTGCCTATTGCATATCTTATGATTGAAGATTAATATAGATCCAAATTATAATTTTTATATTTCATTACAATTTTTTCTTGTGTATATAGAGGGCTATGTGGTTGAAGGAATATCTTAGTTGATGCTCCTAACTAAAATTACATCATTTGCTATCAGAGTAAGTTTATAATTATTGTTATTGATTGTTGATTTTTGATTTTTTTAGTGAGTGTATAAGGTAACTATAAACATATTACAAGATTTTTTGGAAGAATGTGTGTTGAGTTGACAAGTGTTGTCACTGATGTTAAAGTGGATCTCATTTGATGCCATTGATGTCAAGGTGCATCTAGCGAATATGCATGGTGAATGGCCTGTGAGGTATGAGCTTCTATGTATAATGTGATATGAGAGATATTTAAGGAAATTTAATGATAAATGAGGTTAATTTCAAGAAGTTGAATTTATTTTAATATCGGTGTTTAGATGAGTAAGTCCAATTGGCAGTGTATGTTGTGACAATAATGAGCATTGAAGGTATGTAGTGATTTCCATGAGAAATAAAGGTACAGGTCCAAATGTCTCATATATGATTAGTTGATGTTGTGTTAAGGTCATGATGTGGAAGGAACAAGTTAAGGCATCAAGGCATCTTGTAAAACCTTATCTAGACCTTGTGAGATGGTATGCATAGGAAGTATGGTGTGAGTGAGCTTATGCATGTGAAAAGTTTTTTTATATTTGTATGGGATTGAGATTTAGGTATGTAAGTATTCAAATGTGTTTTAATGAAAGTATTTTATGATAAATTCTTAAGTAGCCTAAGCATAATCACATCATGAAAAGACCTTGTGTGAAGGCATGGGCTTAGTCACTTGGTCAGATGAGTTATCTTAGGCATGTGATAAGATGTATGGTAGTGGGTGAGAATGTTAAGATGTCATGTGGCATGAGAGTGAGATTTTTATCATAATAATGAGGTGTTGAGAACATGAAAAGAGGCATAAAGGTCAAATGCCTAAGTAGCCTAAAGACTAGTCATAGCATGAAGAGACCTAGTGAGAAGGTTTGAGCATGATGTCTTGGTGAAATGGATGCAAAGAGTAATAAAAATTATTATGAGGTTACTTGATCAGGTATATGATATTATGGAGCACTTAGGATAATGTCAAGTTAATCTTACAAGGGTAAGGCCTTAAGACCAAATATGTAACTATACTAGTTCTAGAACTTGCCTAACCTAATAAAGTGTCATGAGGTGTTTTCAAGGAAAATGAAGGATGTTTAAAATTTTTTGAGCATGTGAGATAGTGTATGATAATGTAAGTGAGGTGTAAATCACATTAAAATAGGTTTGAAGGTCAATTTAAGACCTGATGAGGTGTGAATATTTAGGTGTAGTAAATCAAGATGGTGAGAACATGGCCTAATGAGGTATCAGGATCAATTTCCAAGGCATGTGTAAGTAGGTGAGCATTTATAAATGTGATTCAAGGTGTTTTAATCATATGCATGAAATCTTAGGTCATGGTTTATAATAAAAAGTGTTTCAAGGTCTCCTACATGCACATAAAGTAGAATAGTCTACTTGAGAAGGTTTTCCAGGTATTCATTGGCACGTGCAATATCTGAATGAGGACATAAAAAATTAATGGTATATGGGTAAGGGTCATAAATAAAGTTTCTAGTCATTTTTATGGAATTATGGGCTAAGATTTATGATTGATCATTAAGACTAAAAGATAGTTTAAACTCTCAAAGAACCCTAACTCAGACCCAATGTGAAAGATCTTATTCTAAATTTCCCATAATGGTTTGGTATGGATATAAAAGTTATTGGAGGTTATTTTAATTTCTCTTAGGTACCTCTATGTGTGATTGGTTTCTCAAGTGAGTGAGCAGACCCTAAAAAAAGTGTTTGTTTTTAGGAAATTTATTGTATAAGATAGAGCTGACCAAGTCAAAGTATGAAAATGGATGGAGGTAAGAGTGTGAGACTTTTATTTTATGTCAATGGTGTTTAATGAGTAGGTTATATCCTTCAGGTATTCTAAATAGGTCATACAGGTTGACCTATCATTAAGAGACCTAATGGTGTAGCTAATGAGAAAACCAGATAGAAGTGAGAAAGTTATTAGGGAGGTGTTGCCATGGATTAAAGTTTAATAAAAATACATGGATATGTTTTTAAAGAATTTTAATACATGTTAATGATGAATATAAGTTATGGATATCCTTGTATATATCAAAATGTTTCTCTCAAATTTGACTTGTCTTGCTCAGTGAGGTCTCTGTATAGAGAGGTTCAGAGATTGATCTATATGTCTAATATTTTACATTGGACATTAGTGTTTATATACGTTTTTAATATCTATAAATATTATTTTCATGCATCAATATTCTCTTAAAGTGTCTAAACATGTGTTTAAATTCATTATCACCATGACTATATTTGAAAGTAAATTGAAAGATCTAGGCAAGCAAGTTGCAGTGATGAGTTGGAGGCTCTCTACCCTTAGTTGAATCATATGATGAATATGATATTGTTTTATAGGAAATTAATTTCCTATTAATTCTTTAAAAAATATTTTTAATTATCTAAAGTTTATAAAATGGTAAATTTAAAATAGGTTGACTAGTTCAGGTTTGATTGTGTGTATCAAAGACAAAAGATTGTTCTAAAAAACCAATATTTGGAATTAGATCTTGAAATATTTATACTTGAGAATATTTTAGAGATGTAAAATAATATCTTGAATGTGTCAGATGTCATAGGAAATATTATTTTATGGATTAAATTTCAAGTCTTCATGACTGTGCTTTGAGGCTTATTGGTAGTTCTGAGTGGCCTACTTATAGATAAGGTTTGACTACTTTTGACTTGAGTTGTGAGGTATAATTAACATGGTGATGAACTTGAGGTCATGATTATTATATTTATATTATTTTTTTCCATGTTTTTTTATACTGTTCTATTTTTTCTTTAGTTGTTTAAAATAAACTTTTTAGATATGCACAGGTCAAATATGAACAATACTAATGGTGTGCTCCAAGTAGTGGTTTGAGATAAAATGAGTTATGAAGATAATATGATATTTTTATGGGTATATTTATGTGGAATATTATATTTCCATACCATGTGAAGTGTTTTAATGTGCTCCAATATGATCAAAGGGTAATGTGTGCTAAGTAGGCCTAATGAGATTAGGTCTCCATAAGACCTAAAGAAGGAATATAAATTGTTAAGCTATGTATGACCTAATGGATTAGTTGATTCATGTTTTAAATTTTTTATAAGACCTATTTCAATGGAAATACATGTGTGAAAAGGTATATGTCTGACCAAGGTGTGTGAGAGTAAGAGACTAGTATAAGTACAAGGCAATTTAGGCTTATTAGTGTAGGTAAGTGAAGAGTGTGTGAAAGCAAATAAAAGATAAAAAATTGGAACATAGGGAGATTATATGGAAGATAAAATGGTTTTCATTAATAAAAAATATAAGGTCTAAATTTGAGGATCAAGGTCATATGACCTAGTCAATTCAATAAGAGGGCTAGTTGAGCGAAGAGGGCTAGAGGCTAGTTTGAGAGGGATAGAAGTGTTGAGAGTAGACCATCATATATTGAAGATTAAAATAAGGTCAATATTTAAGGTATATTACTACTTGGATGAGTGGGTGCTTGGTTAGGATGTGTCTGATTTGGTGCTGAGTCACTAAGGGAGTTGGCATTTCCTTGTAAGTGGGTGCTTGCTAAAGACTCTATCAAGTTGATGCTTGATAGATTAGGGTTGATGCTAAAAGTTGAGTTGATGTTCAACTAAATTTGATTAATTGATTTATAGGAATATTTTTCCAAGTTATGGTCATTATGTTTTATTCCCCATGAGGGTTTCCCACTTATATGATGTGTTCATACTTGTTATGTGTATATTCTCATACTGCTATACTTGTTGATATTTCTCATATAATGATGTTGCTTGATGAATGATTAGAATATATATTGAAGTGAAATTAAAAGTTCATAAATATACTTATTCACCACCATTCTCAATCATCTTGCTTCCAACATTTGGTATCAAAGCCTTTTCCTTTGAGATAGGCCTAACAACCTAAAGGTGATCCTAAGAATCACAAACTTGATTTATGATGATGATAATATTTATCATGATTGTAATGATGGTATACTAAATAATAATGGTACTATAAGATTTTAATAAGAAGGATGATGAAAAGATGACTCATGACCAAGTCATAAACCAAGGTGGGATGTTTTCTACTATAGAACATAAGTAAGATTAAAAAGAATGTCAAGAATATTATTTGCTAGCTCAGAAGGATTATGTAGAATCCAAGTCAAAGGTCAACCCTAAGTTGACAATCAATATTATAAGGATGTTTAAGATTATTCAATCTTGTGAGAGTATGGTAATCTAGGAATCTCTTGAATTTATGTTGTTCTAGTACCCTATACAAGGGATGACTCCATTAAGGTTTCATGGAGACATTCATCTATAAGTGGAACTGTGGTGGATGATTATTGAGCTTTGATAGGTATTGTAGGTAAATAAGGTATGAATATATGTTTATATTTTTTATTTGTACCAAAGTACTTGATCTATGTTGGAGATGGTCTGTATGGTGAACAAGTGGAGAAGATAAAAAGATAACATGGTTGTATGATTCTTCTTTGTTGAGTTTTTACATTAAGTGATGTATGTTTGGTATAAGGGGAAGTCCCTAATTATAAAATTGGTGTCAATATTGTTAGTTTAAGTCATTATAAGGACAAGGCAAGTGTTCTTTGGAATATTGAGCATGACCATAAGGGGAACATGATTATGCTGTGTGGTCCTTCTCTATTGAAGGTGACTAACAATATTATCATTTGGTCCTTAACATGAAAGATGTATGTTCAAATGGAGAGTGAACTTAGTATGATTAAGATAATATGAATGTATTTATAATTTATTAGTGTGAAAAAAATGAAGGTGATACTATCATATATATTTAAGTATGCAGAACATAGTGAAATCATGAAAAACTAGTTAGCATAAAAGAAGATTGCAAAGTTTTTCATTGGGATATTACCATAAAGAGTTGAGTGATTAAATGCATGAAAGTGTTGTTATGATGAGGTCTATGCCATGGTAGATTAAGGAGCATGAAGGATTATATTTATCCCTTGGAAAAATATCCTTGATTGTAGATAAACATAATAGGCATGGTGGACAAGCATTATTTTCATAGATGTTTTATGTTCATAAACATTGAGTGTGATTGATATAGATGTTTGAAGATGACCTTTGGGTCATGTATCACAAGTATATATGCTCAGTATGTCTTGGGTGTGGGAGGTGAAGGTGATTTAACAATATATAAGTCTGAACTAGGTGTTGTACAAATCTAATAAAAAATGAAGAGAGGTTGAAGGTCCAATTAAGTGTGAATAAGGTGTGTAGTACAGAACAGGTATGAAAAATAATGAAGAAAAATTGGAAATTTTTCATGTCTATGGCATTAAGGTGCATAAATATAGGTAAGTAATCTTGTTTACCTAAAACCATTTGAATATCTTTGTCAGCCTAGTGAGTTTGAATCATATGAGTGATGCTATGTTCAAGATGTATGATCTTATAATTTGAGTTCATTTAGAGGAAGTATGCATGGAGTAAGGGGGATCATATTCATGTGATGTTTCATAAATCTTGCTAGAAAGAAGGTGTGATTTAAGATAAAAATTATGGAAGAATTTTGTCATTAATGTCAAAGGGGGATAAACTCAAAAAAGTGAGATTGAGCAAACTAGGGGAGATGAGAGTGACCAGTTTGAAGATTTTTTTGCCATCAATGACAAAGAGGAAGTTTGTTGAGAAGTGTTGTCATTGATGTTAAGATTGATGTCATTTGATGTCATTTATGTGAAGGTGCATCTGGTGAAGATGAATGATGAATGTAATATGAGGTATGAACTTGTGTGTCTAATGTGATAAGAGAAAATTTGAAGGAAACCTAATGATAAATGAGGTTGATGTCAAGAATTTGCAGTTGTTTTAAGATTGGTATCTAGATGAGCAAGGCTAGTTGGTAGTGTATGTTATGATAAGCTAATGAGAATTGAAGTTATGTATTGATTTCCATGAGAAATAAAGGTATAGGTATAAGTGTCTCATATCTACATGTTTGATGTTGTATTAAGTTCATTATGTAGAAAGAACAAGTCAAGGCATCAAGGTATCTTGTACATCCTTGTCTAGACATTGTGAGATGGTATGTGCAAGTAGAATGGTGTGAGTGAGCTTATGCATGTGAAAATATATTTGGAATTTTATGGGATTGAGATTTAGGTATATAATCCTTCATAAGTGTTTTAAGTTAGGTATTTTAGGACAAATTCTTAAGTAGCCTAATCATAGTCACATCATGAAAAGACCTTGTGTGAAGACATGGGCATGGTTTTATGGTGAGATGAGTGGTATCAAGAATGTGATAAGATGTATGGAAGTGGGTTAGCATCGTAAAATTTTATATGCCATGTGAGTGAGATTTGATCATAATAGTGAGGTGTTGAGAACATGAAAAGAGGCATGGAGCTCAAATGCCTAAGTACCATAAAGACTAGTCATAACATGAAGAGACCTAGTGAGAAGGTTGAATATGATGGCCTAGTGAAATGGATGCACAAAGGGATAATAAGTTGTATGATGTTAATTGAGAAAGTATATGATGTGATAGATCACTCAAGAGAATGTCAAGTTAAACCTATAGGGGTAAGGCCTTAAGACCAAATCTACAACTAGACTAGTTCTAGACCTTGCCTAACCTAATGAAGTGTCATGAGGAATTGTAAAGGTAAATTAAGGATGTTTAAATTTTTTTGAGAATGTGATATATTTTATGATCATTTAAGTGAGGTGGAAATTACATGGAAAGAGGTTTGAAGGTCAGTTTAAGACCTAATGACATGTGAAGATTCAGGTGTAGTAAAGCAAGATGGTGAGAGCATGGCCTAATGAGGTATCAAGATCAATTTACATGTATTTTGTGAGTAGGTGAGAATTTAAAAAATGTCATTCAAGGTATTTTAAGAATAAGCATGAAATCTCAGGTCGTGGTTTGCAAGAAAAAGTGTTTTAAGGTCTCTTGTGTGCACATAATGTAGAATAGTGTACCTGCAAAGTTTTTTCAAGTGTTCATTAGCATGTTTAAAATATTAATGAGGACATAATAATTTAATTGTATATAAGTAATGGTCCTAAATAAAATTTACAATCATTTTTTTTTGGAAGGAGGTCCTAAGCTTTATGAATGACTATTAAGACTAGAAGATGGTTTAAACCCTCAAATAATCCTAACTCAAATCCAATGTGAAATATATTGTTTGAAAGTTAAAAAAATGGTTTGGTATGGATATAAAATTTATTTTAGGTTCTATTAAACTCTCTCAATCACCTCTAAGTGTGATTAGTTTCTCAGGTGAGTGAGCAAACCTTACAAGAAAGTGCTTATTTCTAGGAAATTACAATAGTAGATAGAGTTGACTAAGTAAAAGTATGCAATGGATGAAGGTAAAAGTGTGAGACATTTAGTTTGTGTCCATGGTGTTTTATGATAATTTTATATCCTTTAGTAATGATAAAATGGTCATATAAATTAACCTATTTCTAATAGACCTAATGATGCAGATAGTGAGAAAACTATACATAAATGAGAAAGTGATTAGGGAAGTGTTTTCATGGATTAGGGTTGAATCCAAATGCATGGATATGTTTTTTAATATTAGTAATAAATTTTAATTATGAATATAAGTTTTGGATATCATTTTATATATCAAAACATTTCTCTCAAATTTGACTTGTCTTGCTTAGTGAGGTCTATGTACAGAGAGGTTTAGAGATTGATCTATCTGTCTAATATTTGCCATTAGAATTTCGTGTTTTTGTTTTTGGAGATGTTATAAAGATATATAAGGATAATTTTAATTCATTAATATTATTTTAAAGTGTCTACATAGGTGTTGAATGTCATTATCACCATGATTGCGTTTGAAGGTAAATTGGTAGATCTGGGTAAACTAGTTGCAGTGATGAGTTGGAGGCTCTCTGCCCTTATCTGAAGCATCCAATTCATATGAAGTTTTTTTTAGGAAATTAATTTCCTATTAATTCTTTTAAAAATATTTTAAATATTTTAAATTTATTTAAATGGTAAATCCAAAATGGGTTGACTGGTTCAAGTTTGACTGTGTGTATTGAAGACAAAAGATTGGACTCCAAGATAAATATTTGGCATTATACCTTGAAATATATGTGATTTAGAGTCATTTATATATGTAAAATAATTTATATAAGTTTTCATAGGTCATAGGAAGTATTATTTGAGGAATTAAATTTCAATTCTTTATGACTATGTTTTGAGGCTTATTGGTAGTTCTAAGTGGGCTACTTGAAGAGAAGGGTTTGACTACTTTTTCCTTGAATTGTGAGGTAAAATGAACATTGTGATGAACTTGAGGTGATGAGGATTATTTTTATATAATTTTTTTCCATGTTTTTTTGAAAATATTATGTTTTTTATTTAGTTTTTTAAAATAGACTTTTTGGGTATACACAAGCCTAATATAAACAATACTAATGGTGTGCTCCAAGTAGTGGTTTGAGATAATAGGAGTTATAAAGATGAGATTATATTGGTAAGAGTATATTTATGTGGAATACAATATGTTATTTATATGTGAATTATTTTAATATGCTCCAAGAAGATCAAAGGGTAACATGTGCTAGTAAGCCTAATGAGATTAGGACTCCTTGAGATCTAAAGAAGGATTACAACCTATTAAAATATGGATGACATAATGGATTGGTTTATTCATGTTTGAAACATGGTATAAGACATATTTAAAGGTTAATACAATTGTGAAAAGCTATATGTCTAACCATGGTGTATGAGAGTAAGAGACTAGTATAAGTACAAGGCAATTTAGGTCTATTAGTGTAAGACAAGTGAAGAGTGTGTGCAAGAAAATAAAACAAAACAAAAATGAACATAAGGTGGTTATGTGGAAAATTATATGGGTTAAATGGATATATAATATAATTTATTAATGTGAGGATTAAGTTTATATGACCTAATCAAGTCAAGAAGAGGGCTAGTTGAGCGAAGAAGGATAGAGGCTGGTTTGAGAGGGATATAAGTGAATGAAGACTTTAGATAGACCATAATATGTTTTATAATAAAATAAAGTTAATATGGAAGGTATATGACTAGTTGGATAGTGGGTGCTTGGTCAAGAGGTGGATGAGTTGGTGCTTCCTTGAAAGTGGGTGCTTGCTAAAGAATCTATCAAGTTGATGCTTGATAGATTGGGGTTGGTGCTCTAATTTGAGTGGGCGATCAACTTAATTTGATTAATTGATTTATAGGACTATTTTCAAAGATATTTTTAGTATTTTTTATTCCCCATGAGGTTTTCCCACTAATATGATGTGTTCATACTTGCTATGTGTATATTCTCATGCTACTAGACTAGCTGATATTGCTCATATAATGATGTTGCTTGATGAATGATTAGAATATGTATTAAAGTGAAAGTAAAAGTTCATAAGGATACTAATTTACCCCCCCATCTTAGTCATATTTCTTCCAACAAGGTGTAAGTAGAGTTTTTATTTGAGATCATTGTTTGGTATGAATATTTATATTTTTAAGGAAATGGCATATTTAGGATAGGTGGTAGAAAATCTTGAGTGGTTAGAGAACATGGGATAGTAAATCTAGTAGTATTAATGAGAGAAATTAAAGATATAATGGAATTTATGAAACTCATATATCATCATGGAGTTGAAGTACTAAATGATGATATTGATATTGAGGTCACAAAAGGAGTACCTGAAGATCAAGATGTATAAGAAGATATTGATGAACTTGAAGATAGATTATTATGAGTTTTTGAGAGAATGATAAGTAAGACATATTTTTACCCTATAATTTATTCTATAAGTTTGAGTCTTAAAGAGCTCATTGATTAGATCATTAAGCTAGATAAATACTTTGATTAAGTAAGTATGAAAGATCCCAAACATGTTAAGTTTTTTGGCACACATTTGAAATGTCAATAATCTTTATGGTGGGAACATATATAAGTTAATAGAGTGTATATATTAATACATGGGATATATTTATTTCCAATATGAAATTTAAAATCATTATTGTGGATTATAATATGAGTTTTCTTAATAAACATCAAAAACTTGTGATAAATAGAGATGTGTTAAAGAATACATTGAGTATTATAGTCTTATAATTAGAGTGGTTAATTTTGAATATGATGTTGAAATATCTCTAGATATGTAAATGGATTGCACATGACAATTTAAGATGAATTTAGGATGATTATATTGTGATATATTGAATAAGCCTATCAATGTATGCTGAAGGTAGAGGAGAAGTTATCACATAAATAACAAGGATAATTTCAAGGAATAAGAAGATTCAACCATCTATGTAGAACTGGCAGAGGTTATTATACACAAAAATAATAGGATTAAGTAAATACTTTTTAGTGTAGTGATACCACACCTAGAGAGTTAAAGGTAATTTAAGAGGTAGAGGATCTTATGGATGAGGTAGATGTCATGGATTCAATGGAACATGTTTTAGATGTGGTGAGATTAGACAAAAAACATTTGAGTGTTCTCATAAATGTAGTGAAGCAAGTAAAAAGAGTGATGTGAGCTCACATATCACACAAGTAGATGGATAAAGTGTTGCATAAATTCATAACAAAGATAAAATAGAGACTAATGAAGATCTCATGATGAAGAGAGTATTATTAAACCTTGAAAAAGAATAAAATAGTCCTACACAAATAAATAATCTATTCATAAGCATTTGAAAATATGAAAGTAAATGTTATAGATTGATTATTTATAGTGAAAACATAGATAATATTTTTTTGAAATAACTAGTTGATAAACTTGAGTCGAATAAAATTTTACATCTGAACCTATATAAGGTTTCATTATTGTTGAAAGAACATCAAGTTATGGTGAATGAGTAATGTTTTGTAATTTTAAAAATTAAAAAAAATAAAGATTATTTTTTATGTGACATAATGCATATGGATATTTATCATATTTTGGTAGGATGGCCTTGTAAATTTGACCACTTGGCACAACATTATAGCCATACTAATACATATACATTATGGAAAGATGGAGTAAAACACACAATGAACCCTTTGAAGGATAAGTAATAATAAATGGACACCAGTCTAAAAGTGTTGTAGTTTTAGGGAAAACTTTTATGAAGGAAGTGAAGTAGAGTGAATGTTATGAATTAATTTTAAAACTAGTGTGAGAAGTTGAAAATGTATCAAAAGAAGAAACACTACAAAATGAAGTAAATGATATACTAAATGAGCTTGAGGAGATTTTTATCTAATGATTTTCTAGATGGATTAACACCAATGAGAGTCATAATTCATCACATTGTTTTGATTCTTGTTTCGAGTTTACCAAATAAAGAAACACATAAATTGATTCTAAAAGAGAATGCCTAAGTGAAAAGATAAGTTTAAGATTTATTGAATAAAGGTTTAATTAGAGAAAATTTGAGCCCATGTGAAGTGCCAAAAATACTAATGCCTAAGAAGAATGGATAATAGAGAATGTGTGATAATTCTTGAGTGATTAACAAGATTATTATAAAGTATATATTTTTATTACTATGTATAGATTATTTAATGAATTATTTGAGTTGAGCAAGATACTTCACAAAAATTGATTTGAAGAGTAGATATCATCACATTCATATAAAAGAGGGCCATTAACTGAAAAAAACATTCAAAACATAAGAACAGTTATATGAGTGGTTAGTTATACCATTTGGTTTAACCAATGCACTATGTACATTCATGATATTGGCTAATGAAGTTATTAAACCATTTAAATGGGTAAATTTTTCATTGTGTATCTTGATGACATGCTAATTTTTAGTGGAATAGAGGAACAATACTTATGGCATTTGTGAAAAGTGCTAGAAAGGTTAAAGGAGGAGAAATTACTAGTAAATTTGAATAAACATAATTTCATGTAGAAAGAATTGGTATATTATGGATTTGTGATTTATAAAAAAGGTTTAAAGATAAATATAGAAAATGTGCAAGCTATATCTAATTGAACATCACTACAAAATATATTTGATGTACGTAGTTTTCATGGACTAGTAAGTCTTTATAGGAAGTTCATTATTAATTTTAGTGGAATGTGTGGAATGGCCATTGGTGTGATGCACACAGATAAAAGAGGATGGGCAATAGAAGCAAAACATAGTTTCTAGTAGTTGAATAAGTAGATAACAAAACAACTAGCATTGACATTGTCAAATTTTAATAAGGTATTTTAAGTAGACTATTATGTTATTTGTATTAAATATGAATATTATTAAGTCAAGAAGGAAGACATTGCATATTTTAGTGAAAATTTTAATGATATAGTATGAAATTATTTAGTATATGATCAAGAGTTCTATGCAATTGTACAAGTGGTAAATAAATGGAGATATTATTTGTTTATAAATGAATTTTTATTTTATATAGATCATTAAGCATTAAAATTCATTAATATTCAACACAAGTCTAATCAAATACATATGAAATGGGTTGAACTTATACAAAGTTACTATTTTTTTTGAAATATAAAAGTGGAAAGTCTAATAGATTTGTTAATACATTGAGAAAAATAATTATTTTGTTGAAATAATTAAGAGTGGAATTCATAGGATTTGATATCATGAAAGAAAAATATGAAGAAAAGAATATTTTCATGAAGCATGGAATTCATGTAGAGAACAAGTGAGTAAATATAGAACAACATGGTTAGAATATTTTATTGAGGGAGGTTTGTTATTCAAAGGAAGACACTTATACATACTGATAGGTTCAATGTGAAATAATTTAGTCAAATAAAAACATAGTGAAGGTATAATATGCCATTTTCAATATGAAAAACTTTACTGTAAGTGATGGAAAATAATTTTTTGCAAAAAACAAGTGTAGATGTGTGAAAATTTGTTTAAGAGTGTAGATTTTTCCAAATAGTGAAAGGGAGAAGTTAGAGTACAAGGTTGTATCAATCACTACCCATTTTAGAGAAGCTGTGGAAGGATATAAGTATGTATTTTTTTAGGTTTACCTAAAATACACAATCAAAATGATTTAATATTTTTGAGAGTTGATACATTTTTCAAAAATGGCACATTTTTATTTGTATAAAGACTAATGATACAACAAATGTAGCTAGTTTGTTTTTAAAATAATTTTGTAAGACTGTATGGATCACCACACAATATAGGATCAGATAGAGATGTGATTTTTTCTTGACATTTTTAGTAAAAACTATAGAATAAGTTGAATACTAGACTATGGTTTAGTTCAACATACCATCCTCAGAGAGGTGTACAAATATAGGTAGTCAACAAAAGTTTGGGTAATATTTTGAGATGTTTAATTAAATGTAATTCAAGAACATGGGATAATATTATAGCGCAAGATGATTATACTTATAATAATTCCATGGATAGAGGTAAAAGAAAGAAAACATTCCAAATTATTTATATTTCAAGTCCAATAGGAGTTATATAATTATGATGCATGAGAAATGAGCATAAGAGAAGTGTTGAAGTAAAATATTTTACAGAGCATATACAAAAAGTGCATAAGTGAAAAAAAATTTGGAAACGAATACAACATAGTACAAACAATGTGTATAACCTAAGAGAAGAGAAGTTATATATTATGTGGGAGAATTAGTCTTATAATATTTGAGAAAAGAGATATTTCCAATAGGAACATACGATAAATTGAAATGGAAAAATATTGGTCCATGCATAATTTAGAGAAAGTTTACAAAAAATGCATATGAAATAAAGTTACTTGAATTTATAGACATATCATCTATTATCAATAGGGATAATTTGTATCTATATTATGAAATGAAAATAAAATTTCAGATTTTGAAGAAATAAATTAGATATTTTAGATGCTCGAGAAAGAGTGAAAATAAATAGAAGTGATTGACATGCTAGCTAGAAAAACTACAATAAATAAGGGCTTTATAGAATATCTTGGAAAATGGAAAGGCCAAGACATAGAATATGTGATATGTATTAACATATAATAAGGTTAAAGATAAGGAATAACATTATCAAAGTGATTAAAAGTCACATAAGTTGGAGCACATGTTTCTTTTCTTACCTAGGGTGTATAATGGAAGAGCATCTAGGCTCTTAGTTTAGGAATTTGTCTAAACATTGTGTTAACAAGGTTTCTTACTACATATGTCCTATTATACATTTTCAAAAGTATTTTGTGTTGTATAAACTATCTTTGTGTTATTTTAAGTTAGTTTGGTGTCTTCCTATGTTTAGTGTAATTTTGTGTTACATGCGAGTACACTTATGTTTGTATTGTTATGTGCATGTTTTGTTTCATAGTTTTATCTATTTCTTATCCTAAGTAAATATGTGAAGTTATGTATAAGATGTTGTGTTATTATATCATTACCATTTAGCTATGTGGAGATTTGTGTTACACTTATGTTAGTGTGTGACACCTATTGAAATGGGGTATTTGGTTGAGTTGATGAGTAGGTGAAATTTATTGAGGTAATTGGATCTTCATTGTGAAAGTGGTGTGTTGAGTTTTAAATAATTTGAAGAGACTAAGGTAAAGTTCCATATCATTCTTGAGAAGACCTAAGATCCATATCAAAAAGGTTTCATGATTTTTGAATTTAAATTTCTGTGAAGTGGTGTAAATTTCTATGTATTAGTGACATATTACGGAAGGTGAAGTTGTTGACTCTTTGGATATTTGATCCTGAAAGTCATGGAAGCTAATAAGGATTAATTTAATAATGTCCATGATCTATTTTAAGAAGTGTTAAGATCCAATGTGTTACTATTCCTTGTAAATTTTAATAAATTTAGTGTTTGTGATGTAATAAGGTGTGTTAATGCTACTAGTTAGGTAAAATCACTTAATATAAGTAGGTGGGTATTGCATCTATTTAAACATGCCCCTACACCTATGCCGAGAGACTTAAATTGGGTAGTGAAGATTAGATCTGAGATTTTTAATTTGAGATAGGATAATTTAAATCATAATAAATAAAAATATATTTTTATATTTACTGTAATTGAAATATAATATAAATATGAATTATTGTTGCATTTCATATCATTTTTTTTCTTGTGTGAGGGTTGCGTAGTCTAAGGCATATGTTAAATGGGATCCCTAACCATGAATTCATCAATAAGGTTTGAAAAGTAATTAAATTGTTGTACAATTATTATTAATATAAGACTTTACTATTAATAGTGAAAGTTAATCAAGTAAATAACTTGATTGATACTCTTCTCTAAAAATAATTTATGGATAATTGTGCACTAATTAGTGATTATCCATGAATTATATTAAAATGATATTATAAGTGCATATTAAAACCATATAATAGTTTATGAGTAATTAAATACACTAAAATTCTTGTTAAACATAATACAAGGTGTAATTAGAGGACTTGTTCTTTCAGTCTGAATATATGAATTACAGTTTCTATCTTGTAGAATACTAAAGTTTAACCAAAAGATTACAATTTTTTTATTGAGAAAAAGATATTATTAAAGTCAAAATATGTATCCCTTATCCTAAATGGGTGTACTCTAAGGATGTGGTAATGTTCATAGGCATTATTTAGCATCCTTGACATGGTGGCATGGTTGATTTTTTGGCACATAGACCCAAATGTTGAGATCTCTAACTATGCCACTAAACTTGAGTGTTGTAAACTTTTTAGCATGTCAAGTGAGGAGAGAAAAACTATTCCTAGGTATATTTTGTGGTCATGTCATTTTTCATATGTTTTATTTTCCTTCATCCACATTTTATAAGCAATAAATTTAAATTGGAGGCCTTTGAAGTGGAAATATCACTTGAAGACAAGGACTTTGTCTCTTGAATACATTAAAACTACTAAGTCCTATACCATAGATCTTCATATCATCCTCATTCAATGTGATTCAATTTAAAATTAGAGGACACCCATATGCACTTAATAGATTTTTTAGTTCAACTAGATGACTTATGATTTTCATTTTTCAAAATATTGAAGTTTGCCAAAGAAACTACACTTTTTTGTGTTAAGATAAAAATGTTCTTAAAGATGAAATGGGGATCCCATCTCCCAACCAAGAATATTCAAAGGATATTAATGTGGTATTATGTGTTATTCAACATCTATTTTTTGGTTTCACAATCATTTTTCAATCATAAACAACTGAAGGTAGAGAGATCTTCAACTGCAACTCTAAATTATATAATATTTCTTTTCAATGTTTCCACATGCAAGACTAGTAGGAAAAGCTTGTACCTAAGTGGAATAATAGGTCATTCTATTTGTCACATATTTTATTTTAATTAACAAACATTATATAAGTAATTAAATTGTTTTGGGAATCCCCACAAGTGGAAATATCACTTGAAAACATGAAACTAGTCTTTTAACTGCATAAAAACTTGAATTTTTTGATTGGTTATTAAGTATTCTATAATGAATCCATACCATGTTCTCATTAACATGATTTAGAGTGTATGTAGAATATTTCCACATGAATTTAATAGAATCAATGGTTTTTTTGGTTCAACTAGACAACTTATGCTTTTTGTCTTGCATAGGGTTGAAGTATGCCCAAAAAACATCATTTTTTAATTAAGATAAGGACGTTCTTGAAACAAAAATAAGTATCACATTTATAATCAAGACATAGTGAGAATTTACAGACATGATATCAAGTGTTGTTTGGAATGCCCAATGTGGTGGCATAACCAATTTTCAATAATGCACAACTGAAGGTAGATATCTCAAACTATTCTCTAAAATTAATGATATATGTTGTCATTATTTACATGATCTATTTTATATTATAAATATCAAAATTTTATTTCTCTTGGTTTTAAAAAGGTAATATTCTCTACTCAAAATGCTAACCTTTTTATGGTGGAAGTTTCCCTAGACCAATTGAGCTTGACAAGAGAAATACTAGTGTCATGTACACAAACATATGAACAAAGAACTATAATTTACAAATAAATGAATTTTAAATTATAATAATGTACTAACTTGAGTTATTAATCAATTAAAAATTCTTGGTTATTTTTAATAATGAGAGTTTCCAATATTACTTCATGATAACTATTTGAAGGTGCTATAAATCCTTCATTTTTGGCTTGGAAATATGAGAAGCCAACTAAACATTTGTAGTAAAACTAAGTGAGTATACTTAAAAATCTTCATTTTTATCTTATACTCCTCAAATGATGGAATTCCACTTTTCCATATTAAATAGTTCCTCAATCAAGATTATGTTAAAATGACTAGCCTTGTTAGACATGTAAAGTTGTCTCTATTTTTAGAAACCTTTCTAAGGTTATATGTTACCTTCATATAACGTGTGAACCAATAATTTTGTTTATTAAACATTTCCTTTAGGGAAATGACATCAAACACATGTATAGGCTCCAAAAGTTCTGATATGTGATGATAGGTTAAGAGGTGTCTATTATGTCAGCATGAAATGTTTGAATAATTTTAACAATGGTTAGGAGTCATGAACACAAATTAATAACCCACTCTTAATCCTTACACTAATCCCAATCCCACACCATACAAATGTAAAAAAAAACATGCTAATTCTCATTTCCAAGTATTCCATACACTTGAATTTGATAACTTGAATGAATTTATTTTGTTGGATTTAGTAAATGTGTCACATTTTATTTTTTAACACAAATTTTATTACTTCACAACCAAAAATCTCTACACATTTGAATTATTATTAACTTAGTGTGTTAGTTCATGGTTACACCTATATACAATATAATTTGCATTAGTGAAATTAGTAACAAAAAAAATATCCATTTTTTCATTGAATAAGGCTCTTTTAACACATTCATCTAATTTAATGTGATCCCATTTTTCATGCCATAGCTCAAAGAAACTCCATATATGAAGAACAATGCACTCTACATGCATTCTACTATATAATATAACATTCAATAATTATTAAATTAAAATGTAAACTATTTGACCAAATCAAATGTTAAAGCATTACAATGTATTTTTCTTCAAAAATTCATTAAACTTGTTAAAATAGTAGAGATGAACTCTAGCTAATGTGATCGATCTTCACTCATGTAAAAATGATACTCACTTTTAGTATTATTATTTTATTTTGTAATATTAGGTAGATGCCTAGATTTAGTTTAAACATTGTCATTTTGAACAGAATTATAACATGGCAATTGAAATCCTTTTTTTAGTTATAAATTATAATATCATGTAAAGTGAATAATAAACAATATGTACATGTACGAAACATGTTCCTAGATATAAATAATTTTTGGCCAAGTGAATGAGATATTTAAGAGTTTCATGTATATTAAACATTATGTTTTATTGAAATATATAATCAAATCTAACACACCAACTTCATTTTTTACAAATTCACATCTTGATCCTTCTCTCATGCTCTTTAAAAATTACTTAACTATTTCATACTATTCTATTTTATATAATTGTCTACCAATATCATAAGAAATAACAATAAAAATCAAACCATAAATTAAACCTAAGGTATCAAAGAATCCTAAAACAAAAAATAATCACTCAAGGGTAACCATTTTATTTATTGATACTACTACTTTCATTAACTAACAACCCGAGGCATGTATTTGGAAAGGTGTTAACACTATGTATGAAACACTAGTCTTTTTAGAACACTAAGGTTATTAAAACTTATGTATATGGAAACACACTTACATAAATAAAATTAAATGGAAATAAATTGATGAAAATAAAGTAAAATATATTCTTAACCACTCCCTATTGAATGGTTGAGTATTTCCTACATATCCAATACTTCAAGGAGGGAAGTCATACTATATATAGTTATCCCAGTTAGGTGAATGTGTGAAATAATGATTCTTGATTGTATGCAAGCTATGATATATATTTAAATACTTATAAAATGAAAACTTTGTCTTGGATTTGAGGTGATTTATATTTGGAAATGACATTCTATTTATGATTGATGGAATAATTGGAAAGAATTGGAACATGCCTTTGAATGTGCAAGTGTTTGAGTATGTTTGATATATGCTTGTTATATGGGTAATGTTATTAGACTTAATTTGTATTTATATGATAATATTTAGGTAATTTATCATACCATTGATATGTGAGACATATAGGTAAACCCATATGAATGATTTGAATTTGAAATGTGAATGTTTTTTGATGTAGGATAAAATTATCATGTTTGGATGGTAAATGTTTTTTGGTATCATCTAAGTCTAGCGATTATGTCTAGTAGATAAAAATATTGATATGATGGTTTATATATTTTGGAGTATTAAAATTTACTTGTTTAACATATACTCAGGGAATTATTTTAGGTGACTAATAGAAACTAAATATGATCAAACCTAAGGAAGGAATGTGCATGCGAGATAATGGTGAATAAGATTCATATATGTATGCACAAGTAATGTAGGGTGAAGGTAGGTAAAAAATAACATTTAAAATTATATAATATAATATTTTAATATATACACATGGATGATATAATTAATATCAATATTTATCTTAATGTATTCTCTGTTAGGTTGTGGAGCTAAAAGCTTCAACTATGCAGACAAAGAGGAGGATGCTGAAGTTCCAGACGTGCCGGCATTGGCAGTATGACTGACGTCGGTCATGATGAATGCAGAAGGCAACCAGAATTTGTAGGGAGTTAGCTGACGTCAGTCAGCACCAGTTAGATAGGGATCGACGTCGGTCACCTGTGTGTTCCAGAACTGTTCATTGCACGAATAGTTAGTTTGTTGAACTAAGTGTTTGCATATAAAGGCTATTTTGAGTCTTGAGCTACGTGTCTATTATTAGTAAACTAAGAGTATAAGTTATTGTTTAAGTCTGGGATCTATTTATAGACCCATTGGCATGTATTGTAATTATGAGCTAGAAAGGAAGGCAAGGAAGATCCTTCCATTGTAAGATCATTGAGTTGCAGGTTGTTGCAAGCTCATAGGAGATCTACATGTGTAAGTATGGTCTATTGAATTGCAAGTTGTAGGTTCATGGGAGATATACTTGAATTAATTTAGAGTGCTTGGTACTGGTAGGGTTATTACTGACTGGTTGGAGAGGTGAACACCAATTCTGTGTGTGAGTTGTGTGTTGGGACCGTTTTTGGTAGGAGAGTGAACTTTTGAAGAAGAATTACTGTACACTTGAGGTGTGGCAAGCCTCTGTAAGGTGGAAGAGTGTGGAATCTCTTTATTGTATTCTTTTTTGTATGAGTATTAATACAAGATTGTATATTGTCTCTCATATTCTGTGCTATTTGTGAATTCTAGTTACTTGTTACTTCTGGGTATTTACGCATGTTTAATTGCTTATATTTGGTAATCATATTGTGCTCTCTCTGAGGAGCAAGATCCTAACAAGTGGGATTAGAACAGGTGTGTTGTTCTTGGATTCCCCAACATTCTCACCCTTTATTAGAAACTAGATGCAAAATTTAGATCATAGTACTTTGTTTGAGGTCACTAGGAAATCCAAACTAATAGAAAAATATTTTTAAGAGACAATTATCATAAAAAAATAAAGCCTAATAAAAAATGAAGGAAAGGTTTCACCCTATATCCTCTTAGAATATTTTTATGCAATAAGACTAAAAAATAATAAGTACAACATAATAGGCATAACCACCCACAAAATGATTGTCGAGATAGATGACCAGATACTCAACTCGATGGGAGCCACATCAAGGTCAAAAACATTAATAATAATATGGGACTAATGTTATTATCAAAATGATATGTTAGAAGTATCAATATTATATTACATTCTACATTTGTGTTACACCTCATTGTGTATGAAATTGTTCACTATTTGTACAAGACTATGATAATTATCACAACCACTAGATCCATGTAGTAGTTAAAATTTATCATGCTAGAAACCGATCCACTATAGCTAAAAATATTGTTATGAATGGTTATTTTATTTTATTTGTGTTAATATACCTTGGTAACACTATATATTTTATTTCACATGTATTTTTATAATAGTGTGGCTTGACAAGTTTGCATCAAAAGGGCTTAGACAATGTAAACATGGATTTTGGTGCAAAAAAATCCATTACCTCTATTTTTATAAAATTTATTTTGAGTTTGGGGAACTTTGAGACCAAAGTGGATTTATACTACACCACCTTGGGATATTAAAATGTAGTGATTATTTAGAGAGTCAAAGAGTAGTTAAAAAATGTTTCAAAAATCATGTGAAGTTTCTTGATGATTGTGGTCAAGAGACAAATATTTAAGGCACTAGGAGACCTATATACTTGAGATTTATATTAGTTATGAAACTCAAGAAATGTTTTAGACACATGTGTCTATTTATTTAGTATTATTATTTAAGATGGAGATAGAATATCCTTGATGATTTAATTATGCTAAAAAAATTAATACATGTATTTCCTAAGGAATTATCTATATTTCCCTCCAAAAGGGAGATTGACATTTCATTTTATTTGGTACTGAGTACTAAGCAATTTATAAGGATTTATTTAATATTAATGCACTATAATCATGCCAATTATGGGTACATTTGTAGGATTCATTGATAAAAGTCTGGTTAGACCCAACATGTCCCCATGGGGAACCTCTATTATTTTTGTGAAATAAAAGTATGGATCATTGATTTTATGTATTGATTATCATCAGTTGAACCAAGAGACAATTAAGAATTGAAAACCCTTGACAAGTATTAATGACCTATTTGATCATATGAGAAGAGCATGCATCTTATCTAAGATAGAATTGAGGTCAAGATACCACCAATTGAGGAAACAAGAGTGATATATCAAAAAAAAAATTACACCCTGATTTGGTCATTATTAATTTTTAGTAATAGCATTTGGAATAAAAAATGTACTAGTTGTGTTCATGGGCCTATTTTTTTGAAAGTATATGGATCAATTTATGCTTAGGATCCTTGAAAACATTCTAATTTATTCATGAACAGAAGAGGAACATGAAAATTATTTAAATTAAGTTTTACAAATTTTAAGAGGGAACAAACTATATGGAAAACTATCCATATATATGACCTTTCATAGATAAGTGAAATATTTGGGTCACATGATTTTTGGAAATGGAATAGTTGTAGATCTAGTAAAATCAATCTAATTATAAAATGGCCCATACCAAAGAATATGTAAAATGTGCATAGTTTCATGGGATTAGTAGGATATTATCAAAGATTTATGGATAATTTATCATGAATTGGAGGCCTAATAACTTCCTTATATAGGAAGGGGAATTTTTTGTGTGGACTAATAAGTGTGAGGTTACATTCTAAAATTCTTGGTGGAGTTTCAATGCAAGAGGGTAAAGTAATTAGATACCAGTTGAGGAAGCTCAAGAACAATGAGTTTAACTATAGAATACATGATCTAAAGATTTTTTTGATAGTGTATTCATTGCAGATGTGGAGGGATTATCTAATTGGTCAAAAAATTATGCTCAAAACTAATCACTTAATTTTGAAACATATGTTCATACAACCTAATTTGAATGCCAAAAAAAAGTGTTGCATAATTTTTTTGGTTGAGTATGAAATTGAAATTTACTACATCAAAATAAAATATAAAAAATATGTGAAGGCCTTAGTAGGAGGCCATGTTTGTGATTCATGTTAGTTATGAGAGATAACCTTCAAAGTTGAATTCTAAAATTGTAGAGGCAATATGTATGATATGCTAAGGTGGTAAAAATGATTTAGAAAAGTGAACTCAGATCTTGATCTAGGTATAAAGACTATATAATGAGAAATTATTTATTGTTGATGTATCTATACCATATGTAGTTTTTGAGTGGTGGGGAATGGAATATTTTATTATGTATGAGGAACATAAATCAATTTATTTAACTTACCTCGAGGGAAATAAAATGTTTATAAACATGAAAGATTTAGATTATTGGTTTGGGATAAAATGGGAAGTGAATGAGTATGTTACATGGTGATTGGAACATTAGTGGGTCAAATGAGAACATTGACACCAAGTGGGATTATTTTAACCTTAAATATCCCTGACTGGAATTAGGGTCTAGTATTAGTGAACTTCATTATTGGGTTGCATATGATTTAGCATATACACGATTCCATCTTGGTGGTTATTGACAAACTAGACAAAGTCACACACATCTTGCCAAAAAAAGACACATATTAGGAAGAATATATTGCCTAGTTGTATATGGGCCAAATAATGTGGGTATATGGTGTTCCACTCAAAACATTTTAGATAGGGATTATATATTCACATACCAATTTTGGACCAAATTTCAAGCAACTTTGGGTATAAATCTAAATTTTAGCATAACATATCATCATGAGATGGATGATTAGACTGAGACAGTTAGTCAAGTCCTATAGGATATGTTATGAACACATGTCATGGATAAATATACTTAAATAACTATTTACCATTGGTAGAATTCACATACCATAATAGTTATTATAGTTCCATTGATATGTTCCCATCTACAACTTTGTATGGGTGAACCTATAAAATAAAACACCCTTGAGTTAGAGTAATATTGAAGAACATGTTTTTATTGATCTTGATATGGTTATATAAATGGAAGAGAAACTTGTGTAGATACAAAAATACCTCAAGGAGGCACAAGACCAACAAAATTGGTATCCTGATTCAAATAGGACAAAATGAGTTTTGTTATTGGGAACTAGTTTTTATTACATTTTGAATATTGTAATGACATGGGGTAGATTGGTTATTGATCCAACTTATCTATATGGTGTATAAGACCATTTTAAATTTTATAATAATTCATTCTGGTTGCTTAGAAGGCTTGCCTTGCCATCTAATATGTATAGGATGCATGATGTTTCCCACATTTATATATTGATAAAATATGTAACTAACCCATTTCATGTTATTTATTTATCTAAATTATAGATGGATGGGGAATCATTCATGGTAGAGACCATGATGATCCTTGATTGATATTTTCTTTGACTTCAACACTACATAGTTGATCAAGTGATGGTCTAATGGGACCAATAAATCCCAATTTTTATCACTAAGGAAGATAAAGATGCATAATTTATATCCTCACCTATTCAATTGAAAATTTAGAGATGAATTTTCATGAAGGCAGGGATTATTTAGTGTCCTACTATGAGACCCATGTTTTGTGGATTCATGAAAGTCCTCTTTGAGATACTATTATTCTATTTTACTTCATGGAATTATACATTTTGTTATCATTTGATGATAAAACCTATTAATAAAATTTATATGATGAGATAATTATAAACACATGTACATACACATGCAAATACACACATATTCACACACACATGCACATGGGCACGCACGCACACATGCACACACACGCAAACACACACACACACACACACACACACACACACACACACACACACACACACACACATACACACACACACGCACGCACACACACACACACACACACACACACACACACACACACACACACACACACACACACACACACACACACACACACACACACACACACACACACACACACACACACACACACACACACACACATGGATATAAAATAATGTGTGTGCACCTTGTTTCCATATATGATCTTGGACTTATATTAATTATAAATTAAAAAAAATAATATGTCATCTATTTTATATGAGAAATATTTATTACCATGATGGATAATGTTTTAATTTATTATTGTCATTGATAATTAAGATTACAAAATTAACCTTGTTATACCACAAAGGTATTATAACATATCTAATTTATGTGTGGATGATATGTAGTGTATTAATAGAAACAACATTTTGTTGATCATGAGATGATTTGGTAAGGTTTTTCACATTTTATATTGGGGTGATATATGAATAGTAGAGTGGAAACAATGAATTCAGTAATGACCAACACTTCATTATCATTAAGACCACTTTACATATTAGACATTGTGAATAAGTGAGCATGTTCATAATTAAGGATATGGATAAAAACATGGATGATTATCTATATATGAAGAATATAATAAAATTATAGATAAATAAATAAAGTTGAAAGCAATGATATAGTGAAAAATAATGAAAACATTAATGAAAGAGATTTGAGAAATATTTTGTGGAAACCCCATGTCCATAGGTGGATATAAATGTTAATGGTGAATATTACATTTTATGTCTTAAGATGTTATTGAGTAGACTATAGAGAGAGAGAGATGTTGCATTTTTTAGATATTAAAAATATAATTATATATATCATCTTAATTTTTTACACATGAAAACTACTAATTAGGGTTTTACCCTTTAATACTAGACCTTCTTACCATTGAAAGGCTCACATTAACCATTTCACTATACTTAGCTACTTATATTATGGACCGACCTAATCATTATGATGACCCAGGTTAACTTTAAACTACAACATAAAATATGGTTTATATTCTTCACTATCAACAACATACCTTTAAAATTTTTCTATCTTACGAGACACTAACATCCAAGTAGTGATAATAGCATTGATGCTAGTGTCTAGATTCCTTATCTAGTGTTTTTACCTTAAAAGTTATCTAAATTTAAAATATTTCAAAATGTATGGGTTAGAATATTTATATTATCTAATCCTTCCATGATATATTTTTAAAAAGTGTGGTATTGATAAAAATTAAAGCCTATTCAATACGCATTGAGAAAATACTAAATAAACACCTATTGAATCTAATTCATTCAATCACACAATTTAGTTATACTATCATACTCTCTACTGTTTATATATCAGTCATAAGACCCACATATTATTTGTTTAAAGCCTTAAAAAACATCTCATGAGCAACATTTTTCAATTTACAAGCTATCTCATTGCATGTCCTTACATATAGCATATTTCACCATTTTACACACACACACACACACATTTAGGGGAGAAATACATACCTATAAGGCTTTATTCAGATTATTATCTATGTAGGTAGTTCTCATTGGCAAAAGGGTACTTGAGATCAACTCAACTTTGTGATCACACTAACCCATTTTTTGTATGGTTTGAGTTATATACAATCATACATAGTTTGTGCACGTGATCTAGATAGATAAAAAAACTTGAAATAAAACTCTAATAGGCATAGGTGGTCACTTCTAAATATAACTAATATTTTTTACTAGATAAAATCATCAAGTCATAGATAGAATAATTGACATTAGTGTCCATAAGTTGATGGCAGTGTCCAAGCCTCTAGAAATAATATTTACATAATCTAATAGTGGGATACTCAACATTAGTCTACCTATTTCTATACTTATACATCTCATATCCACCTATGAATATACAAAAAATATACTCATTATCTCTTATTTATGTTGTGATTATCATAATGTCAGTTAGCATTATATTATATATATATGTTAATATTTTAGATTTAGTGAATTGTGTTTTCTGAATTAATTTAATTCACCTGATTTATAATAGTTTTATTCATCCATTTGATTAGGCTATTATAACCCTTTTAACCCTTACAAAATGAAAAGACATTAAAAAGGTTTAAAAATTTGGTGAACCCGACCTCAAAGTATTCTCATGAAAATCCTTTCTTTCCCTATGGTTTTAAGCCTTTTAAGATTTCAGCTTGTTGTAGTTATTCAGATCTGAATTTTCTTTCTATTATACTTGGCATCTTTACTTTCATTTAAAATCAATGGAAAATGTTAAGAAAGATTTTTTTTAAATGGAATATAAAGAAGCCTTAATCAATCATCTAAATACAAATCAATAATTAATTGATGCATTCTTATATGTTACATGAGATGAACTTAATAAACTTGCTCGGCTAATGCATCCACATCAAATAATGGCGAATATTTAGATCGAACTAATATAGATCAATTTAAGAAATTTCTAGAAGTTCAAATGGCATATAATGCACATCTTCCTCCACCACATTATGGGCACCCATTAAATGGGATTATTAGCACACTTAAATGCATTATACCTCCTATGGTTTAGATACATTATATTACATTCAATGATAGTGAAATTATGGATGATGAATCAAATACTCACTCATTTTTTATTAGAACATACCTTAATAATCAACCTATACCCAATTTTATGGTTGATGATGATTTGATTGAGAATGTATGTACCATGACATTAATCACAATGTGGGATATACACATGATGATTTATACTCTTCGAAAAAATGATTAGATCATTTTATGGGACATTAAATTAGGTTATTGGTGAGATTTATCTTTACAATTTGGTTCAACACATGTGATCACTACATTTTACATCATACCATACATGAGAGTATTTGATATGTTATTAAGACAACCTTGGATACATAAAATCTACATCATACCTATAGACACTTCATTTTCATCACTTCCATGTCGATATTGTAATTAGAATGATTTTTCATAATAAATACACAAATCTAGTTAGAAATCACCAATTAAGGCAATTATTCACATATTTACTTAATTAATCTGAAATTATAATGACACATCCCTGATTGGGGTAATGTATTGTATCATAACATTTAATTTGACATCGACATCCCAAATTAAATTGGTCCTTTGCAAGCGTTATTATAGGATAATTAAATAAAGATTTGATTAGCAAAAAAACATTGCAAAATGTCATTATTATTATAATTAATTATTAATCCTACATAATTAATCTACTCTTCTTCTAAATTTCATGGATTTGGAATTATCTATTTTCTAAATGCATAAATTACTTTATTTCCTAGTTATAATAACATCATAAATACAAGTCAATGCAATGGGATGGAATGTGGGAAAGGTGGATTCTTACATGGACCCTTACACACTCTTACATCTCTTATAAAATATATTACGAACTCCTCTCTCACATGGCCTATGACACACTCCAACAGGACCAACAATTGTAATTTTCTATCAAAATTCCTTCCAAACTCTAAAAAGGTTTTAAATGGAATTTATTACACACTCTTTATTATGAAATCCTAATTTTTAGGACTCCCTCTCCATCATTGATCTTGTTCTTAGATCAGTGAATCACATTCAAATGAAAAGTCTATAAATGGAAGAGACTTTGAACATTATAAACAAGCTATCTTAAATTAAACTTACTATGCCAAAATTATACTAGATATTTATATTTCTTCCTAATCCAATTCTCAAGACATCAAGTAGACAAAGGGAAGTGTTTCCCACATGTGGAGTTGAAATTTCCAAATACCTCTAGTATACAAGTCGAGCACATCCCATCTCTTTGAATTGGTAAGCAAAGGATACTCTAAGGAAAGTATAATGTGTTTGTTTGCTTTCTACTTGATTCACCTTTTATTTGATCTTGCTCAATCCTAGTGGATAGGCTTATAATGTTATGTTATTCAAGTTGTTTTTGATTTCATGTCACTAAAGATGATCTAAAATTCTTTGGATTCTTGTTATACAATACCTTCCACAATACATGAGTGTATTAAATACAATCATACCAACATGGTAATTATAGTTTTAAGAATTCCATATGAACATCCACTTGAACAAGAGAAGTCTATTAAAATATACATAATTATCAAACCTACTAAGGTTAATCATGTGTGAAAAGGTAAGCAATGACTAAAATCCCCTTTTCTATGTGATCAATACTTGAGAGGCCATTGCATCAAATATATACAATGGATTGTATGAGGTCCTCATTTACACATCCATGACCTAGCCAGTTATTGAAAAGAGAGCAACATGTTTAAGAGAGGGTACAAAGACCAAAAATTTCACCAACAAAATCATAGTTCAATAAACAATGGGTTTCAAGAAACAATACTCTTTCTATTACCTCTTCATGATAAAATATTCCTATGAGACATAAACAGAGTACCATAAATTCTACATTTCTAGATATGGCACCTATACATGCCACTTAGCAGTATCACTAGTTTGATGTACCATATTATGAGTATAGATTGCCATATGAGCATATGTTAGATGAGATAATTAGATAACACTCTCTTTCCAAACAATGCCCCCTAAAAAAAATTAAAAATAAAAAAAATTATTCATTGTACACATTTTTACTAGCTCCTTAACATCTATGTTGTTTACTTTATGCTAGTATATAAAATTTCATTTTTTTCTATACACACATAAGTTTCATGCATACATTTTTAGGAATAAAGTTCCTAGTGTAAGTAAAGTAAATGCAAAATAAAAAATCTAAAAAAAAATAAGACAAGTAAGAGGACACATTACACAAGAGATTATGTGGAAAACCCTTGAAAATAAGTAAGGGAAAAAACAATGGGTAAAATGGTAGATTTTAGGCTTCATATTAAACTCATCATCAACACTCTTCTACAGTAGCTCCTCTAGCAGCTCCATCAATGCTAATAAACTAAGCACTTAATGCTTCCACTTGAAGCATTCAAGTTTTAAATAGAGCATAACTAGCCTACGGGATCCAACCTCCAATATTGCAAGCTCAAGCTTGAATGGATACACTAATTAGATAAATCACAATAGAGAGCTTATGGTATATTAATAACATTTACAACATAAAGATAAAAATAGCAAGAAAGGAAAATTTCACCATCCTTGAAGTGGGTACACTATTCATCAATAGGGAACCCATGTCCCCCCATGTGCCAAGTCAAGCCTTTGAATGACATCTCATAATCCCCCCTTGACTACTCCATGTGCACTCCAAAGTGCTACAACCCACTTCACATGTGACCTCAATCTAGCATATTGATCCTTGTCCTGCAATTTTCCATGTGCTTTCACATAAGTCAGAAAGATTCCCAAATTTTAACCTTATCTAACAGGACCCCATAGACCAATTTCACCCCACAACACATGCCTAAGTGGAATCATGAGATCCACAATCATCATGTCCTCACATGCATCCAAAAAAATCCAACCCATGTGACTAAGTGGAGAAATGTACTCCAATTTATCTCTTTTCCTCTTTTCAACATTAAAGATGCTCTGTGGGCCATACCACCCATAGTGAGCCATGACAAATTCACCACCGAACCACATTAATAACCATCCACATCACCTTTAGGCCACATCCTCATGAATATTTTTTTTTGAATAATGATTTATGAATAATGACTATGATTGGTGACTTCACATCCTAACATTATTCCACTTGAAGTCAATATACATAGGGCTTTACCACACTTGAATATTCTACAACTAGTTGCTCACTCATGCCCTTTGCTACCCTAAAAAAAATTGAGTAGAAATTTTCTTTCACTAATAAAACATCTCTACCATAAATTATTTTGTCAACATCTGCTCCTCCATATCAGATTGTAGCACCTGAAGTGACTCTCACTTCTCCATAGACCAATCCTCTAATTGATATTTTACCATGAACCACTCACAACTCCCACTTCTTAGGAATATCTAGTTTAGTGTTCACCATGGCAACATGAGGCTTCCTACTCCTAATGAATCTAATACATAGGACACAACATATATTCAATATTATAGGATGTTTTTGGGAAGAGAACTCAAAATTCAAAAGTGGGGGTACTTATTTGCTTTTCCATCCTTATGTATCTCCATCCTTGGTTTGCTACTCCTACCACCTTCATCATGTCTTGTCATTGATCCATCAAAAATAATGATCATTTTTGGGGCCTACATCCAACATGTCACAACACATATCAATAACCTCTGTTAAACACTTAGCTCTCCATGAAGGTATTGGATATTTTATAATACATGTGCAATACCTACACTAACCCATATAGTGACTTATTCAACATGCAAACCAATTACACCTTTGCCTCATGATTTATCTATCTCTCCCTAAGTGATATCACCATATAGGAATCATTCTAATCCAACTCCTTAAACAACAATTAGAGCATGTAGCACTCTTGATAGTAGTGAGGAGATAAGATCTCATAGAAGTCAAAACTAAACTTCTCCACATAGCCATTGATTGTATCAACATGACACAAGTGGATAAATCACAATCTCTAGGGAAGTCATCATCCTACTTGATGTATCACTACACCTACTAAGTTTTAAATCCTAACAAATGCATCAATTATCTACCAAATGTTTCCAAAACACCAACTCATGTGCCTCCATTGCATGTCCATACATCGATCTACTACCACAACCATATACACAATACTTAATCACCCTAAGTTATATGGTCAATTCCAAACTTCTCCTTCTAGGAACACTGGGTCTCACTTGTTCATCTACATCTTCATCTTCCTAAACTACTTGAAAATAGGTACAACTTTAGGTTTCTCTGTACCTTGCTTCCTTTTTCATGGATTTTTATTCTTCTACATATCAGATAACAATATGTGGTCAATAAATAGGAGGTAGTTTGGAACAAAATCAATAACATGGAAAAGCAAATGAGGGATATCCCCCATAAAACTCAAATACTATGAGAACAAACCTAACGAAACTCATAAAGGAAAGCAAAAACAAAGATGGAGGAGGTTACCTCTAGCATTTGGTGCTGCTACTGTAAACATTGGGAAAAGAGCAAATGAGGAGATCAAAACCTTGGAGGGGCCTAGCAAGAGAACTAGATAGAGCTCAAGAAAGAAAGCAATGCAAGATGGTTCTATGTAGGTGGCTATTGCCATCCAGGACACTATTGTGAAAGCTAAGGAAGCAGTGAAGATGATATTGGAATTAGAAGAATAGTCCCTGGTTCTTTTAGTTGGTTGTGATATTTGGTCTTGTTACCCTGGTTTTTTGAACTCTTTTTACTATGGAGTTTCCAGGTCTTTGTAAAACCTGGGGTCTATCTTTGGTTTTTCATTTTGTTAGCTTCAGGTCTATGTAATCCTAGTTTTGTTACTTCTGTGAAGTAGGTTTTAGGCTTTGCCTGTGGTCGGTACTGTTTTATCATTCTCCTTTTGTTCAGGGGTTTTTGGGGTCCCTTCAAAACCTATTTTTTACCTTAATCTAAAACAATATGTGGTCAGTAGGATTCCACATCAACACCCCTTATAATTGTTTCCAATAACTAAAATAAGGTCATGCATTGTCCTCCACCTCTTCCAAAGGAGAGTAGCTTGCTCCTCAAGCTAAAGAGTTATTTCTTTAATAGGAACACTATGTAGCTACTAATTTGTTTGTAAAAGCTTTTTCAGTTTCTCCTCTACTCATCTATAAGCTTC